>JAOWBC010000935.1:7650734-7705204 GCA_028566105.1 Hypoplectrus providencianus | reverse complement strand
TCTATCTATCTATCTATCTATCTATCTATCTATCTATCTATCTATCTATCTATCTTAGATTTACAAGGCACTGAGGAATATAGTGGCACTGTGGACATGACACAAAATTGAGTTGTGTATCTGTGATAAACAATGAATACATAAATAAATAGAATTCTGCCAGCACCAATGTGAAAATAAACAAGTCCAGCAGGAACACCAACAGGAGACACATGCACATCCTCTTCCTTTTCAAAGTACTATAGCTTGCACAACAAATTGCAACATGACGAAATGTTGAAACACAGCAGTCCTTTAGGCTAGTTATCCCTGTGTGTAAAGACAGGTTTGAGCACAAAAGTGGATTTGAATCATTTGCTGTCAGGCAGTGCATTTTCTTTGCAAAGCTTTCAAGGATTAGTCCCAGGTAAGAACGTCCCCTGCCATCCTTTACCCAGCAGCGCTTCCATTTTATAAACTGGCAACATTTCGCAATTTTCCTTCCTTCGTCGTCCTTTTGAGTGATGCTCCCAAAACTACTCGCCAGGCCCGCATCAATCACTGCTGGATGGGATTTGAGCAACAGCTAGAAGTAGTAAGCGGGGGAGACAGGTCTGCTTTCTCACAGTTGCACAAGCTCCTCCACAGTGACCCCGAGTGCTACAGCCAGCAGCGCCAGTTAGAAGGCTGCATTTCTGCAAATCTTTTTCTCCCATTAATTATGCTTTAACATAGGTTGCTCTCATGTGGCTGTGTTGACAACGCACTTACTTTTCCTCTGCCTGCTGCACCTCCCTGGAGAGAAACAGGAGTAAGCTGTAATTATGGTTTATAAACTTCATCCAGGTGACATAATCGGGGCATGGCTGAGATGGCAAGGGGCTGTCATACCAGCTGCTAATGAATTTATAGCCGTTTTTTTCTGTTGCATCGCATATTTCTCACACTTTGCAGATATATGCTGGATGTCCCACAATGCATTCAGTTAATCTGTTTTAAAAAAATGTCACTACACTGACACATGTATAATAATATATAAGGAAGCCAGCATGAGAAGTCAGCAAATAGTTCAATTCTTGGCAAAAAAAAAAGGTAAAATCAGCCCACCTACCGAAGCGCAGCTGATATATATTATCCCTGTGTTTTTACTGTGAGGTACACCTTGATTGTGGTCCAAGGCTCGGTAAGCCAAGTAGCCGACTCCCAGGGGCCGTTTTATAATGAGGATGCGCTGTCAGATAATTAGATACACCTGACGCAGGCGTTTTCAGGAAAATTTGATTCATCCCAAAATAAAATGTCTGTGCCTGCCAACATGAAAGCAGAAAAAATATCCCGCTGTCACATTGCCTCTCCTCTCATGGTGGCAATGTTTTATTTATTTATCCACATCTTAATGCTCTTGGATGAGACGGGCTTCATTTTGTGCTAGCTGATGCATTAGCTGCCAAAGTTTCTCATCTTTTTCTCATCCCATGCAGCCAATGGAGCCTTGGCTGCATGGCACAATATACCATCTCATTCGGATTCAACCACAGTGGTATTGCAATACATATCACTCCTCAGAAAGCCGTTTAAACATGCACATCACATAACAGTAAATGTGGCCAGCCATGTGTGAATAGCACAGGTGTGTTCTATTCATCTTCACACAATGTGTGTGTTTTCCTTGGGTGCTTCCCTGATGACGAGTCAATAAAAAAATATATAATGTTTGGTGAATTTGATTTGGTGGATGCACATGCAACTAATCAGTTCTTTCATGCAAATATTGTATGCAAGCGATGAATGATTAATTGAATTCACTGTAGCACCCAAACCTAAGCACGCAGACACATATTTATACACAAACCCACGCACGCAAACACAATCTTAAATAATGCTTTTTTCTCAGCTGTTGATTAAAAAATGCTGTGTGAGATGAAACCTTCTCACCTGTGTTGTTTATTTATCAGCCACATGGCTCCAGTCATAAATCAGACTCTCATTAAGTTATTTCACAACAACTTTTGCAGTCTGCTGGAGACATCAATGCTATTAAGCGTGATGTATGCGTTACAGTAGGAAGGTAAACTATTGTAGGTTATGCATCCAATTAAGAATGTTTTTTCTAAAGTTTTTTCTACAGATGTTAAGGTTGCAGGAAACAAATAAGTGACAGCTGCAAAGCCTTAATAAAGTAGATGTCAAGAAAAATATTAAATTAGTCAGTTTAATTAGTTAGGAGCAATTTAAGGCAAGAATAACATTTGCTTATGGATTATGGTAAAGGCTAAAACATAGCATAACAGTAGGCCAAGAAGAAGCAACATGTTAGAAATGTATTGCTATATATATGTAACATTAACAACGTTAAGCAACTGCCCATACCATTAAAAAAAATTATAACCGAAATATGTTTTTTTCAACTTTCAAAAGTCACATAAATTTGCTCAGACTATGCTCTATATACAAGTTATATAGGAGCTTACGAGTGGTAATGAAATAGCAAGGAAAAGACACACAACGAACGTCTACATTATGTCATCAAGTCAATCTTGTAACAGTTAAAAAACGTTGTATATGTTCAGTGATGCCAACCAATGTAGCTTTGTTCCTCCTAACGCTAACCAAATACTTTTGTTGCCTAAACCTAAGTACAATTTCAAAACATAAAAAAACGGATGCTATTGTAGTTTTGAGACTCATTGATGGATCACTGTTTACTGTTTATTAATGAAGCAATGTTGTTTTTTCTAAGAGTTGAAAAATTATTGACCTGTACCCAAATCATCAAAAATGTATATTTAAATATCAGGATGAAAATTAAGATGGAAAGAGAGAGAGAGCCATCATTATTCTCTTCACAAAGCACGTCTCCAGCAGAGCTAGACTGCAACAGCTGTGGTAGTGTACAGTACATGTGTGGAAGCAAATATGATGTCAGTTTGATCACATCATTTGATCTGAAGCATATTTTCTCCTTGTGAGCCATCAGTCAACAAGGCTTCTTGGCCTTGCTCGCATCACTGGTGATGCATTCAAAGAAATTCAGCTCAGAGCAAGTGTCACAATATTTCATGATTACCAATTGTGTGGTTTAAATTGCCATTCGAAGTCTGCACAGCATTCAAAGCAATACCGCAGGGCAAATGCAATAATATTTGACCTATACAAATGAAAATTCTGTCATATTTAAATATATATCGCTATGACATTTGAATGAATTAGGATGTTGATGCACGGTGCAGTCGCCTTGCTGAGTGTACAGTTGCATAGATAGCTGAAGTTGTATCAGTGTTAATTACATTAGTGTGCTGCTTTTATTCTTGCTTTGCTGTGTGTACCTTGAAGCCATGACAAAGTGACCAAAAATATGTCTGTACTCCATAATACTCTATTATTCCCTGTGACCCAAGTTCACTCTCACAGCAGCAGGAGTTCTAACCCAGGCTCACTGATGCATGATTTGAAATTCATCTCAGCAGAGAAGTCTGTGGTGGATGTTTCCCTCCTCTGCTTGACTTACTGTATTGTTATTGCCTAAAGAAAAGCTGCGTCCATGTTTGGAAAAAAAACAAACATAACAACATAGCTTTCTTTTTGCTCTAACATGACAGGAACTCACAAAACTGATGGATACTGACAAATACGAAGACAAGAGGAGAATGTTATAGATGTGCTGCCCTGAGTCAGAATCCCTGCTTAGGCTTGACTCAATATCATGAACATCTGTACAGTAGACTACAGCAGCAACTACAGCTTTAAATCTTTTATAAAGCTGAATTAAAAGCTATAAGAATCACAGAAACATTAATATTCATTAGCTACAAAAGTGCAGTTACACTGGATTGCAATAGGCTGCACAGACGTTCATGATCTTGCATGTTCGCACAGCTTGCTGGTGCTTTTAACGTGATAGGTACAAGTTTAGATAATGATCTGTTCCCAAAGAGCAATGCAAACATAATCCTACGCCTGACCTTTATGTAAGCTACATGTACTGCACCATGCATGCTTTTGCTGTGATACTCCTCTGCTATCCGGCTACCCTGAAAGATTTAAGAGGGCACTGGTATGTTGAGTGTTGGCATTAGAGTCTGCTGGGACACGGAGGCAAAGAAGAAAACGGAGAGGAATAATGCAGGCAAGCTGGAGCCAGGGTACTCTGCACAGTTCGATGCTGCTGCTTCTAACCGACATGAACAAGAGAAATCAATTAGACCTACTCGGTTGCTATCCAAGGGACTTCCACCATGGGAAAGGGTAGAGCGAATCAAAGCGTTTGGAAAAAAACAAAAAAGAAAGTAGCAGAGAAGGAAAGTGAACTCAAGTGACGGGTTTGTTGTATTCTCTGTCAGATCAGCCGCCTCTGACCTCAAGATAACATTCATTCTCTCTTTCTCCATCCCAGGCATGCTTATAATTCCAGACACTTCCCATCTCTTTTTTTAACACTGATGCAAAGCCGTCTCTCTTCGTGTCCTTTCAGGTCAGTAATGAGAAAAAAGGGAGGCAGGCAGAAATATTCCTTACAAGAGTATTTAGATGAAGCTTGAGCTTAGTTTTACCTGCAGATGCAGCAATCTCCGTTTTCCCAGCAGCTTTTAGATTCACACTATTATGTTTATATTCATACCTTAGAGCCATTCCAGCAGTCACTTGGAGGTCACTGTGAACAACATTTCTTTTCCAAACCATAATGGGCATCAGAGTTTTGTTTTTCTGAAAAGGAAGAGCAAACAAGTTGGACTGTGAGGGTGTTATACACTTTTAAAAGTTGTATTTAGTGTTATAAAACTCTATTTGGTTTAATAGAAAAACTCTCTAAAGTCCCTGTAGATTAAAAAAATGATTTTTCATTTTGAATATGAGATAGTCCAACTATTGTGGTAGGATCAGTGAGGCTAGTATCCACAGCATATCATTTATTAATGGTATTTTACAGCCAGCTACAGTACAGTCACACGGTAATTTAAAAATATATGCAGTACTACAGCAAATGTAGAGATCCTCTGAATCCTGCTTCAGAAAGGCACTGAATACGCATTTAAATGGATTTCTCGAAAACCATGACAAAATTCTTATGCATAACTGGCAGAGATGATCCAAACAGATAAGGGAATTGATGTGTGATGCATTTTTCATTGAATGAGGTAGAGCTCTGTACTGTAAACACTGAGGTTGAGAGTGCATAGCATAGATTTCACTGGACCCAGAGGCCTCATCGCCTTTGATCAGACTGAAAGAGGACACTTTTTGATCAAGCCCTACTTTGGACTTTGGACATTTAAATCAAACCCCTGACAGGCTCATTGGCTCTCAGGCTGTAATCTCTACACATAGGAGAGAGTGGACACCCCTCAAAGTGAGCTACACTCTATTCTATCGAACATTTTGAAATCCTTCCCCTTTCTCTTGAAAGGGGAATATCTAGCAGTTTGCTAGACAAGATATAATACACAGTGGAAATTCAATTTGACAAAGAGCGACCTGCCTCATGGAGCCTTTGAATTGAGATAATCGCATAAAATCTGCAATATAATAGACCTGGAAGGGATAATGAAAAGAAATCCATAACTTTTTTCTTGTTTTTGGTGTAGCTATTTATGAATTTATGTGCTATGGAGGAAACTAGGGCAGCATGATTATAGCACAAATCACTTTTTTTTTTTTCCGGTTAAGACTGGGATCAGAATTATTAACCATGAATATCAACTAACTTGGATGGATGTAATATTTGCTTTTAACAGTGGATTTATTGAACTTTAATAATAATGATAATAATAGCAATGACATGAAAATTAAGTTTAAAAAAAAAAAAAGAAAATTATACATAATTATATGTCATGTCACTTCAACTACTTGATAGTAATTCTACAAAAAAATAAATAAATAAAATAAATAAGCAACAACAGTTAAAAATGTCATTTCCAGACAATAGAAAAATGAGATCAACTTTGTTGTTATTTACAACATAGTTTGACAAATTTCTTGAGTACAATAAACATTTTGGTAAGCTATATTAAGCTTAATGTAAAGGTACGTGGGTGAAGGCTGGCTGCTGCAAAGGCTTGGGAGTACTGGATTTATTAAAGACAAAATGAGATCACCATTGCGGAACAGAGTGCAGCACAATAATTATATTATCTTGATTATCTTGTTTACTTACACATAGGAAGTCTAAATGGTTGTTAAAAATATATATAATAATAATAAAACGCACAGCCTGAGAGGAAACTACATGACAGAGATATAAAACTGAAGTGGAATCAAACAAACAAAAAAATAATCATGTGCAGATAAAATAATGAGAATTTTAACTGCACAAGCCGAGGAAGTTGTGTTCCATCCATAATCCTGTGTGTGCAGTTAGCTCAGTCCCCTGACAGAGCACACATGTAAACACAGCACCCCCACCTCCCACTCAGCCCTGCTGTAGGTTTGGCTGTGGGTGCTCGGCAGATCCCTCGGCATCATGAGAGAATAACAATGAGGGTTTTGGGAGGGATCAGTTCCCCAGCACACAGCCATACTGGGTAGGGTTTATGTAAGACCCTGGCTTCCTGAGCTCTCTGCCAGTTTAAGATGACAAACAAATGGTACCAAGGAGTACTGACTTGCCAAAGGGGAGGATTGCATCTCCTCACGCTACCCCCACTGCTTCATCCTCCCTTTACACAAACACCCTCCTTCTGTTCACGCACAAGCCTGGTTATGTGTCGTGGCTTGTGATACCAGGTCTCATGTGTATCCATGCAAGTTGATGTGTGTTTTCACATCATTTGTTGGCTCTGCAGTAGCGTCGCCCACTTTGAAGCCAACCCCTCTCCCTTATCCTTCTCTTCCTCCCTTTGTTTTCCCCTTCATATGTTCCAATGAAAGAAGGCTGGGATCCGTCAAAATCTATCCTTTCTTCTGTCAAGCTTGTCAACTTTTTTTTAGGTGGGCTGCCACGGAAATTCAGTCAGCCCTGACACCTCAGTGGTTCTCAAGATGTCAAAACAGGAAGAAGCTAATAAGAAGAGGTGTTGTCTTCTCTTGATGATACAATTTATGTGTTCCCGTCATCATTTTATACGCTCACCATCATGATGCAATGTTTCTGCACTTTGAGTCACGTCATAGTTATGCAGCAGTTTGTAGAGGATCTAAATTAAATTGAGTCATTAATTATTCAAGCTTAATAAATACAGCAAGCTCCACTTAAAAGCATATCATGTAACATTTCTGCATTAAAGATCTAAAAACAACTATGCAGATGAATACCTACTTATATATTTCAGTGGGCTGTGTAATTACATTATTCCAAATGTTTCCAACAGTTTTCAAACCAAGATGAATTTCATTTTAATCAAGGGTATGGTCTGTTTCATTTGGTAGGCGTCGCCTGTCAATGGCGTCACATCGCCTTTGTCTATGTGTCAGCTGGGTGGTTGGCTGCCAGTAACTGCCAGATATTGACTTTTTATCCAGTTTTCAGCCACATTTCTGCAACACACTAGATATTCGTCATATGTCACTATATATTTTAAACAGGATTTCGCTCATTTGAAGTCTGGATCTTAAGTTACCACAGAAATTAGCACTTGTGCTCCAGCTTTGTGCCAAACGGCATTGGAGAAACACTGATTTGTAAGGTGAAACTGCTTTTTTGTCAGCATTTTTAGTGGTTTTAATCAGCAGGCCCATTTGTTTTGGAGAAGAGGAGACCTGTGAGGATATTCTGCTCCTGGTTAAAACCTTCCCAAATGTCTGGTTAAGTTATAAGAGAAACAAGCTGAGAAAGTGATAGTTGCAGCTTGACTCCAGTGGTCAGAGGTTACAGAGCTCCTTGATTTTTAACCTGGACCACTAAAAATATCCAATCATCTCATACGTAGGCTTACTGCGACAAAATGGGAAGCAGCTACTGATAAGATGAGGCAGACAATCCCTTGACACCAGGTGTATTTTTAGAGGTAAAAGTGTCTAGTACACTGTGTGTGCTGTCTAAATTTCAGAACAAAAGGCAAACAAGTCTGTGCTGTTTTAATTTGCTAAAAACTATCCACATCTGTACTTAATAGTAAGTCAACTAATGCTGCTCAAAGTTAATTTTTGGAAATGTCTCAGATGATAGAAAAAAAACACGAGAAAGAGTTGACAAGGAGGGAAAGAGAGCTTCTCAATCATTCCCTTCCCCAGACACTATGATGGAGACATATTGGATACTGTGTCTTCTGACATGCAGTCGTCCAGAGCAACGTCTCCCTGTATTCCTGCATCGCACCGAAATACACCATAGATAACATTAGGATCCATTGAGTTAGGAGTAAGGGGAAAATCGATGTAAGGTGAAAATTAAATTTGGCCGAGTGAGCCTTTAGGCAAAGTGCAATTTGAAAACACATCTTTTATATTCCCCCGGGTGTCTGAGGGGTGGGCAGGAGATGGACGGTGGGTCTAACCATCATGGAAAAAGGCAGAGGTATGCTGTGAGGGAAAGGGAAACACCTCATCTCACTCCTAATGTGCCTCCCCTTTGATTGTGTAATTCGGTTAGGGCCGTGCGTCTGTTATCGGATCATATCAAAGGTCAGAGGCGTCCTGTAGACAAATCAATCTCCCCGTCTGAGGAGGCGCACAGGAAGCATGGATTGAGGGAGAGCCGATCCATCTAGTGGGCCCAGAATGAAGGTGGGTGAGGAGAAAGAGAAGTGGGGGCAAGAAAAATAATGGCATCTGCTGCTCAGAGAGAAGTGGGCGAGGAAGGTGAGATTGAACTGTTGACTTGGGGAATGCGATATGCTCAGAGTGAAAAAGAGTTTACATTATTGCAGGCAAGATAAGAGCAATTTTTTCCTGAAGACCTAGCATATTACAGCTTACCTGACTACCAGATAGGCTCATCACTGACATGCTCCAACTTGGCTAGACTGAACAATGAAGTTATTTTCTTCTAAACTAAACTAAACTAAACTAAAAAACAAAAACAAAAAAAAACACAAAAGAGTTCATTTGCAAAAGCAGTTATCTCCCTTTTGATAATTTTCCTCATTATGTTTTCATTAAATAGTTTATTCTTTAGATGCAATCCAGAGAATATTTAAACTTCCTTGGGGGTCCAAATAGTGGTCTTCACATCCAATCAGGTTCAGGAGTGCAAATGGCTTTGTTAGCTCCTTGAATTTTTTTGAGACCCTTGAGCTAATCAAGTACGAAGCAAAGCATCAATAACAAGTATGCAGATTAACTTCATGCTATACTGTTCATGAGTTAGAAAGTAAAGAGAATTTCAAAGAGTGCAACTATAAATTGACAACTCCCTTGAAATGTCTTCAAAGTGAATATTTGAAATGAAAGTGCAAGAACTGTGTGCGAAAATAAATATCTACACTATAAAAAAAACAAAAAAAACAATCAAATCAAATAAAAGCAACAGGCTGCATTTTCATCATCATTGTATGATGGTGAAAGAAAGCAGATGTGTTTTTAAACATACATTCATTTTCGACCATGTATATTTAGAAATAAGATGGCCCAGTCGAAGTCAGAGAACCACCATTGTTGAAATACAACCAGTAGTACTGTAATATTTAGGGCAGCTGGATTCTGGACTCCACTTCCTTGCTACAGATGCTAATGCAGCTAACTAGCATTAGCTTCTTTGCACTCACACAAACAAAGCTGGAGAGGCATTCTTCACAATGATTACATGTTTAAATTGACCAGGAAAATGCATCAGTGACGTTAGATTGAAGCATGTCCGTGTTCGAGCCCAATACCAAAATTGAATTGGACTGATTTTGAAGGGTTATGGACATTGGACGTTATTTGTTGCATCCTATAGGCCATAATGTATGGCATCAAACATTTTTTACATCAAGCCATTACAAGTTGTTATATTTGTCACTTTTGTGTTCTAATATCACACAGTAAATGGTTTATCAAAAAAGCATGTCAAAGTAATTGGTAATAAACATAATCATAAGATGAAGCCCCAGTCACAATGGTGAGTGATGAGCTGCCTTTTGTGAGGTCCATTAAAGACTGTTTATAAGAAACACTGCTGGAGTGCAATCGCTATTTATTATTCCCCTCATTCCTCGTCACAGAGAATATTTTTAACCAAATCTCCAGACCTCTTAGAATGCCCATTAACAAATAGTCATAATTAAAGCAACGATGCATAAACACAGTGGTGGGCAGCAGTGGGCAAAGTTTATAGGTGAGTATAAATCATCCACAGTTTAATGCCAGTGAGATGTTTAATTTGGTATCCCTGAGTGCGTAATTAGTTCAATTAGCCTCTACCGTGCACAGAGAAGCAGATGCAGAGTGGACCCAGGTCGCCCTCTGGTCTCCCTGCATTAAAAGGCAAAGGTGTATTTCCTCGTGTAAGATTAAAACTCACAGTGTAATAACTCACCACAGCCCTCCCTCCAGACACTATTGTGACGGTTCAGTGTGAGATAATGTTTGCCCAAGCAACTCTCAATGAGATTCAGCGCTCCGGTGACACCATTACTCTAAGCTCATTGCCTAGTCAGGTTGGGTGGGTCTACCGTGCCTCAGAAAGTCGCAGCACAGAGGCGCCAGAAGAGAGAACACCTCTCGAGACAGATTACACGTCTGTGGACAAGAGAATAGGCTTGCACTTCACCTCCTGCCTGAGACAAGCAGGTTATTATCTTTTGGTGGGGGTTTTTTTTTTCACGCTCTTGCCAGTCATGTAATGCATCCAGGACAAGATGCTCGCCTGGCAGCCCGAGCAGGTGGACGACAAGGCAGCTTACACATTTTCGCTAATTGCAAGCAGTCAGTGAAACGTATCTGAAATGAAGATGATGGCACAAGCCTGCAGAGGAAGTCAAAGCAGCCTAGGCCCGAGCCAAAGTGTTTTAAATGGATTACACCAGTGTGTCATTGCGATTACACGCTCCTCGCAGGGACCGCGACAAGATGAATTGTATTTTATGGCTTTACAGCAGATCTTTTTTCTTTCTTTTCTCCTCCAACTTGAATGCATTTTTTTTCTCCTCTACTGTGTAGCGTGGTCTGAATGTGGGATTGTCTTTGCCTTTGAACTACCTCACAAACAGTTCATCTGCTACTTTCCTTAAGGGGACATTTTCTGTTTATCTCTGAGTGGAGTGGCTGACTGAGAAACCGTGCATACATATACAGTTTCATGCTTTGTAAATGATATTTTAGATTCATTTGGGCTTGTTTTGCACTGCTGAAACACTACAACGCACCCTTTGCATTGTTTATCACAGTTTTTAAAAACAGAGTGGTCAACCTAGGAAAATGATACATAGAATACCATAGAACAGCTTCCTCCACACCTCCATATACTGTAGATCCAATCATCAACACCTTATCCTTCCCTTCCCTTACACTATAAAATATCACTGCAGCCATGTCACTTACAGAGCTGGTAATGTGAAGCACAGTGCCACTTCAACAACACCCTTTTTACTTATGACACTATACCATGTGTCATAAACCTCATTGATAAAAATGATTTAATAACAGTGCCTCAGGAGTGTCCTCCAATCCCAACTTCATCCCCACACTGGATCAGATAAAGCAAGGTGTCTGTGTGTGTGATAGAGAGAGAGAAAGAGAGAGATGTTATGCCTCCAGGGAGTCCATTAAACATGGAACGGGCAGGGGTTAAACACTGAAGAACTCTGACATGACCCTGAAGAACACATGTTCAAACAAAGATTACATTATAATTACAGCAGTCTACATATTGACAGGTATTTTTTAAATCAGGCTGTTTTCCTTCTTCTTCTTAAAGGAAACCTTGTTCAGAAGGAATGTTTTCATAAAAATCTCCATTTAAATAATAAATTAATAATAAAATTCAAGCGCTGCTGAGACTATGCCAGACCAACAGACAGTTATAGAACCCCAAACCCAAAGCCATGTTGGCCAATCGAGACAATAATATAGATAATGGTCAATCAGAAGCCTGGAAAGACTATATCCTGGAAGGTTTCCTGGCTGCTAGTGCATTGATCACTCCACAGTGCATTTTGACATCTGCCTTATAAAAATGGAAGAGTAACTGTATATTTGTGTGAACATGCCTGCTAGCAAGGTTACAACCGGCACCATTTTGGCCACAACAAAATCTCCCCTCTGAGCGACATTGAATGCAGTACACAACTGGACGAAAGGCCAAAACTCACAGAAAAAGCTAAGTTTTAAAAGTACCCATTTATGCGTGGGCTACCAGCAACTTTGAATTGCATCGTGTATCTACTTCCTCTCGTCCTGTGATGTACACTCGAAGTGAGACTTGTTGAAGCACACTGTTTTCAGTTAGTGTGATGTGGGGGTGTATTACATCTGGTGCTGCACTGGAGGAAATAACCCCTCGCACAGGCCCAGGCAGAAACTGTGAGAACTGCATGAAGCAACATAAGATGTGTAACAAAAGTGTGAAGAAAGACGATGCTAACAAGTCAACAAATGGTATTGGAAAGTGGAAGGATCTTGGAAGTCAATGGGGATGGAGGATTGATAATAATTTTTCTCCATTGCTTTCTTTCTATATCTAAGAAACATTCCTTTAAATGCTTAAGATAAAAAAAGAGAAAGAGAAAATTATTACACTTTATCTCATCTGCAATTGCAATTTATCACATATTACACAACATTACATTCATCATTTTATATGAAATATGTCGCCAGTTACTGAATCTGCATTATTATACTTTATTGTCAGTTATTAAACCTGCCACTATCTGGATCTCTCTGGTGTCTGTGTTGTTCCTGTGAAGCTGTGTAGACCCCTCCATGTTAAATACAACATGTAGCCACATAGCCAAGTTCTAACCTATGTTGGATCAGTGTTGAGTGACAAGCTAACACAGAAATTCTGATTTGTTGTTGTGGCGACTGTAATTCAAAGCAGTTCTATTTAACAAAGTCACAAACAGCCTTATCATGATTTTTCCAACACATTTAACATGCAGAAAATATTACAGCTCTAGCCCTTATTCCCAAGAACACAATATTTCTTCAAAGCTGTTTACAAGGCAAATAAAATAAATAATAATTTGCTAATATCCTCATTTGAATGCAGTGTGCATGTAGTGGTGGACTTGTTTGACTGTGCAAACACAGCCTGCATCTTTAGCCACCTTTTGAGGTTGATATTGCAATATTTGCACATATCCAAGTACCTATTAGAATACAAGTTTTTGTTAAGGTTTAAAAGTTGGTGCATTTGTTCTTCCAACCAGAATCACCATCACAGCGCTGCAACTGTTGGGTAGCTGGTTGTGTACAATGGAGAGGCTCTATGTTAAGAAAATAGGGATGAAAACAATGTCCGATACCACGAGTTACTCCACTAAACATGTGGAATAGGCCATGAAACTATAACAGCAAGCATCAGCATGATTTAATTTTTGTATCTGATGAGTTTATCCATTGTGTAATTGATATCAGCTACATTATTTGTTTTCTTTACATCCCAGCTTCTGGATGATCACAAGCCATACTTTGCCCTTTATTTGCATTTTGATATTGTTGTCTTTGCATTTGGCAGTGAACTAGCTATGACCTTTGACCTGCAGGTATTACATCAGTTGGAAAAAAAAAAGTATAGTTGCTGAAACATAAATCTATAGTCTTAAATCAACTTTTTTCTCCAATGCATAAATGTCCCATTATAGGAGTATGCAAGCATTCATAGGTACCCATACACCGACCAAGACCATTATTTATAAATTCAATAAAACAGTGCTTGGTGTAAAACAACTCTGAATCTCAATATTGTCATATTCTAAACAGTCATAGACATCTATTTACTCTTTATCTAGCTTCAATTTTTAATAAAACAATGGCAGTCTTAATGAAAATAACCACTGGCATACAATGGCTGCAAAAATGCAATGTTAATACTGCACCTTGATTATCCTGTAATTGACTGATTGGGTAGGTTACAGCCTTCCACTCAGGGATCCACTGGTGTATGCCACACTGTGCTTCACAGAGTTCTGCCTCAGCTGCCCTCTGCACACACACAATCCCTCAGTCTCTGTCCTCCTCAAGTGCCTACAGGACTTAAAGCTGTTACTGGGTTTTATATCAGAGAGAACACTTACTCCTCATGCTAATCATAGCACCAGCGTCTATGAAATTTGATCAGTCTTAACAATGACCATTGTACGCTCCTATTGAGTGCCATACAAATTAGCCTCTGTGCTGGTGGCCAGTGGGACAATGTATTCTGCTGGCTTTATCACATCTTGTCCAGGCCTACTATTAATCTTGTGGACTGTATGGGATGAATTAATGCACCGAGGGATTTGTAAGGCTATGGATATGGATTACATTGTCTAACAGTATATTTGAATTGGTCTCTGAATGTAATTCCTGTAGACTGAGATTAAATTCAGATGATAAGAGTCTGCTGTAACAAACCACATTATTATTGCCCTTGTCAGTGTGTTGTGCATGGTGAAATAAAGCAGTGCTCCCATAATCCTTTTCATCTACAAAAGGGTCTACATCTCTGATTGAATTTCATGCGTACGATGAGGATTGGCTGGAAAGTGATTGCCATTTTTCTTAATGTGCCCTTTGCAGACTCCTCACCTTCCAGCTCTTTTTCCCTCCCTTGGCTCATGAAACTCACATTTATGAACTATTCACCGCTGTTTAACTATAAACTGTCCACACTAAAAGGGAGAAGAGGAACTTTTTCTTCCAATCATCAGACCACCCACAAGAATGTCTAGACTGTGGCTGCTCTTTGTCCTTCCTCAGTTTTTCTACTGCATTACATCCGATTACTGTATCATAGCGCAGTTTCTCATAATGCTCCCTGCACTCTAAAATCATCACTACAGTCTTTTATCTAATCTCGACCCGAAAGTGATTTTTTTCCCGCTCGTAATTGAAAATTATGTTCTTAAATGACTCGTCAAGCGCTGCCCATTTTCTCCCACACACTGAAAGCATTTCCTCCTACTTTTTTTGACAGTCACATTAAGAGAAGTTAATGTGTCGTGTGCATCCCAAGCATCTGCACTTAGAAGAAGCAATTTTAAAACAGTCGCATGCTGGAAAAAAATCTGCACCCCTGGCTGCGCCTGGCAAACAGAACTCACACCTCGGCAATCATTTGGTTTAACCTTTTTTTGATTATGCCTCTAGACCTCTTTTAACCACACTGGCACAGGAAGGACAACTGCTTTTAGCTTCTCATAGTTTCTGGCGCGCTTGGTTACGCTACTAGCGATGATGATTTTCAAGGCAGAGAAGATGAGAAAATAAATTAGCATTTGGCTCCAGGCTGGTAGAGCATCTCCACAGAGAAACACTCGCATGCGCATTCAAACCAGCATATTAATAAAGTGTAGTAATGATTCACCAGTGAGAATCCCTTTCTCTCTCGCACCACCTCTGCTCCCTCAGAAGCCACCCATTTGCCTAAACACCTGAGAAATGGATGGTGTCATGGCATAAGAGGAAAAATACACCCAACATTCAACATTAAGCCTGCTACTCGCCCCACTGAGCCAATGAATTTTTTATAAACCGTCCCCTGAGGTTCATAAACATTGCAAGTTTATGAACCTCGGATAGGCTAAGTGAGCGACAGAGAGAGGAATGGTGGGTGGAGGGGTCCCATTTTGGGGTCTTCACAAGATGTTTTCTTTCATTGAGGATGCAAAGACACCTGCTGTGGCTGAACTTACAGAGAGGTGGCAGCACTTGCTCCATAGGAGCTGTAAACAAGACTGCATCACTCTGTTCTTTCAGCGCTTAGAGCTGACCCCGCCATCCATTTGGCCCTACTTTATGATTACCATAATGCCTGGATTGCCTACATAAAAATGTGGAGTGGAAATGAGGGCCTCCGCTTCCATTAGTGGCCTCTTTTTACTGGAAGGGCCAAGTGTGTCCCCTGGGTAAGGCCAAAACTCTCACTGTCCTCTACAGTCTGTCAAAATGAATCTGTAATCAAGGACTGGGCTATGTGGAAGGCTGCACTGATGGCGATGTTCATAAAATGATTATTCATAGATAATATACTGAGTGTGTACAATTGAGAGGTAACGGGGGGCAGGAGTGTTTCCTCACACAGAGATTATCCTTGAAAAATTAGAGTTCAATCAGCAAAAGAAAAAACATTTGTATGTAGCTCAAGTCTTGAATATCCTCCAGCCAATCAGATATTTGGACTGCAGAATGGTGTTATTAAATTGATTTCTAGAGATTAGCTGTGCTTGATTGATTTCTTCAGGACCAAGAGGCATAAAACCACATTAATTTTGTTCATTTTACATAATTGCCCACTATGGTCTGCCATTTAAGACAAACATGAAAAAATGGGACAAAAAAATGGGAAAATATTACATATGGGAAAATATGTAATATTTATTTCCTTCAATCATGGGAATTAATAACATGAATGCATAGGGCTGTCAGCTATAGGCGCATGGTACATTGTAATGCATGCCTCATATATTTTTCAGGTCATTTAATCATTTGAGAGTTTGAGTCCAACTCGGTTTTAATATCAGCAATTGTGCAGAAATGTCCAGGCGGTGCATCGGGTTGTAAGGTCTTGCTGAGGCAGTACATCGAATGAAATTGCCTTGTCTTATTCAGGGATTTGAGTTTCAATTTGATCTCATCCTGTTTGTTTAGAGAAAGCTACTTTTCTTGAGATAAATCTCAGCAAGAAAGAAATATATGGAAATCCAAACAATAATTCAAAGGTTGCACTGCATACAAATTTGAAACCTACTAAAAATACATTCAAACAACCAGTACAGCAAGTATTGTGATTAACTTTGACTGTACAGAAAGGCACATTTGCCTTTTCTTAAAGTGGAGAGATTAAAATGTGAAAGCAACTCCCATAGGAACTCAAGCGAACGCAGCACAATAATATATGCAGGGAGGAGAAAAAAATCTATTATGAGCATGATGACAAGAGATCAATGTTGCCTCTTATTCCCAGTGACAGTCTGAAACTAATATACTCATTAGCGTTAATGCCACCGTGATATAAATTGAACAGGCTTTATTTTTAATAGCCCTGTTACTGTCTGTACTGGGTAAAGAGTAGTATTCTATGAGCTGAATCTGTCATCTGTCCTCGGGCATCGGTGGCCAGCAGTGGGGTGAAATTGGATAGCTATTGTGAAAATTGTGCTATATTGTTTAACTTACAAAATAACCATACTTTTTTCCAACTGTGTCCTCACTAAGAGCATTTTTGAGGAAAACCTCAAAGCAATTTAGTTTGCTTTTACCACTTTACCTTCACCATACTGTGCATGAATAACTATTCAATCCATTACAAGAACATAATTACTTTTTTTTTTTTTTCTTTAACATGCAGCATGTAAGCTGCATTTTCTAAATAAAAGCCCAGCGACAGTACCTACCCTTGCAAGCCTAAAGGACCCATATTCTAAAATAGTGAAAAGATTTTTTATATTGTAAAGCAGGTCAAAGTGGCCTATACATACTAAGCATCAAAGCACTGAATCCAGGGATAAAAGCACCCAGTACTGCCTTTCCAGGCAATCCACAGCTGCAGAGATGGTGCACGTGGCAAGAGCACAGAAAGACATGGAAACACTGACCCATCAGAGCAGACTGGGCTTAAAACCATCGACTGTATATAAATAATGCACGCAGTCACTGTGATGTCACCCATTGGTTGGACTGCCTGTTTGAAGCATTGACTTCAATGTTACGGCTGACACCATCCTGCCCACCACACCCTAAACCATACCTTGCTTTAGCATCTATTGTTCTCCAAATGGAACCATTATATTCACAATAAACATCATATTGTATTGGAGAAAAACATTAACTAGTAAGTGAGACCATAATCCTGCCGCTAGATTGTTTTTCCTGATGTAATTAATCTAGTGAGAAGCAGTCTCATTTTGAATAGAGAAGGATAGTTCTGATACCCTTACATTTAGTATGAACCAATTATTGCTTGACTTTGGCAAAATTTTACAGAAAGCTGTCATCAAGACATTTGGCACCCTGTGATAGTATGAAAAAAATGTTCATTATTTAACTATCAATCACTTAAAACACAAGCAGTGGTCCAAAGGGAGTGTTGGGAGAAAATAAAAAAACAGCTGGAAGGAGAAAGAGCTAAGCTGCTGAGGCTGGACAGTTTTCACAGCTGCTGCTGGCGAACAGCAACAACAAAGCCAGGAGCTGGGATTTTATAAAAAGGAAGAAAGAAAATGTGGATCATCGAGCAGACTTCTAATGAGTGAATGCAATTTCCTGCATTTGTTAATATATGCATTTGTAATACGACAATTAATACATTACATCATTAGCAAATGACTGTCAGAATAGTGGCCAGTTCTGCACATCACAAGTAACTGGTGTCATTTACAGTACAATTTCCTAGTAAATGTCTAATGAGTTATATTCTTTTAAATTTGGCAAGCTAAGCTTTACAGTTTGTGACCATCTATTAATTTGACTGACATTTCAAGATAATTAGAATTATAATTAGAAATAAGACACTGATAATTAGGGCAAGATAAAGTATTAACCAGAACTTTGAACCATAAAGGTTTTAAGTTGTACTATCAGTCGAACAAGAATAAAGCAAAGACAAAATATTTTCATTTTTAGTTTTGGATCAGGCAACACATTATGGTGTGTTGACACTGAAAGTTAAGCAATGTCATTGCATGGGGAAACAACATTATGAGTAGATGCAGGATATTCATATTTGCATCATTTGCATATTCCAAGAAGATACAATTTTCAACTCAAGTGCTAAATATGTGTAAAGCTGTGTCAAGACAAGCCATAAGCACTAAGATTCTTCTACATAGCATAGCCCTGATCAGGCTGAACTCAGAAAACTTTCCTTTAGAAGGTTGTTTACTTGTCTTCTTGTGCACAGACCTGACAAAGCATGAGCTCAGACTTTTTACAAGTCTGCATCTTGCAGTTATTTCGGCATCCTTCTGATCCATTTATTGCAAGTATGAGTCATGAAAAAATCTATGTGTTTTAGGATCTCACCTCTGTAGCATTGATGCCGCAGTCATTCAAACAGTTAATTGAGAAGCCAATGAAATTCGGAAGACTTTATAAATTCAGACATAACAGAGTTGGATGTTTCTGTGAAATGGCCACAGATGATTGGCGAAGTGGATAGTACCAATATAAGCACACATGTCACCATATGAATTTAGGAAACAAAAGGATTGATCTAGGTTTACTTTAGGTTTATTGTTGTATCACCATTAATTGCTGCTGCTCCAACCACTAGAGGGCTGGGGAGGACGTTAAATGGGAATAGTATTTTGTTGGCTATAAACCACCTTTATAGCCGTTTATGAAATGGGACTAGTATCAACAATCATTAAATCAAAACACATAATGAATACTCATACACACAATTACAAGCCCGACTTTGTATTTTGACGGAGCACATCTTTGAGAAACTTCCCTTACAGTGAAATTACCAAACAGAACAATAACCCCAGCAACTCTGTGTTTTGCCGACCTAGACAAATAGCCTATAGTCACACCTTCCGACAGAGAAAAAGCATGTCACTAGATTCCACTGCCGGTTCAGTTACACAGTGCCGGCTTACAGATCGATATGAGCCTGCCAATGACAATGTCTGTGTTAATGCCTCAGCCCGCTGCTGCATTCTCCCTCACAAAGCCATTTTTGGCAATCCCTCCCTCTAATTACATATGCATTCTTTGTTTTCTCTCTGTCCATTCTCTGCAACAAGCTCATGACTATGGCTAAAACCCTTTCATTCCCTCATTTCACTCACAGCCAATGAATTGATGAAATATTCATTCACTTATGGCTGAGAATGCCAAGTTGGAGTTTAGAGTGTGACGTGCGCTAATACTGAAATGAAGGGTTGTGTAATTGTGCGCTTCCTGCTGCATCATAATCATGTGCCTGTGTCTGACTAATAGCTGCCCAAATCTGCCACCTAGTACCTGGGCTTGCGCAGAAAGACACGAAGAGACGGTGGGGGGAGGAAGAGAAAATTAAGAACAAAAGAAAGATGGAAGATGCTTGTGGGGAGACGAAAAGGAAACAAAGACCAGACAAGAAAGAGGAAGGAATATATTTCTGTGGGTATGAATTATTCAGAAGTCTCCACGAAGCAACCACATTATTGGTGCTGTTGTTCTCTTGTATCTTCAGTTTTGACTTCTTTTTCGATTTTTCACTTGGATTGCAATATGACTTAATCTTTCATGGGCTGGTTATGTTTCATGACCCCAAAACAAGAAGAGAATGCAGAGGTCCCTGTAGGAGTCTGGTAGAGGCAAGTTGTCACTGGAAAAACTTTAAAAATGGAGAATGGTAGCTGCAGCCATAATTTAAAACCCTTGAAACTGACAATGTAATAGTAATAATCTCAGCTTCCTGATGTGTGATAGCGCTTGAAAAAAGCCTTTAATGTTGTCAGTCTATTCCAGTGACTGACAGGTTGGGTTTTTTCACTGTGCCCTTTGATCAGGAGCAGGTTGACAAGGTGCAACACACTCTGATCATCCTGCTATGATGCCTGTGCATGCACACACTCAAGCTTCATATTTGGTGATACAACCCTAATCAAATGTCTTCATATATTCATATTTTCTATGTTTTCTATATTATCATTCACACCAAGCTCTGTGCTACAGTTTGAAAATATTCAATATCAAAAACAGTGGGGGACAAGGTAAAGAAAATTCACTCTGCCACAAAGCCTTCAGCTCTCCACTGTTGCATCCAGCAGGCTTTGTGTTCGCCACCTCAGCTGTGAGCCTGTGTTTGTCTAACAGAGCTGTGCCGGCAGAGTGGAAATGTATGTTAGAGGCTGCATTTCTTTGTACTTCCATATGTTTTTGCACATGCTCACTGACATTTCATCTATTTGGAATTAAATGCATTTAAACAGACTTTAAAAGCTCACTAATGCCTGTTTTTTAAAAACATCACCAGATATAATTAAAATACTATAGTGTGCACTGCATGGTTTGCCACTAATGAATATCTTTTAAGCATACAGTCAGCAGGTGGAGCTTTAATAATGGCCAATCACTTCAGCTCCTGTCACTGCTTTTAAAGCTGCAGACAGTTTCCTAATGGGCCGAGAGGAGAGTCCAGGCAGGCCTGAGGCTTTAGATAAAAGCAATCTTGTCTAAATGTTCACATATCCATAGTACAGCAGAGCCGAAACAGTAGATTCATCAATTAGTGCATCAGCAGAGAATTAATTGGCAGCTTTTTGTATAAAAATGCAAAACAGTCCCTTGTCCCAACTTGTCAGTTATGAGGATTTGCTGCTTTGTGCCTTATGTGATACACCACTGAATATCTTACTGTGTGATGGACAAAACAAGCAATATGAAGATGTCCCCTAGGACTTAAGGAAACTGCATTTTCTCTATTTTCTGACATTTTAAAGAGCAATTTATTCTTGACTGATTAAGAAAGCAATCTTCAGATTTAGAAAAATGATTGTTAGCTGCAGTCCAGCACTTCAAACATGATAAATATCGACTAACTGAGATCAGCAAAAGGATCAAGGTCATGTCCACATATTGAACAATAGCAACTGTATTTACATATACAGTATAATAATGTCACCACTATTTTAGAAAACATGATGCCAGAGTAAAGAAGAGGGTTAAACTAGTCTGTAAACTACTTGATGTTATTTATCACCTGGAAAAGGCCACTTTTAAAGTAAATTGTCGACTGTAGTTTTTACTTTTTCATATACGTAAATAAATAAAAACAAACTTCTAACAGCAGGTACATTTCCCAGCTCTATAATGCTTCTGCTGCAAACTCATCCTGCAGCTACTGCATGTTCCTTATGAAAGTAGCACCTGCATTTCTGCCATTTTTGCACCTGCAAGAAAAAAAAGACTCCTATACTGTTCGCATTGCAATCATTTTAGCCAAACCTTCCATACAAATATTTTCATGGCTCCTGTCTACTATAGGCATAATGGTGTACAGGTGTTCAGAGAGTGAATACTGTATGGACTTCATTACCAGTGCAAAGGGCTTTTGTCTGGAGAGCTTCTTGTGCTGAGGTAGAAAGAAGAGCGGTGCTAGAAAAACAGCTGATCCCTCCCAGTCAGTCGGCAAAGCAGAAAACTGGGCCAGTGGTTGTATAAAGAGAAGTAGAGAGGAAGAGGACACAGAGAGAGGGAGATCATAGACTGTAACACACAAGCGCACACACACTTCTTCAAAACAGAATTTTAATATTCACTATACAAAGCCTAGTTAATTTTACAGTCGGCCTGCGCGTACCTGTACTCCAACATTAATGATGATGTTATGGTGGAGTTTTAGAGACTCCTAAAGATTAAAGACTTTCTTTGTAGCTCTGCAGATTTTGTATACCACCTGCTGGCAATCTCTCTGCAAGTTCATTTTTCGGGAGCTTCTCATTAAATTTATAAATGCTTGAAGGAAGTCGGATTTTCTATTCTCTCCATCTGTATTTTTGTCCATATGGGATGAAGTGCTGGATAAGTTCTTTTCTCTCGTCTCTCTCTCCTTACGTCACTCTGCTCCTCTTTTCCTCACTCGGAGGCAGTTTGCTGAGAAAGCAGCACATGCATACATCAGCTATCTAATCTATCTCTTGCGAATTCGTCAACAGCGGTGCCAACAAAGCAGGTGGGCATATTTTCACCACTTAAGCTTTGCTCTGGTCCTGGGAGCAGAGTGAGAGTGATAGAAGTCAAGGGGAGGATGTAGTTAAAAAGGTCAGTGCCACAGCATTAGCTATGATGAGTGTAGGAGGGAGTGATAAATAAAGAAATAGATAAA
This sequence comes from Hypoplectrus providencianus, assembly GCA_028566105.1. Lineage (NCBI taxonomy): Eukaryota > Metazoa > Chordata > Actinopteri > Perciformes > Serranidae > Hypoplectrus > Hypoplectrus providencianus. Next base: position 7,682,415 of record JAOWBC010000935.1, on the reverse strand, counting down.
TAAAAATAGGCCCAGGTAGTTAGCAGCGTAATGAGACAGCTGCGCCCATCAGCAATCGATGAGCTCCAGAGACAGTAATCACTACAGCTTCCTTAACAGTGTTTTAATTGGATGTCAGTCATTTGCACTGCTGCTGCAATAACACTCCCAGACTGGCTGTATGTGCTTGTATAAAAAAGACATGTGTGCAAATCCTTAAATGCGTATAATTACATCATGTGTCCTTTGCATTTGTGTATATAAGCCTGTGTATCAGCGTGTGTGTGGCAGCACTCACTAGTCATTAGCATTGATTTTTCCAGGAGGGGCCTTTCTCTCCGGTCTCTCTCAACACGCCTTCCTCCCCCCACCACTGCTCCTACCATTGCTCTCTGGCGTGCAAATAGCTATAATTTCACTCTCACGGTCTTGGTCACTATGGGCCCTGCCCTCCTGCAGTGTAAAAGATGGCAGTCATCGATCGGGGCATCTGGACGCCTGCCCTGCCCCTCCTGCTGAAGGATCCCTCTGTCGATGAGAATCTCAGGTAAGTTACGAGCATGCCTGCACCGCTTCCAATTAACTAACATACTCAATGCCAGCCGCTGACTCCCTCTCCTCCTAAAGTATTTGTCAGCTGCGAGCATCAGACTAAACCGCCACCCTTAGCTTTTAAAGCCCTATTATAACTACCAGCTACAGCTAAGTGTTGTCAAGCGCTCCCACTCTTCGAGGAGATGGCTGGTTTGTATATGAATGCCACATGTGAGAGGATTTCTAGAAGAAATGACTATTCAGTGACACGCTTCGGTTTCCATTTCTCCAAAAATACCCCAAGTCTTTCACCTTGAATGGCGATTATCATTCACAACCACCATGGTGGTATAATCATAAAAAAATAATTGTCTGGCCTTTTTCAATGGAACACCCCATCATAAATGCACAGCCTATTGCTGTAGACGTGATTGCTCAGGAGTAATCGGACTCATAACCAGTCTCACCTAGACGGTGCCATTTCCTGCAAAGTCACTGGGTGGAAGGAATAATACTAAATGTGATTTTCCCCGCTGAGCACAAATCCCAGTTGCTGTTTCTGTGCTGCATGACAAAGTCATTATTTGAAGTCTGCGGTGATTAAATATTGAGTGACATGATAGATGTTGTATTGAATCAAGTTCATTATGAGAGACAGAGCCTCTGTGCCAGTCAGGGTTCTCTGTCTCTCCCCAACATGCACACATGTTCACCAGCCTCACCTCCACCTCAGTGAGGCAGCCTATCACAATTTATGAGTGACTAATTAATATAAACTAGTTTAGTTATATCAGCATCCTCTCTGGGGAATATTGCATATATGCATGGTATGACTAATAAATAAAATTGGCTTGCTAAAACAAAAATTGAAGTCATAAGAAGACTGGAATTAATCGGGTAAAGACAACAAACAGCCAAGCAAAGAAATGAGGGAAAGAAATAATGGAAAGCTTCACAGCTGTGTGCCTGCAAACTGAAACCCTGCCTGCTCAAGCTGCAATTAATATTCCAAGACCATGGCTCAACTGACACCGATTATTTCAAGTGCCATTGTTTTTTTCCCACCACTGAAGAGGCTTAATCATCTTAATGTTTTTCGGAGAAGTGGTGAGAAGCTTGACATTTTGTTTTTTCTTTTTTTTTTATTTCCTTCAATGTAATAGGGCCAGAGATGTTTGCAAGCCCGAGCACATTAGGACCTGATTACTCCAATTTTCTTCCATCTCTATACCCAATCCCACGTCTTCCCCTCCCTCCCCTCCCCTCTCTAAATAAACCCCAAGATCCTGTCATATTGCCAGGCAGCTGTTTTTGGCAGGTTTTTTGCCTCCTCCTCCTTTTCTCTTTCTTGTCTTTCTGTCCCTCTCTCTCCCTCTCTTTCCCCCTCTCTCTCAGGCACTAAGCCCACTGGGCCCAGTGGGGAAGATCTAGCAATCCGCGTAATGTGAGCATAATAACACCAACAAAACATCTCATTCCACGTCTAATTCAGTGTAGCGGCTGGGCCGCTGTGTGTGGGATAGAAGACAATCCTCTCTGCCTTCTCCCACCACTACACAGCCTGTGACTGGCTTTTCTCAATAGGTTTTTATGGCAAGAAAATAGGATAAATGCATGCAGCAATGCCTTGGCGTTCAAATAAGACAAACCCCTCAGTGATTTTTAATTTCAACAGCTATCTAATGGCACCATTTCTGCCTGTGTGACCCCTTTTGCAGACATGATGGTGTGCATATGAAATCCACCTGATTTCAGAGGCATTTTAGGTTATTGCATTATGAGAAAAGCCAGTGGCATTGTAATCAAAGGCTTTTATGCCTTCCCTTTCTAAATTCCAGCCCACAGGGTCTCGATTTCATCAGCTATATTACAGCTCTCATTACTTCAGAAAAAAACACATTGGCCCACATTTTAAGTCACTGCTCTTTATGAGCTTCTTTTGCCCTGAGCATTGATATCATCAGTTTTTATTGCATTTCTATTGTCCATTCCCCTTTTAGTCATACTATTTGAATCAAGATGATTTGGTATAGTTTTTTGCCTCACTGCACTTGCCTTTTATCGAGGATCAACATTTTCATCACTTGTGTCCATTAATTAGTAATTGGTACCTTTAAATTAATAACTTGTACCCCTAAATCACTTAATGTGTTCCCTGACTGTTACAATTAATGCCTCTAAATTATTAAAACCCAAAATTAAAGAATGTTACCCTTCAGTAGTAACTACAAGTTGCTGACTGGTCAGTAAAGGAAAGTGTAACTGTAAGGTTAGCTGTATATAAAATGAATCACTACTTCAACTCATGAGTGTTTCATTCTTTGAAATATAAATTGTTAAGTCAAGACACTGCAGGCAACACCATTTTTATGCTGTTAATTTTAAGATTTTGGCCTATTTCCTTTCATAACATCTTCTTAACATAAACTGATATTAAAATAATGTCTTTGTATAAATAAAGAAATGAGAAATGTTTCTCAATATTCATTTTAGTTTTCTTACTCTGAGCGAGAAATTTCCTCTTCAGTTGCACTTACATTGACCGAGCCTTTCAGTTTTATTCCCTTCTATATCCTAAAGGGTCATTTTGCAAAGGGGCTTGTTCATTTATGATTCATTGTCTGATTATATTTGACTCCCAAAAACGTGGCCATAAGGATTTATGGCGACTGACAGTGGTTTTTAATTTATGGATTGCTATACATATCCAAGATTTGCTCTGTGGGAAATGGGAGAAAAAGTTTCCCCAAACTATTTTTCTTCTGAATGTATCTATTTCAGACTGCCTGTGCCCCTGGATTGAGGAAGAGAAGCCCCCTGTCAGCCCTCTGTCTCTCATCCCCTCCGCTTGTCAATCATCGTCTCTCATCAGCAACTTTGTTAGCCCTGTCACCTGAAGAGCTCAAACTTCTAAGGCCCTAATTAAATCTCAAGCCCAAATGCTAATTATCCTGCAAAAGTATAACCTCGCTCACCCCCAATGTGCTGTAGTCAAATCCCTGAGAATACACACACACACACACACACACAAGTTTTTTCCCTTCCTCTCCCAGGTTGTCATAGCACCTCAGCAAATCATAACGTGTCTGGAAGAGGCGTGTACCCGGGGTGCTCTCTCAGCAGTCAACTGAAAACAAAGCCACTTAACATTATCAACACAGGTGACAATCACACAGAAAGATCAGCCACTTAAGACGGAAGGTGGGGGTGGCTCTGGGATGCAGCACAGTATGAGTGTACTGCGCATTTTGTTTTCATACCGGGCTCAAACATCATGGCCCCTTCTTTTGGAGAGATTTTTTGATACCTGCTGGTTTGCAAATGTCTTTCAGTTTTTTAGATCTACAAACCCAAGGTTAGTGAGAAACATTTTTCCATTATTATACTGGATTTGACATAGTGGCTTCCTTCAAATTAACTTCCCTGCTTCAATCAGTAAGCTGTTCTATTTTAAGCCTTTTCACAGTCATTTCTTTGTTTGCATGATATTAAGGCCAAACAGCACATATTTGTTCCTCACTGAACTTCCTTCCTGTTGCTGATCAAATGTAACTAGACAGCTGATGGAGTGTGCTGCATAGTTGTTATCATGGTTACTGCCACTTTTTGCGATGCAATTGTCCCTCTTTACACAACAGCACTGAAGCTCAAGGACGTTTATCAGCAGGGACAGATTTTGTACAAAACCTGTTGACAACTTAATTGTCCAAATAACATATTGGGACATTTTCATCTGGCATCAGAGCTCTGGCCACTAGAAGCATAAAGCAGATAGTTGTGGCAATGGCGATGAGATTTATGGAGCTTTTTTTTTTTTTTGAATGGACGTGCAGTTACAGTAAGGGGGATTAGTTAGGCTAATCAAAGTGACACTGATGGCTAAATGTTCCTGTCTGAACCTGTGACATGAGTTTTATGATACAAAAGCAGAATAGTTTAATTTAGTCCACAATATAAAAATAATATAAAATATACACTCATATTTTAGGCAACATTTTCACATTTTGGAGCTACATGAGCATCTTTATCATATATATGTCTGTTAAAATGAAGCCAAAAGCTGGTTAGCTAAGTTCAAAAGCCTGAAAACAGCTAGCCCAGATCTGTCTGGAGGCCTGCTAATTCTTCTACCAGTACAGATGAAACAAACAAGGTAAACATGTTAATCAGTGAGCTAAAATGGTGTAGAGAGGAAAATTGTGTACCTTCAGGCAGACTAGCTGTTTCCCTGTTTCCAGCCTTTAAGATAAGCTAAGAGGACCAGCTGCAGGCTGTAACCTTATATTGACTGCCCAGATATGAGTGTGGTATTGATCTTCACATACAAGTCTCCACAAAAAAAAAAAAACCAGAACAATCCTATTTCCCAAAATGTCAAACTCTCCTTTAAACCGAGGGCTTTACAAACACCGCTCAGTTTATAGCCCGTGGCACTTGTACAACTAATTGTGCCACTTTGGATTATTAATAGGAAAAGTCATGCATAGTTAATTTCACCATGCACATAGGTTCAGACTATGTGTATGCATCCCTGATTGTTAATTTCTGGCACAATTAAGAGCTCAGTACATGTTTTAGTATGGGGCACCTGGAGGGAGGAAGTCCTCAAGAGAGAGGCTGAAAGTCCCCCTGCATCTGTGGCATACTAATTCACATTCTTCATATGTTTTTCATGCACACACTTTCTTCTCTCATACCTTTTCCCTCAGTGTTATATATTTTTCTGTCTTTCTCTCAAGTTGTACTGATTCTTTCTAGTTCTTTGAGCATTCCTAAATCTTTGTCATCAGTTGTTTCCCGTGGTCTCTCAGTCTTATTGTCCCCACTTCACTCCCCTGTTGCCCCTCTACAATGGGATGTATGTTTTAAATAGCCAATCTAGCTTTCAAGTCTGTGAATTGCTTTTGACAAAAGCCAGTCACACAAGGATGTTAGCGCAGCAATCAGAGTCATTTAGAACAACTTCAAGACGTCTTGCAGGGCAGTAACAATGACGCAAATATGACTGCCTTTTTTTTTTTTTTTTTTTAATTCAGGGCTGATCAACAGCAGTGTTTCATTCACTGTGTGCCTTGGAACAGAGCTCAAGGAATAAAAGCACATCAATACAGTATATTCTGATTGATTGAGAATAGAAAAGAGTTGTAACAACAAACTTGGTCCATATAATTATTAGCAGAATTTTGATTCTGTTAATTACATGCAATTTTCAAAGAACTGAGCAGCAACCATTATATCTGGCTTTCCTTAGACATAACGTTGCTGCTGAGATCTTATGTGCGCTGTCCAAGGTCCTGGAAGCCCCTGAGTAAACTCCAGTCCACAGCTCAGCTCCGCTCCCAATCTACTGAGTAGGATTCTACATTTAAATACCAGAATACTAGAAATGTGTCAGTCATGTGGAGTGGATGGGACAAATGCCAAAACCAGCCTTTTTCTAGTGAGATTAATCAATATTTACTAAATGTAGTTCTGAATTATAAAAGGGTCATACAAAACATTTACACGTTTTGCATTTTTAAACTAGGGAGATTCATCCATTAATGATTTTTTCCTTTTAACATGCTCTTTGCTCACTTTCAGGGGAGTACAGTAAATGCCAGTGAGTAAAGTTTTCCTGCAGGACAGATTTATCAGTTTTCTGCAATGAAATCAGTTTATTCAGCCTTATCTGTGTCATTTATATTCAGTAACAGCTGAGCAATCAATCACTGTACATTGGAATGAAACACCCGCTGTGTTCAAAGCGGATTTATTTTTTTCTTTTTCAACTTTCTTCCTCCCCGCCAAAACGGTTGCTAAATGATTATAAGCCATCCTCTTTATTCTCAGGTTTACTAAATAATTAATTTATGAGCAAAATAAATAAATACATGCAAATAAATAAAAAAAATGCTGCTTTGCTGTTGCAACAAATTTCTAGGGGCTACATGCATTTGGCCTTCGCTAAATTTTCCCTTTAAACACAGAATTTTGAACATAGCCACATAAATTTGGAAAAGATTACAACTCATTCTTTTTACATTATTCCCAGTCATCACCACTGGTCATCCAGCTTCCTCTCATAGCTTGGCAGCTATTCACAGGCAACCAATCATTTCCCTCATGAGAACCTCAGTGACAAAACACACCCATTCAAGGTTATTGATGCATGCCCGGCATTGGGCGTATCAGCATCATAGTTTTACCATCTAAGCTTGCTTCTTCTTCTTTCTTGCCACAATTCACTTCAAAGGATATTTCACAGAGGGTAATAATTTACTCACTTTTGTCATCTTGTGTGGAAGGGCATTCTAAATAACCTCAATAGCTACAAAACATTATCTGTGTGGAAACATAAACTTCAAGGCAACACGACAATACAGAGCAGTTACAAGCCCACTGACATGTATCCCAGCTGTGCAGCCGTCCTCAGTAACTGACTTTGCTTCAAATGATGCTTGACTGCAAAGGACATCTCATTTCACAAAGTACATGTTGTCATTTCTTGTTTTTTTTTGTCCCTTGCATTTCTAAATTGTTAAGTTGAAGGAGACTTGAAGCGAGAAGGAGACAGAACTGAGGAAGTGACTGTAAATGTGTAAAACTCTCAAAGTGCAGTAGCTGTCCATGGTGCTGAACCCTCAGAGTACCACCGGATAATATACACTGAATTAGCCTCCGCATGGCACACTGCTGATTGATTAGGATTCCAGCACTTTATTAACTTTAAGCAACAATATGTGTTGGAATTCAAAGACAATGAGAATCTATATTATAATAGAAAAGTGTGGCACAGTGCAGATCAATCAGATGAAAGACTCCGTTTTCCACACTTGCTCCCTTTTAATTAAGATGGTGGTGAAGGAAAAACAAAACAAAACAAAATAAAAACAACATGGCTTTATTACTCTCACAACATGTTTAACCCTAGTGAATCATAAAATATCAGGTATCACATTAATCAGCATATGCTCCATTTCAAAATGAAGAGAGGTGTTACATTCCTCCAAATCAGAAATTGAAATACTCTTTCATTTTTAAGGCTACGATTTGATTCAGTTTTCATTTTTTTAAACTTTTTTTTTCAGCACTTAAGGCATTGTCATTTTTAGAGGATCAGCAATGGACTGAAACAATGTACATTTACTCATGTACTGTACAAAAGTACAATTTTAAGGTCCTTGTACTTACTTTAGTATTTCTAGATATGTATGTTTTACTCCACTACATTTAGCTATTTGCATTTAGTTACTTTTTGTGGTTGGGAGTTCACATGGAAAAATATGATACATTTAAAACTATTACAGATGTTTCAAAATTGAAGCACATAAAAGTATATTGATTAATTAATATAGGCAGTGGCAGGACAATGCTGTGTACATAAATACTGATCTAATAATTTCTTTGGAATATAGATAACAATCTGAGAGGGCCCATTCTGCCCAGCTCTCTTACTTCTGATTCTTAAAGTTCAAAGACTCATGTACTTTTATTTAAGTACATTTTGAATGCAGGACTTTTACTTGCAGTAGAGTTAATCATTGGTTTTGCACTGCAAGTTTTACTACCTTTGCAACAGTACAGCATAAGCCAAATGTGGCATCTGACATACAAGGCAATGTTTTTAGCCTGACTGTCTGCTGGAAATATCTTTACTCATACTAAAGCTGTTGTGGATCTGGCTGGTTAAAAGGAATGAGTAGTCACCTCTCAATGATGGTATGAAACAGAGCAGTCAATAAGTAGTTAAAAAAAAAAGGCAATAATGGCAACCACAAGAGGTCCTTGAACACACATTCATAGCTTTGCACAACAAAAACAAAAAACAGAATCAGATGATGGGTTCAGTGGAAGACAAAAACAGCTGCAGATAGACACAAGAACGAAACATGCATGGCCTCATGCATGCTCCAAAGAAAATTATACCGAACATGAGACTGAAGGATTTTTTCAAGGAAACTGTTTTCCCTCTTGGATATTTTTACATAGTAAGTGCTGCACATGCAAAACCGACTCACTCAAAGTCTCCTTGCAAATGTCATATTACCACTTGAAAGTCATTCCGTGTGCCGTGAGTTTCAAAGTGCTTGTGCTTGCAGTGTTATTTGGGGTCTGCTCAAGGACCTAAATATAATGCTGTCAGTGGTCGCCCCATGCTACATGGACGAACTGGGTTTTTTTTTTTTTTTTAAAATCGTTCCCAGAGTCCTGTATGCTGTTTCAGATTGGCTGAAATGGAAACCTAGCGTGCAGCTCGCATACCGCTTGGGTCATAGGTTACTTCTCATTTTCTGAGCAGATTCATATCTCAGTGTTACCCCTCCTGAGACTTCTTTTGCCCACTGTGCTGTGTGGAACCTTTCTCAGAGGAACCCTGTCTCCACCATTTGACCTCCCTTTCATTACGCCCCGACTCCCAAATGTCTTTCTGTTAAGAGTTCAGGCTTGGAAGGTAGAGCTCCACACCCCTGCAACGTAACCTCTTCACCCCATCACTTCCCCTTAATTAGGGGGGAGCATATACACGGGCAGACTGCTATCAGTGCTGTAATGCAGTGAACTCCCTACACTCTATTTCATTGAATTGCATGGAGTCCATTGTTCAAAGACATCATCAATCGTGCGCTGTGCTTCTCCTGAGTTTAACTTGCAGTAATGTGCTGAATGGGCATTCAGCCTAACCCTATAATCCTCTCACACTGCAGCATGTACGACTTCCTCCATTCCTCCATCCCTGCTCAGGTTTAATATCAAACAACGCTTTATTTGTGTTGCCGCGTAAGGTGCAGTGACTGCAACACACTGCTACAGTTCACATCATCCGGCCTACTTATGTGAGGAGAAATATCCACCTTCATTATGCATAGGACTCTTGACAATCCCCTCCTAGGATTAGGTACGTGTGTGACAGTGAGGGCGCGTGCAGGCAGGCAGGGCTCAGCTGAAAATGGGGAAGGGAGGAAAATATGCAAGGTTATACATTTTCCCCCCTCTGCTCTGTCTCCATGCTTTCCATCTTATGCTCCCCCATCTAGTGTATTATACATTAAACTGTAAGTAATGACAGAGCTCAAGTATATTCTAGTCAGCGATAATAAGAGAGCCTCAGGGATTTTTTTGAACATCTGCATGCACAAGCATATGAAAATGTATAGACAGCCCACAATGCATTTTGTCTTTTTCTTCTTTCTTTTTATTCCTAGTAGCTGTAGGTGTTATGGGATGATACATAGTGCTGTAATGACTAAAAATGTGATTGTTTTTGCCATGAATTACGAATGCAACACAATTGTGCCAGCTGCTATGAGACATGAATGCTGATGGCGTCTGGGAATGGCAGATTTTTTTTTCCAACAAAAGTAATTAAATTAGTGTAACCTGTGTACTTAATTTAGCTCAAATGTATTAACTTATTCACGGACTGATGCGCTTTGTAATATGTTTAGAAATATATTATGATATTGACGATACAGTTTCTCCCTGGATCCGTTTTATGCAGGAGTTACAGTAAAGTCACACGGAAAGAAGGGGAAGCCTCCCTTTTAAAATTATGAAGCTTCACATGATTTTGACATTTGTTTTCTCAGCAGAGTACATTTTTGACCCTAGTTAGACATTTCAGACTGGAGAATAGCACACGTCTTCTGTAATGGGCTTTCTTTACAGAAACTATGGGACGCTTTCATGTTCTTTCTAAGTGAAAATGAAGATCTTGTATTTTAACACCTTGTTAAGATTTTGCTTATAGATTAACATTTTCTCGCTCATTATCACTGCATAGATGCTGTCTCTCTTCTCTCTTCACAGCTCCAAGCGTGAGAGATTTCATTAAAGTAGCTGCTTAATTATGTAGGTGTTGAAATTTAATTAATGAAAGGGTAGAGCAACTCCATTACTCTGACACATTTTTGACGCTTACAGAGGAAAGGAAAGAGATCTCGTTTTAGCAGAGCTGTGTCCCTTGAACGTGTCTTTCTTTCTCCAGGCTGCGTCTTGCCTATAGTACCTGTCTTCTCGGTTACTAAGCTTACACCTCGCCATCGATCATCCCGAGCAGTGTCAGAAGAGTTGACAGCAAGATTTTCCTTTTCCCCAAGACCCAGAGTTTCCCTCAGTGGAAGAAAAGAACAGTGACAGAGAATAAAAGCCATGTTTTCTGCTGACCTACACTTTTGAACATTTTTTCCATGGAGTCTGAAATGAATCAGAAAATTTACAAAGTCCACCTACTTTCCAAATGCTCGCTGTTGCCTCTGTCTTATCTTAAAAGTCTTCATCATACAAGATAAGCAATGATAGTTTCTCAGCTCGCAGGTAAAGATTAGAATTATGTCTCCATTTAGTTAAAAGGCTATATTTATGATGCTTCTCAGAGCAGAAAATCAGCCCTTACTGGCAAGCATTCAAATACAGTTTGGTCCAACGTTTAGGCCTTGGACAATAAGTATTTGATCCGCTTTCATAACTTGGAAAATTCCCATATGTCAGCCAATACTGAAAGGGGTCCTGACAATTTTTAAACAACTGTAAATGATTCAAACTTACAGCAACTAAAAACTTTGCAACAGTGATGACAACCAATTGTTTTACCCATACTAACTAAACCATGATGACCTCAGATAATGTGCAAAATGATTTGATATTTACAGGATGCTTCATGCAAATAGAGGGAAAATTATGTATCTATTTAAAATTACAGACGATGGGCAAAATAGTGACAGAATGTTTGTATTGCAATGGTGGATTTCCCCAGAGAGTGACATGACAAACATTTCCCCAAATTTTACTGTTTACTTATCATCTACTGTGCAAATTGCTTAGCTTTAAATATCATTATTAGATTTAAGATATGTATTAATTATAGAATCATATTTTGATGGCTCTGCGCCAGCAACAGCTGTAGCCAGAGGCATCATGTTTTCGGATTGTCAGTCCGTCCATCCGTTCATCCCATTGTGGAGACAGCAATATCGTAAGAATGCAAATTTGGCACAAATGTCCACTTGGACTCCACAATGAAGTGATTTGATCTTGCAAAGGATAAATGCTGAAGTGAGGACAATGATTTTGTTTATTCTGTAAATATAAAGGTTATTTTTCGGTGTTTCATCCATCAAAAAGGTGAAGTTTCACTATGTGGCTGGGACAGCATGGATGAAATAAGGGATCTGGATATCAAAAAGCTCACATGTAAAGGGATACATTACTGTAAAGACAATCAAATAAAACACCCATTTCCTTCAGAGGGTTTCTCCAACCCATATCCAATGTGCACAAAGCACAGTGACACACATGAGTACACACACACAGACACACACGCCAAAAACAAACCCCAGGTGCGTTCTCATCTTCCCAGCAGGTGCCTGACTGGCCATGTGCCCTGGCGCCTCCCTCAGAGAAACACTGTGTCTCTCACAGTGTGCTGAAGTGACCTCCCTTGCCTTAGGCTGAAAACCTAGAACAATGTGAACCACATAGCGACAGAACTTTGACATCTCTTGCACAGAAAGTACAACTTCTTCAAAGTTGGCCTCAAATAATTGTGCAGTGTTGCTGCTGCAGCAAACGTACACCCTGTATCCAGGTACAGGATTACACAGGTGACTAATCCCTCTGAAAGCTGGTGCATGGCGGACTCGATGGGCATGTTGAGTCACAGAATCATTCACTCACAAGCTCTCTTTAGTGCAGATCAGAGAAAGCTTCAGGGCAACATTTGCCACGGCGGGTTTCGCCTGCATCCCTGTCCCTTAGCGTGCATGTCCAGCAATGCCAGCAAGTGGCTATTACACAATCTGCAGCACCATGATCTCTGAGAAACAGAGGCAGAGGCAAAGGGACCGGGGCCATGCTGGTGTGTCAGAGAGCACGAGCGCCGGATGGTAGATGACGAGACTGAAATGAAAGAACAAAGTTGGTGGCTTTCCAGCTTCACTGTGGGATGTTCATACAGTATTAAACCATGGATGGCCCTAAGTGCAGCAGCTCCAGCCAACCGGCCAGCTCAGCCGAGGCCGTGCCACAGACTCCCTTTGATGTTGAGGGGGAATGCAGAGGGAAGGGAAGGAGGGATGAGGAGGGATGAGGAGGGAGAGGGCGGTGAGGGAGGGTAGAGCGCAGCTGTTTTGGCCACTCCACTGTCACAGCTGACACGGCAAGAGCCAACAATAATTCTTCTCTGTAGTTCTGCACTACAACCCTCATACACCTCCATACCGGCCACCTTTTTTCAACCTCCACCCCGCCCCCTGTTGGGTGGATGCCTGCCTGTCGGCAAATTGAATTCACAAGCATATAAATTCACTTGGAAGTGAAGCAAAAATAGACTTCAGTATATCAAGGCTGGGTGTCTGATTAAATGTTTTTTTTTTGGAGGTTTCTTTTTACTTTTGATGTTATTTGAGAATGGAGTAACTATTATTCGAGCAAGTTAATGTCTGTTACATTCCAACTGCAAACAGGGAATGCCACTTAAAACCACTCCTTCTTTAAGATGGCTTTTACTGTTGCAAACTATTTACCAGAAATAACTGTATTTTGAAAGTAAGACAGTGCCTGAATTTGTTTCCAACTTTTTTCATAAATAATACAGTAAGACATCGTGTGATGATATCAGGGACACTGGATTGGTTAAAATGTTGCTTTCAGGACCGTGCATATCGCTGAATAATTTGTAAGTACTTATCCTTAGGAAAATACTTAAGCATTCAGCAGCAGCATCACAGTGTGCTTGTCAACCTCATGTTGCATCACCTGCATCTCATAACATGTCTGGCACTGGGTTCCACCCAACAACATCTTTCTCACTGCTTTCCTCAGAGCTTGCTGCTAGAGGAAACATTATCATGAGCCCAAGCTCATGTTGCTTGACTTTCAACATTTGGTGCTGCACTTTTTTTTTTTTTTTTTACTGTGTCACTGCACTGAACTAACATATTGTATCGACAGTGATGCCTTAACAAGCTTTCTTGACTTTATTTCACAAAAGGCAAGGTGTGTACAGTTAAAAAAAAAAAAACTACATCAGGCAGCAGGTAAGTAAACTCATCCGAGTCAATGATTTGTTTGCTGTTATCTTTATTTGGTCAGCAGTGGGTAATTGTAGGTTGTAGTAGTACATTTATGGAAGTCAAAGTTACCTGTCTGCAGGAGAACTCCCTCCACTTCCAGCGACTAACATGAACCTTCTGCTTTCCCACCCCTACGCTTTCCTCCCTGCACTGAATGAGTGTCTGATTCATAGCATACTGTGTGTGTGTGTGTTTTTTTAAGGGTATCTCCTTTAAAAAAAGCCCTCCTCTTTGAAGTTCATTTTTAGACGCCCCGTGGATTACACTCGGTGCTCGGTGGAATAGGTTAAACATGTCCAGATGTGCTGTGGAGAACTAAATGAACTGGAGACAATTTTGGTTGTGATCCATAGATAATTCTCAACTTTTTAATGATGCCCCTTGGCTCCTCTGGAACACGATACACCTTCAGGCTTTAGTAGCGTTAAAGCACAAAGGGAAAAGTCATCTTTGTAATAGTGAAAGCTCATTTCCCGTGATGTTCAACAGTACCTTTACAAAAATAGCATGGTGATTGGGATTTTTGTCTTGCATGTCCCAGTGCCATTGCGAGTATGCAAAAAACTCACAGTAGATTTTAGAAAATACCTATACAACCTCTCAAGGGACTCGTCACTGCCTGCTGTGCTTTAGTGTGTGCCTGTATCAGCCATAGTTTTAGTGGGACAGCTAAGCTACATACAGGATTGTTGAGATGTCGCATATATTATCTTATATTTGCCATTTAAGATTATCTTCAGTTGGGGCTATTGTTGAAATGCTGAAATCAGATATTTTCATTAAAGGCATCCATTTAACCATTATCCAATTAAACTCTTGCTTTGTTTGTGTTATACAATCCAACATAAAGAGTTTCAAGTGCTCATAAATGGTTTTGATGAAAGTCCTTGATTGATATGAAATAAGACAACAGAGACTTTTTCAATCCGTCAGCCTTAACTAAATTTCCATGCAGCAATAAAGTGACATTGACAGAAATGAATGTGGACTTGATGTTAATTGTGATGGATTACATAACTCAAATTATTATACTTACAAAAGTTGAATATTTTCTAAATAGAAATGAATGGAAACCAATGGCTGACTGGCATACAAGAAAATAAAAATATGAAAAATAAATAGTGACCACAAATTTAATGATTAATGATAGTATGGACACAATGGACTTTCAATATACTGGCCAAAAAACAGGGGGATATAGAGAAGAAGAAATTGCTTAAGTTCACCATCCAGTTGTTGGAGAGTATAAATGGCCTGTCAGTGATACCCATTTGTCAAACTAGGGCTTTGGTGACCTACTAACCTAATAAACAGTGCAATATTTTTGTTTTATTTTAGGTCTATTAATCATTTTGTATCTTTCACCTCTTTGTCATTTGGTCTCCCGCTTATTATGCAGTCAAAGTCATGAGGTCATGTCTCAGGCTGCCCATCACAATGACAGTAATATCAAAACATTTACATAGCTCAAACACATTTGTTTCTTCTTTAGGCTCATTACAGCGCACAGCCACCGCCCACTATCTGTCAGTGTAGTAGTAGATTCAGATAGATTCAGTCGTCTTTTGATGTCATGCAACTCTATCTGAATGCTTCTCTGTACAGTGCGTGATACGCTGCAATGCAACGTTGGTATTCCGGCCATGCTCCTCTGTGCTATCCCAGGAGGAAGTTCATGCATAATGGATTAATTGTTGCTCACATCCACATGTAAAGGGCCCACAGGTTAGTATTCCTGCAGTCTCACAGCGCTCAATAGGTCACCCAAACGGCCATGCCCAGCAATATCATGGCAAATCTATTGAAATAGTTCAATTAAGTCCACGAGTGCTTGACAGCCTCCAGTGAATGACTGCTAAAGAGCTGTAATAGGCACCTTATGAGTATTCCCTGTTGCTGAAACGTTTAAAAGTGACACATGCACTTAGTGTCTTTCTCACACATAAACACACACATGTAAAGGCATGGGTCCCACTGGAGGAAGACTTTGTGAATGTCATTGCAATTCTGTGGTGACAGCAAGCCGTGTCAGCAGTGAAATGGGCCTCGCGTTGAGCAGAATGTAATGACTCACAAGACAATCGCAGTCGAATATGGAATGGCTTCCACTTTGTTGTGACATGCTGAGGAAGGGTGACAAGGCTGGAGAGAGAAGAGCCCTTCAAGGGGGTGTCCTCTCCTCTCTCCCTCTGTGTGTGTTCCCTCGGAAATATATTTCCACTCCAGCATTTTTATTTATGCCAGCTCCCCTGTTGAATGCTCAGGGATATTGGTTCTGTCTGAACCTGAGTGAGAGGTCCAGCTCGACTTTTTCTTGTTATACCTGCATTCTTAGCATCTGGCATTTATCTGCAGCAGACTCAGGCCTGGAGACAAAGCAGCAGGTTGTAGTATCTCAGAAGGATGATAGCAGTGTAAAACCCATGTTCAAACAACAGAGAATCTTTCACATCCAGACAGGCCTGCGGAACTGTTGGAAACTTTTCCCCCCTATAATAGAAACTTTTGTTTTTTTATGTATTTCACTCACCTCTGGCAGCAGAGAAGCATCACTATTTTATGAAAAACTGATTTGTGGCCTCGCAAGGGAGAATGAGGAATAGTAATAAAACATTACTGTCATGTCCTCTTTTTGACAATGCAATGTAATATTCATAGGAGGGATATTTAACAAGCGTTTTTTATTATACTGCAAGCAATATATGTTGACACCAAATAAGTGATTTGTCTCAATCCGTGTTGCAGACAAGCTAAACTGAAATAATATCAACCTACTTGAATCAAATCATCAACATACACTGCAGCATTTTGCTGTGAATGAGGAAATTGAGCACTACAAATATCATCTCAGCATAACAGGCACAGTACAAATGATGTTGATGTTACCCAGTGCATAAATATTTTGCTAGAATACATGCTACTTGTGAATGAATAACAACAAAATGAATGCCACATACAGCCTCGCCGAAGATCTCTCTAAACAGCACAATTAGGGCGCTAGGAGATTTGAATCCTATGCAGAAAGCCTCTCCATTTCAAACGTCTCTTTGATCACCTTGCTGACAAGAGCAACAATTCAGCCGCGGTATTCAAAGTAATGACAAAGACGGAGATTTTTTTTTTATTTTTTATTTTTTTAACTTTAATTTATGTGTGTGATGTGTCGCAGTCAAAATGTGGAAACGGTTAAAATATGCAAGACGAAAAGGGAACTAAAAAGAACACTGAGTGGTGCTATGAATGTATCAAATATACATAGGGTACAACACTGTTGTGGGACGGGAACATTGTCAAAACAGTGTCAGGAAATGGCAGCCGGGGTTGGTGGATGGGGGGCAGCCATTTTGTGCCCCAATGAACTAATGATAAACATCGGCAGGCACAGACAGGCTGGCTCGCTAGCAGGCCCACGGTAAAGAAAAAAAAGGGTGCAGTGAGTAGTCGTGTTAAGGGTGGTAGCCGTGGAGCAGAGAGATGAATCACACAGCAGAGTGTTGGAGAAACACAGGGGCTGCAGAATTAACAAGCTACTTCCAGTTGTTCCACCAAGAGAGCAGCTTGCGAAGATCAAAGATGGTCATTGTTGCTGCCAAGGACATCTTATCAGAGCTATCTATTTTTTGGATCTTTTAATTGCAGAAGTTTTCACGGGAGTGCTGAAACAACAAAAGTTAACAGGGACAATTAGGGAAATATCCAGGCCGCGTCCATTTTGTCATTTCCTAACTTTGAAAACTTTGCGTCGTGGATGATTTTGCTTTTATCCTTTATTATTTTCATGTATTCAGTTAAGTATATAAAGTTATAATAATTGATTTTGAAATCAGTTTGTAATATGGTATGACATTGTTCTGTGTGTCTTTCATCTGCTTCTTACTTTGAATGATGGGATTCATTTTTGTCCTTTGCTTTCTAGCTGGTTTTAAGTTGGTGTGACTTATTGTTGAACGAGGTGTGGTACCTATGCTTTTGGAATATATTTAAAGTTTAAAAATCAAAATTAAAATCATCTTTGCTTGCCAAGTTGTCAATTAGGTCGCTAATTCGTTGGTGACTAGATGAGGAGCAGTTTTTTGAAGCTGCTGAGACAACCCCATTCTGTAAATACAACTGGGACAGCTTTACATCTTCTACCCGTTAAACTTCTATCAATATGGCAAAATTTCATCTATGCACTGGGGATTGGTGAAATTTGGCCATATGGCCTTAATCGGTTACATGTAACAAAGATGAGACATGTCATATAACACGACCAAAGGCATACACACCAGTTCTTTAAAAGGAATTAAAAAGTTTAATAAGTTGAAGTGTAAAAGTTTTAAAAGTTCAATAAAGAATGTATCAAATTTATGACCTTGAAATTGACCACCAGCACCATTCGCGCATGAGCCCATGCTGAGCCATTCTCCAATTAGTTTGTGCAGTAGAAGTGATAGACTTTTAATAAAAAAGGATGACTTTTGAAGTTCTCTTCACTAACTTTTACAGGCTTTAATAATTTATTGCTGCAAAACTTTTTCTAGGTAGATAAATATATGTAAGATATTGCCTGATATTTTGGTTGACTTCTGGGACATAAGCAGACAAATTTATATTTAAAAATAGATGAATGACTAGGTCCTGTTTTTAAAGTTGGAGCCTCTGGAATTGAGGTTAATGTACTGTACAATGACAAACCTGCTGGGATGCTGAAGTGTTTAAAACATCAGCCATTAATGCTATGCCTATCTTCAAGCTTTTTCATTCAACACACATGCAAACACAAAGGCAACCCACTGCTACTAATTCCCTTCACCCGATGCGTTCTGCGGATGGAAATGTCTTTTAAGTACTCAACCACAGTCAATTACTGTTGACTTACAGTAAAAGACAAATCAATTCCTTCTCTTTCGCTGTGTGTTGTTGACTCCTGCTGAGGCAACACAATGACTTTTTTTAGGGGCACAAAACAGTTTAAGCGCTCTACTTTTCTTCTTTTCAGCAAGGACAATTTGCTGCGGCAGAGCAGTCTCAGAATATCAACAGTCTGGGCCAAAACACGGGCTGCATACATCATAAGCTCCAAACTCGTGGAGTGATCTGACGCTGTATTTGCCTCCCAAAATGCGCAGCGTTTGAGTGACAACACCAATGGATTTCGCTTTTAGGCTGTCAGATGGCACCTCCGCTTAAGAATGTGACACAATGAAAGATGTTATATTTTCTTGTCAGTGTGGGTATTAGAAAAAGGAAGTCATGGTATTGAACTGATAGAAACCAGACATCTGCAAATTATACACTGCTTGCTGCTGCTGACGGATCGCGTGATGGCTTTCTGTGTGACATATCCATTTCAGTTGATCTCCATAACAATTTGTACTCTCATAGATACAATGTCTTTATTTTGATCCAGCATGCGCTACAGTGCAAAACTAGATAACCTGTCTAAATCTGTTTGCGGAATAAATCTTATGCCTTCAGTATAACAAGATGAATTGCCTGTTCTCAGAATCATCATTTCACATGCTGCCCGTAACTTTCGCCGCATGGGACTTAATATTCATCCTCAAAAGAGTCAATGATCAGTCAAATAGTCTGGTATAGGACTGACCCGTTTTGGAGTGGTGGTGGGGGTCACTTAATAGCTCTTAAGGTTGTGAGGTGCAGTCACAAGCCACGGCTCTGAGGTAGACCCACAGGGAGCAGCCAGTGTTGGTTGGTGTCACTGGAGCACTTCCTCTGTCTCCGGGTCAACTGAATATTTCATAAGTTCGGAATAGACAGGGTGGTACTCTACTCGGGGAAACTGACCTGGCAGCTCATGCTGCCACGAGCAAAGCTCCTTCCCTCTGACCTCCTCTTAAAGCTCATTAAAAAATACATCCTTCAAAACACCATGCATATCCGTTACATTTGGTTGTTTCTGTAGGTAAAGGAGAGTCCGTTGTTGCTGTGGTAGTGGCAGGCTTATTGAGAAAACAACAATTAGTCACTTTATCATCACTAACTGATTGCTTCTTTTGTGAGTCACTGTTCCTTTCATGATTCACAATGTGGATATTCAGGATGGAAAGCTATACTGGGGTTCAGGCACATTATTTTCAGTGTTATTGGTCCATTGATTATTGGTAAGGTGCTGCTTTGATGGCCTTATCAAACAACTAACCTGTCTGAAGATGAGAAGAATTTAAGGATTGAATTACTTGTAACATTGTAATTATTACAACCAGAAACCAGAACCACTTCCCAAAATAATGCAATGGTTAACTCAGTGCCTCTAAATGTTTAAATGAAACAAAGATGAGTTTAATTTGTGTCCATAGGGTATATTTTTTAACCTCTGTACAAAGCAAGGCTTGCACTTTCCCCCTATTTCCAGAGATTATGCTGAGTTTACTTAACTAGCTGCTGAGCCAAGCAACTAATATTTACCATCCAGACATAACAATGGTATTGGTTTTCTCATGTGTGTCGATTCATAAATTTAAAAGACTTACTTTTAGCTAAAGTGAGGAAACATTATGTGTTAACTAGGCTTTGTTCTACTGTAAAATTGACTTAATGGCTGTGATGGATGTGATGAAAACAGCTGTTAAACTTTCTTGTAAATGGACATAACTTGCCATCATCTCTAGTGTGGCTTATGAGAGCATTACAGAAGCACAAAAATGCTAATCACATTACCAGAATCAGGGATGCTTCCAACTCCAACACAACGCTGCCTTCACAGACAGACCCCCGACTTCTCCCTGCAAACTGGGGAGGAGACTTTCACTGAATACACAGGAGACGATGAAGCATCCATCCATATTTGGAGGAGTTTTTTTCCTTTGCTTTCTGGCATGTGATGCACCTCGGGTGTCCCCAGAGCCTCCGGGGTCTCAAGCAAATATAAGTAGGTTTGACGCGGTGTTTAACAGTGGGTAGCAATGGGGTGAACAGCCCAGTGTGTCTGTGTCAACATGACAGTGTACTTGAACCCATATTAGCACAGAATCACCCTCCCACACAGCTCACATCATTTTAGTTTGGTAGTAAAATTAGAGCAGACTTTTTTTCATTAATTTTTTACCTCTGGACTTGAACTGACAGTCCCTGGTGGACTCAGCAGGTCTATCTTTGCAGCTGTGGTGATGGTTGTGGAAAGAGTGAAGAGATAGAGTTGGTATCTGAACCACTTAGATCTATGTTTGGAATTGTTTTGTTGATTAAATATTGAGGATGTTCTCATGGTATGAGCAAACGTTGAGAGATCGGGCCTTGTTTTAGACCAAAGTAGTCTTTTAAAGCAGTTGAACTGAAATTGGCCCTCTCAAACCTGGTCTAGAATAGTCATGGATTTTGGCCTACCTTTCCATGATCTCATCTGATTCAATGAAGGAGTTATCCCAGGACTAAAAAGCTTAACCTCTTCATCTTCACTCAGTTAGGTCATTACTTTCTCATGCTTCATTTATTCCATCCAGCATAACTGAACAAAAAATACTGACAGGAGGAAGTAATATTTATGAAATCAGTATCCACAATGGTAATGTATATAATAACAATGTAAACATTTCTTTGACAGAAAAAATGGTTTCTATTGTTTGAATCTGCAGGTGCTGGCTTAATCCTTTTCTATTTGACTCATTGCTATATTTCTTTTTTGTCTGCAGTCCTGTGAAACCAACAGCAGGGCAGTCAATGTCCAAATGCTGCTAAACAACAACAAACAAACAACTTGTTTAAACATTGCTCAATTCCACAACTTATGGTCAAAAACTCTGCATGATACCTTTAACTGTAATCAAATTACATATATATTTCTGCAATTGTTTATCACCCTTATCTAGAACAGTGATTATAATGCAGGCCCTTCCACCATTTCAACAAAATTTACAGTGATTCTGATCTCTTCCCAACAGAGAAAATGGGTGATAATTAATGTAATTTCACACAAAGTAGTCTGATCAGGCAGGCCGTGTCTGCAGATAGCGTTATGGCTCAGAGGTTTGATCACTCAGATAAAGGGGTGAGAACAGCTATAATGTGTGGGGAGAAGTGGAGCTGCAGGGGGAAAAAAGCCCCCTGTAAAAATTGCAACAGTGCAGCCCTTATTTTCCTCTCGATTGATACTAATTGGCAGCAGAATGCCTTCCTGACAAGTCTCTCGCCCTCAGCGCCTCCCGCATGCGAGCGTGATGAACTGCCAACTCCGGAAATAATCCCAAGTTTAGCTAGGAAGGATCATCAAGGCCTTTAAAAATCTGCTGGGACCTGAAAGATTCTTTCCCCCCTTCCCTTTCCTGGATTTTCACAGACATCTTAGGCTTGTTCTCTTTGTCTTCTTCCTCAGCAGGCTCACAAAATGAAATCTACTTATTAGTTATCAACTCAATTACAAGGGAATAAGGAGTAAAATCCTTTTGACATGGAAACAAGCCTGTCTTCTCATTAGCATCATGTAGAAATATATTTTTAAAAAAGAAACGTTAAGCAAACATGGATTTTTTAATTTAAAAAGCTCTGTTAGAGTTTATTAGAAATGATAAATTTAAAAACAACAGTAACACCAAAAAATCATAACTGCAGGGAAAAACACCCACCCGCTGCTCACAGGTAACAGCCTTCAGTATGTGTTCATTACTGCTGCATCTCTGAGGCTGTTTTCGTGCAGTATCACAGACGCTAACTATTCTAGGATATAGATCTTGAAAAATATCACAAATTAATTTACCACATTTTGCAACAACACTTCTCATTCTTCACATGCTTTTAAAAAATGACTACATCGTAAAAGATCATTCAAGGCTTAAGATGGATTTTTTCTGCTGGTGTGTAATTTGACACAAGTGCAGCAGGTTTCAGGGATGAGTGAGTGTATCTTTCAGGTCTGCCAGCAGTGCTTTCATTTAACCATACAGTCCAGTTTTCCTCTTTCAGTTGAACAACTTTTTTCACAGTGGACATTTACTAGGTCAGTGAGAGGTCTTTAGAGGACAAGAGCACAACATAATTATTTTAAAAATGTCAGAGAAAACTTAAGCTGAGTATTCACTTTTCACTCTGGTAATGGTTATTAATTTGAGGCGATATATTTTAACCAGATTTACATCACTACTGAGAAATTAGACTTTTTTTTTTGTTTAAATTGATGTTTGTGAATAAGGCATGCACAGGGAGAGGAAAAAGCATTTTTTATGCCTCTGGAAGAACTTGCGAAGGGTCATTAATCGGAGAAGTGTCTTGGGTCTTTTAGGGGAAAAAGCCAGGATAATGTTCTCATGATAAATAGAGTTTATGCAGTATTCCATCTCTGGTGCTAAATCTCTCTCTTTCTTGTTAACTTCTCTCATCACAGAGAGTTCAAGTCAGGGCACCTTTGTGGCCCTGTTGACATTTGAAACAAATCAGGTTTGACAGGTCAGGATCCCTTTAGAATTGCTGCCCCACAAAGAGGTCAATCACAAGATGAATGATTTATCTCAGGGAGAATATATGGGTTCCTATGGAGCAGAAACAAGATGTATGCTAAAATCGTTTCTGAAAGCGCTGTTGGCTGGCAGAGAATTAAAATATGCTCTGCCCCTGACTTGGGCAACAATGTGTTGAGCATGCTTACAGTGCTGTTAATACTAAAGATGACTGTGTTGTAGGAGGCTTTGAGTGTGAAGGTCACCTTCCTTTCCCACTTGACTGACTTTGAACAGAAATCTCAGCCAATAAGGGAGCGGAGGTCTATCTCAGCACACATCCGAGCCCAAGTTGTCTGGAGCATGTGATTCTCCCAAAGGCTATACAGTACGCCATGCTGCCAAGCTCTCTTAAATGTGCCAAAATGCACCCTGCCTTGAGGTGCACTGTGTCCAAATCCATGAAGCTTCATCCAGCTAATGATGTAAGTCCCCCTTAAGAGCAATGTGTGCAAACTGGATTTGTTCTGACCTGCTCCAGTAGTCTGGCAAATCTCTCAGCGGCATACCTGTTGATGAAATGATTGTGCATGTTCATCTTGCAAGTGCCTTTTTAGCATAGTGCAATAATGTGTTTGTTTATTTTAGTCAATTAGGTTCTGTTTATTTATCCACTGGCTGCAGGATCATCTCCAGTTCTAGATGATCTCTTTTGCAGTCAGAACACCCTCAGCTTTCAGCAGTTATTGAGGTCATGTCCTATTACCATCTGTCTTTAGCTGCATCAGGAGTAATCCTCAAGTCCGCTCCCTTAACCTTATTAAAGAGATCAAGTGCAGCAAGCAACAGCTGCAATTTACATTTGCTTTGACCAACTGCTAATTTTATCACATGCGGCCATGACATAATGGCAAATCTTGCTTTCCATTCCCTCTGCCCTCACTATACCGCCTGCTTCCAAGATGGAAAGAAATCTAATGACATTGATCTCTCAGTTAAGTTAAAATAAATACATGTGAGAAAGTAATTTTTTTGGTTAAATTGAGGGCGATGGAAGTTCCTGGGAAGTTCACAGGCAAAACATTATCACATCATCATCATCCCACATCGACATGTGGCCTGTGAGGCCAAACAGTCTCTATGAGACACAGCAGTGGCAGCCAGGGCCTGTTCGAGGCTACTTGGCCAGCTGCCTGTTAGCTCGAAAGGCTAGGCCTCATGATATTTCCAGCCATTACAGCAGGGCAGTGGTTAAAGACATTATTCTGCATTGACAAACAGTGTCGTAGGCCTATTTTACTCTGTCTTTTCCTAAATATATTGCCAAATATGATAGAGTGCTGGAGTCTATTTGGAACCAACAATTGCACAGTTAAATATTTAGAGAGATAAAAAAAAGTGTTGTGTTGTGTGTTGTGTGTTGTGTGCTGTTAAACAATGTGACAAATGAATAAACCGAAAGGCGATATTTCATGTTTATTTTCAGGTTCTTTGGGGTTTCTATTAAAATATGTTAAAAGGCATACTTGCTCAAAGAAACACCTTTTTTCTCATACAGCCAATCTAAACACTCTGTTTCAGTGTCTGATTATCCCAGTCAGTGTCTGTGTCTCACTAACTTTTGCGTGTGTATTCTCCACATTTCTGCACCATCAATGCAGCAAGGAAATAACTGCAACAGCGCTGTAACGGCATTTTATACATAGTACAAGAGTACAGTTAGGACATTTCTTCATACAGGCTGTGTGCATGCCTTCCAGAATCAAGCAATTTAAAAAATGTATCTATTTTTATAGCACCAAGACCTGTTCTGTAGAAAAGAAAAGGAAAAAGATCACTGTTTAAAATACTGGACCTTTAAAGAGAAAAAGTAAACAGCCACATAAATCCCCCCCATGCATGTACCATAGGGACTGTGTAAATTGCCCTTCCCGTAAATAGAAACCTTCTGATCTATAATCATTTTAAATTATGATTTAATTAAAACGAGGCACCACGAGCTGACCTGAAGAAAACGCTTCCTCTGTTGGATCTCTCTGAAATATGTATCGGGGGTATCAATCTACCTGTCTGCAGTCTGATATCAAATGTGATGGATGACGGCCGGCCAATGCTAAAGTCAGCTATTTCGGAGGAGCTATCTGGTTCAGACTCAGTCAAGCACAAATCTGAATGTCACAGTCCTGCTCACATCAAAGGGCCCCTTTTGGATTCATTAATTCGCAGAGACGGTCCTCCCTATCAATTATAGCCATGATTAAAATGTTTTGGAGTTTTCTTGCTCAGACTTGGAATATTTTCACCGAAGGCATAACTTCACAAGCATTTCTCCTTTCTTCAGAGAAATTAAATCCTTCAAATATTCTTTCTGTTCTGTTTTTCAGAAAATAAAATGCAGTAAAACAATCTTTCTGGCACTGAAACCAATGTGTTATGGTGGTATGGCTGTCAGTACATTTAAAGAATAACAAGAAGCACGACCAATAGAACACTGATTAAATGAATACAGTACAGTCAAGGATAGGAAAGTGCATACATGGAAGCCATTCCTTAAACTCTCAGGTCAGAGTGGCTTGAAGTAAAGATGCATAGTGAACATCCTGATATGAATATCACTGACGAATGATGAGGAGACAGCCCTGCCCCTAAAAAACATTTATGCTTGTTGTTAGGAGGCAACAGCTTGTGGTTGTAGTAACTGTAATTGGAGCAAAGCAGGAAGTCAGGTGACATATTATAGAGACAAAAAAAGTCACTCAACCCAAAAGAGCACTGTCTGTGTGCTGTGTCAAACTAAAAAAAAAAGTGTTGAGTGTTATTTAGTGATTTCTAATTGAATTTCATGTTATAATTGGAATTAAACCATATGCCAGATGTATAATCACATTGTATGCTGGGGAATGGAAGTAACATTACAAATGCCAAACTCAAGCTTTTCGTAACCTTAGCCAAGTAGGTTTGTTAGAGATTGGTCTCCCCTCAAAACAATCCCAACCCTGCTCTACTCTGCACTGCAAAACACTCATCGGTTTGTTATGTGTGGTCTTGGCAAACGACCTATTCTGTCACGTAGGTTCCATATCTTGGTGATTTGTTACCTAAACATAACCGAACTGTGACCGTTTCAAACCACATGCACTTTGTTGTCATATAGGTTGGTTAACTTTGAGAAGATGCATATTTAAATAAGAATAAAAATGTCCTTACTAAATGTATAAAGCTATTTTCAAAATCTTAACATACAGAATACAATTTAATTCAAAGTAAATAAAGGTCGAGGATGAACTTTGCCCAGCTGTCAAAGTTTCCATATCCGTCATCATTTCAAGGACTTTCATCCACATTATGTTGGTGAAAAAGGGATTTAAAGTTGTCTCTTGACCTTGGAAACAGCAGTTGGCAAAACAATATCAATAACTTAGAAAACTAATGGGCCTTGTGGTGAGAGTGTTTTGCCAACTGCTGTTTTCAAGGTCAAGTATACACTTTCAATCTCAATAAACAAACTCAAGGGTCTGAAACTTGGATTGTAGATTTAATCACCAAATAAGTTCACATGAATTGCTGTTCATTTTACAGATTAAATGTACGATATCCTAAGGTTTTGAAATAGAGCCTCAACCATAATTGATGTTTTACAATGTGTCAAATAACTACTTATCAATGACTTTTTGTTAAGATGCCTTTACTAATATGTTTTACAAAGCAGAACACCCAAATGGCCTTTTCTTTTTAAACATCTTCTGAGAGAAGATGTGAAAGATGGGTTTTCAGTCTTAAAGAAGCACACTAAAAAAATCTAATTCTTGCACATATAAATTGTATTTTAGTGCCACCCACACCTCCCTTTCTCTCTAGCCAGAGACTAATTTTCCTCATCCATCCATTTGACTTGAAAGACCCTCTGAAGAATCTCTTCTGAGCTTGTTTGTGGCTGATGTTTGTGATGTTTATTTCTGCAGTGCACTGGCACTGCCTCACAGCTACTTCAATGGGAGTGAAAATGAAATTGATTGATGACAACTTTGGCTGTATATTGATGAAGGGGACAGCAAGGGTGTTGATTGGTGTGGGTGTTTGTTCCTCTTTTATTTCTTCATCGTTGACATAATTGCTACCACCATCATTTCCAGCAGTTATACAGCACCGCCATGTGATGTTTCCTCTGTGTGCATAATTTCAGCCTCTATTCTTTCCCATAAGCACAGAGAGCCAGGTGTGAGTGCGCTAAGCACCTGGTTTTGCTGAGTCCTTTATTCTGTGTGTTGTTTCGCATCTACTCCAATTGCAGTTAAACTGAATCCAATATAAGGAAGCACAATTAGTGAACTTCTGCAAGATACTGCAACACGCAGCAATTTCCATCTCTGCAATTGTCAGTTTACCACCACAGCAAGACAAGTGACACTTTGTCTCATAACACGATGATAATGTGCAACAGTGCGCCGCCACTGTGTTGGCTTCTTTATTTTTATTCTTACAGTCCAGAATCTTCAAACACAAAAATGCTTATCCGTGGGAATCAGCGATCTGAAACATAACATGGTTTGCAGAGCCAGACAGCACATAACTGCTTAGTGTTTCACTGCATAGGTAGGCAATCCTCTGACCGTGACGCTTCAGACACACTGGGCCTGATTTCATCAAAACGCCTGCCTCCCAGGGTGAGACAAAACAAGTTCTGAAGTGCACAGCTTCATGTTCAGAGCCACTGTGAAATAGCATGAGCACGGACAGTAAGGATGCCATCTTTTATTCGGAACTACAAAGGAAGATTTTTTTCACCCGTGCGTGGAATGTCACACTGCACTCAAACTGTCAAACTGCCTAGATGGAAAGTATTTTTGTGTTTAGAACATGAGACATCTTGAACCTTATCTCCCTCACTGTTGGATGGGTTATCTTCACTGAACTAGCTCTCTGCCTATTGCTATACAAAAAATGGCACAATAAATGTTTCACTGCTTTTGACAATCGTGATCATGCCTATTTCTCATATTTCAATATGCCACTGCCTTTTTTTATTCCCCAAATTCATGTTACATCATCTTATAAATACGGCTATTTCACTTACAAAGAAAAGCCTGTCGGGCACTGCTGTGTCACACATGAGTGCACTTGTGGTTCTGGTGAACCTCAGATCAAAATCCCCACAACTCCAATAATAGGAGACGAACCATTTCCTCCTCCGGCCCCCCTCCTCCCCTTCATGTCCTTACACCAGAAGTGTTCCTGGAGGCAAGCAATCAATAGAGCTCTCACACTGAAAGGCTGTAAACCTGAAATAGTACCCATGACAAGCCCTTGCAGGTAATAGGTCAGATGTATTGATTGATCTGTTCATAAACACACATTTTAGGAAGGCTTCCAGTGAAATGTTATGTCCATGTATAAAGCAAACAGCGGAAATTGTATATGATTTATCTCCTTCCTGGGAAAAAAAAAAAAAAAAAAAAAAGATTTTAATGTTTCTCTGGCACTAATTTTGCAAGAAATGTAGCTTTGAAAGGTTTGTTGGCTGAGAAGACCTGCTATATAAATCATATGTGGCAACTTCAACTTTCCCAAATTAGAAAGTGCCTTTTCAGCCAAACTTGAGTGCCAGAATTGGGATACATCAGAACACGTACCATTGTCTCACCTCTGCTCTCTAACTTGGTGATGTTTTTTTATTTTTATTTGATGCAACATGAAAATATCTGTGCAGTAGTAAAATGGTAAGGCTATACAGCGCAAACAGACATTTACTACTCACTTAGTCCAGTGTTTTTTTGTATGTGCTGGATATATTCATTTGGTAAAGCAGACCTTTCTCACTAAACAGAATGATTAACCCTTCTAAAATGGCATTATGAACAAATTTCACGACATATTCTGCTTTCATTTTCTTTTGGGACTATATGGAAATTATAAGAATGGAGGCTAAATGTTATGTTTCACCTGACGTTTGCATGTGTCAAAGTAGAGTAGGTTGATTTCTACCTTTAGCCAACAACAGCAATCTATGTTGATGGTGTCCTTGTGCTCAATTCAATAAATATTGAATTAGTAACAAGTAGCGTAAAGACGTAGCCGCTTCAAAGGCGCTATGAGTGTACATAGCCCCCCCAATTTGATTATAGAGTCCCTAAAAACATATCATTGTCAGATAATGCACACAAAAGACTAGTTTGCATTGGGTCCTGAAGGAATATAATGGCCTATAGGGGAAGATAAGCCTTCACAGTGTCACTCCTGAATTGCGTATGCAGACGATTCGAAGTCATGGCACATTTTCACTGTATGCCTTTGAAGTCTTAACCATGCCAACGTGACACAGATTTCTGCTCATCCTGAGGAGACACTGTGTCCTTCATCAAACTTAAACTGAGACGATGCAATCTCTGTTTCTTCCCTTCATCCTCCCATCCCCCCTCTTTCTCTCTCTCTCTCGTTCTCCCCTCACTAATAAACAGTGCTCTCTTCTTCATGCATGAGGGGCTTGCGATCGCTCCCCTCCCTCAGTCAGACAGATAGCAGGGGAGATGGATGTGTCAGTCAGTCAGCGCCGTCTCATCTCAGTCAGGTGCTCTGTGTACTTCAGGTTATTTAGAGGCCTGCTGGCTGGTAAACCACACACCGCTAGCTTTTTTTTTTTTTTTAGCTTCAAATTTGTCTGGGGAAAGCAGAAGTGAGCTCATTTTGTTTGGTTGTTTTCCAGCTGTTTTTTTTTACCCGCTTCTTAGCAATGGCCTGCATGTCAATTTACAATTCAGCACTGAAAACATATATAAATAAATAAAAAGGACCTAGATGCAGTGTTGCTCTTAACACTGGGTGGCAAGACTGGTTTCTTCAGGTCCTTACTGCTAAGACATAGCCACCTCGACCCTACAGAAAGTGGAACAGTCAGTTCGGTACATCTCTCCATCTGCCTCTCTGCAGTGTCATGTCAATGAATAATAAGCACCCGGCCACAATCTCCAATTATGCAAATCGATGGCAGGATCCAGATATAGGGTTGTTTGTGGCAGATCTAAATGCAGATGCACTGATGGTTTAGGGTTCTATCACATTACAGTCATGAACAAAGGACTGTCATCTAAGACTCTCCTCAAGCGTGTCTGTAATCTGCCAGTATGTATTGTACACTACAGTGATGCTATTAAAGAAGTACAAAGGCCTGAGAAACATATTTTTTCCCCCTCTACCAAAGCTACAGATCATCCATGAGCCTTTGTAAGTCAATGTTGTGATACAGGCACCAGTTGATGGCAGGTGACATGCTTTGCAATGCCTTCCTTTCATACATAAAGTATCTTTTCACACAATTAAATCCCTGTCCTCTCCAGTCCACCCATTCAATCAGTTGTCTTTTGTTTTTGAGTGGTCCTTTGTTGAGACTCTTAATTGCACTTTCTGCCAGATAATGATCAGTAAGTGCTGGTTTAGGAATTAGACTCATTTGTTTTAGTGATGAGCTCGTTCTCAGTAGTGTAGCACAGAACAACTCAAGTAGTTCTCACTTATAACATCTCAATGCAGTTTTCACCATTTTAATTGTATAAAATTATTATGCAGCTTTTTTTAGTCTAGTAAACAGTATACTGAGTATCCTTTTTTTAATGAAGGTTCTGCCCTTTAATTTGTATTAATTTTCCAGACTGTGGAGTTCAGGCAGGCCAAACCAGAGGCTAAAAAGAAGGCTGAGCAGTTTCTCTCTGAGTGACCACAGACCACAAAAAGTATGACTTCTAACAACTTCTGTATATTAAATAGACTTTGTGGCAAATTATAATTGGAAAGACATAGGTTGTATGCTTAGGAAGAGCAACAGAAGCAGCTAGAGGTCATGAATTTCTCGCCCTGTCATTCCAACCAGAAGGGTTGACTTGTTCACGGACAACCCATTAAGTTTCAGAGCAATTTCTTTGCTCAACTGCTGCACCTCTTTAAGACAGGAGAGCAAACTGGTTCAGTCATAGCCTGTGACTCTTCCCTCCATATTCTTGAACTGAACAAAATCTCCTTTATTGAAACAAGTCTACGAATGGGAGGGATACACCATTTTAAGCCTTTAAACTATTGACGTCACGGCTGAAACATTCTTCCTAACTTCCACAATACAAAGGGCTCGTCAGCACTCTCTATTCAGGTCAGAGCTCTGCTGCAATCACAGCCAGAGTGATGACCCGATCCCACTTAATACAACCTTGCTTGAAGGGCCCTGAGGATCTACAAAGGAGCTGGGTGTTAGCAATAGTTGGAACTTGTGTCCAAATGCAGAAATGTTGCCCGAAACTTATTGTTCACTACATCTTTTTTATTTTTTTCCCATTTTCTTTCTTTCTTGTGCACACATCTGGGTTGTACTTATGGCAGTGTTCTACTTCCTTTGTAGTTGATTTAATTGGCTGTTGTAGCATGTTAACATGGATTTCATTGTGACTTTCTATGGAGTTGGTTGTGTTGAAATCAGATCACCCAATGGAAGCTTGGACCAAAATCAAGATGTTACTTTTCACAAAAAATTAAAAAATTACAATGAAATCAATCAAAGCTGTTAAACAATCAATCTCAATAGTCACAGTAGGGTATTCAGAAATATATTCCGAACACGTAATGCAAGACATTGTCATTGTTTGAACTTCGAATTGTAACATAGAAAATAAAGAAATTAAGAAAGTGTTCTTCCACAATGTAGCAAAAACACTGCAACAACTACAGATTTACTTTAAATATGAAGATATATTTCATCATCTCTTG
>JAOWBC010000935.1:7609355-7630186 GCA_028566105.1 Hypoplectrus providencianus | reverse complement strand
TGTGCATTGTACAGTAAATTTGTAGTATATTTAAGTTAAGAATGAGATAAAATATAACTTTATGATTCCCTGGAGTCTTTTGGGCTAGCACATATGAAGGAAGTGGACTGAATGTCAATGTGACGCCTCCAGTGCAATTACCATTTCCATATTCCATCATAGGTCCCCTGATTGCTCCAACGAGAGCTCTATACTTTCAGATTCGCATATTGCCTCTTGCTCACTGGCGCCCAAACAAGTAGAGACCGTCAGCATGAAGGCATCAGATTTATTACTGGGGCCTGAGATTAAATAACAGCACACACACATGATGCTGACCAATGCCAAAATAAAGCTGCATCGGGAATATGCAGTGTGCAGCTTGTTTCACTTTCCCACAAATGCGTAACAACAGGTGCACTTCAGGTCATCTATATTTAATTTGAGTGGCCATTGCAGGATGATGAATGTAAACGAGAGTGAGCATGTGTTTGTGCCGGCAGCAGTGGCCAATAAAGTTGCCCTCTCTTTTGATTCAATCGAGCTGCTCTCTCCTCAGAAAGCTACTCATTAAAGCCAGCCACATGGATGCATGCATGTGCACACCAACATACAGCTGTGTGTGTGTGTGTGTGTGTCCACATGCTTTTGTGAGTCTATGCACTTTGTATTTGTGCTGCTTTAGCGAGGTACTGTCAGGACTCATGGGAGGGGTCAAAGGGAGAGGTCGTTAATCAAGACAGACAGGAGCAACACCCTGGTGTTCCCAGGATGACGGTGTTGCTGGGAGCTGCGGTCCCTCAGTCCAGATCCCTCTCTGATCAGAGCTCCAATTAAGAACCGTGCTGCTCCACTCCTCAGCCGAGGCAAGGAAGACAACCTTTTGTTCCCTGGCCTTACATCACACTACGAGACAAAAGCCCAGGAGCATATATGTCCAGCTTGGTTTTGGTACAGGAAGAAACAAAGTATACTTTGTGCACTCAGATTTATTCTAGAGAAGGGGCTCATGTTTTGTAAATTTCATCATCATAATATATGACATAACAAATCTGAAGCAGAAAATAGAGGAGATATACAAAGCGATAAGCACGCAAAACCTAATTACTGCTCATATAATAGGGGAAAGACAATTATGTAGCTGTTTTCTGAAAGAAATTACCTAAATAGAGCAAGAAAAGCCAGTAATTAGATGACACAGGCAAAAACTAGCAAAGTGTCATTACTGACAATAGAAGACGTCTCTTAAGGACCTTTCCATGCTTCGATACCACTCATCAAATTGCAGGGCCTCTATTCATCCTTTTTTTTTTTTTTACCTCCCCCAGACAGCACTAATGATCAATTCCAGCCCTCAGCATATTTATTCATGAGTGTATTACACCTGGTTCCTCTTTGTTGCCAATGCATTTCCTCAAGTATTATGTGACGCCTTGCCTCCCACGCTCTTGGCTCAGATGGCATTTCTCTCGTCTCCTTCTCATGATCGGGCTTTGTTGAACCTCACGCACGCTCACTTTCATGTGTGTACAAACCGCTTGTTCTCATTGGATAATCTGAGCTTTCTGATTTAGTTTTCCTGTCTCCCTCCACTATGGATCAGTTAAATTCTCTCTTTGTCATGCTGGTCGGAGTGAAATGTGTAATCATGTCACTTTGCACACAAAGGGCAGTGTTTGTGTAGGTGTCTATTTTTTTCTTTGGAAACAAAGTTATTTTTTTATCACATTAATTTTGAATCTCATCTGAAATGTGCATCTTCCTCAAGCTTTGTGTGCTGTGTGGATATACCCTCTTTGTGTGTGTGCATCTATAGGGTTTGAGTCAGTTCAGTGGCAGCAAGATACTGAGTGCATATTACTTCTTCCTGAGAGTGTAAAACCCTGCATCAGATAAGCACGGCTGGACTTCGGATTCAGATTCACATATTAGTTTTTACAATGTACGATGGGATTCACATTGCATTTGTTGGCAGTTTCTATTTGTTTTGTTATTAG
Organism: Hypoplectrus providencianus; assembly: GCA_028566105.1. Lineage (NCBI taxonomy): Eukaryota > Metazoa > Chordata > Actinopteri > Perciformes > Serranidae > Hypoplectrus > Hypoplectrus providencianus. The sequence goes on along the minus strand of JAOWBC010000935.1, from coordinate 7,628,210 downwards.
GACAGTTTCCATTGTAAAGAAAGTAGTCTATCACAAGTGTCCAGAGCCAGGGAACAGTTCTCAAAAATGAAACCGAAAAAGCAGCAAATCCTGACATTTACAAAGCGGGGACCAGGAAATGTTTCCATTGTTCTATCATAAATTATTTTTGACTGACCAAATAAGTAAATATAAAACTCTACCCTACAGAAATGTCTTAGAAACTTTGCCTTTTGTTCCCAGGGTTCATTTTTTAGAATAGTTCCCAAAGTCCACACATAACTAAGGTAAAATGTTAATTTTATCTATATTACTCCCTGTCTAGACCACCTCTACCTCGAGTTAAATCTGCAAATTGGGATCTAACTGCTGATATTTTGAGCAATTTTCAAATCTCAGTCTAATTTAAGTTATTATTTTCATCCATCTTATTTATATTCTACATGTTTTGGACTGCTCTTGGGCAGCTTTTTCTGATTAATTGTACTGTTCCTGTGTGAAAGCAGCCTAAATAATAATAATAATAAAATTGTTTCATACATTTGCTAAACATCTCAGTAACTCAGAAACGTGTTCATTCATTTACTCACTCTCAGTGTTTGCTGTAATGGCCTTCACAGGGCCAATTGATGGCACTGCATTGTTTACAGACAGCAGAACCAAACTATAATAATTACTTTCCCAGCCTTATCTGTGCAATATTACTGGATCACATCTGTGCATGTGTGTCCCTGTTTGCTTGCCTGTGTGTGTGTGTGTAAACACAGGCAATATGTTTGTCTGCCTGTTTCATCTATTCACAAATGCTTCAGCTGGAGTTTCTTCTCTCCAACTTGCTCCTTCCTTATCTCTCTGTCTCGGCTTTTCCTCACTTTAGCTTTTTCTGCTTTCCGCCAGACTGATGGGGATGCACCATTTTAGGGCAGGCTCTGTGGTTAGAGTTTCCTCCCACTGATATGATTAGGTGTCATTAGTCGGTTCAGCCCGTCAGGGTAGCCTGACAGTCAGCAAGTGAGAGAGGTCTAGGGTATTGATTGCCTCTACTTTAGATCCCACAACTCCAATCTTTAGCCTTGCTTTACTCTGAGAAATGAACCAAGCTGCTATAGCATCTGCTAGTGAGTGAGCTCAACCTGAAATATTGAAGAATTGCATGTGTATGTGTCTGTATGTATATATCCATTTATCCATCTATTCTCCCATCTGTCTCCTTGACTCTTCATCTTGATGTCCTGCAGCCATCTCCTCCCTCAGCTGTGTGGTCGCTGAAGAATATGAAGTTTTAGCTGTGGCTGTATCACTGGGGAAATATAAGTTGACTGTCTATTGCATTACTGTTTCTAAGCCTCACTTCAGGAGGTGATCAGATTCCCTGAGGTAGAAGGAGCAGGGGAAATGGAGAAAGGGATGAAAGAGTGTGTGCTGCTTTGTCTATCCATTTGTGTGCCGAGATGTTTGTGGGTGCACGTTAGGGCTACTACTTTTCACTAAATCCCATTTAAACAGGGTCTTGTGTAAGTGTATGTATTTTAATACAATCAGGCAGGGTCCTCCAAGCAGCAAATCACATGGCATAAAAAGCATGCAACCAGGTACGCAGTTATTTTTTAAACAAACATTAGCATTTACAAAATACATAAGCCAACTGGCGTTTAAAGTGATTTGATTGTTGGTGCCCTGACAAGGTGGTTCCAGTGCTGCAGGAACAGTTGCTGTCCTGGGATTTCAACACTTTGTTGTGTAGAGTTTGCGGAGGATGGCGTTTTAAACAAAATAACATTCAGTCAGCAGTTTTTGTGGGGGAAAAAAAACAACCTGTCACTGAGATATGTCAGAGGACAATGGCCAGAAGCTACCAGGAAGGCCACAAGCATGCAAATAATGGCTCAGTGCTACAGTGAGCAGAAGCAGCGACCTATACTGGTACACATGATCATTAAACCAGGGTCCAATATATGGATTCATCCAGTGTTTTGTTCAAGGAATACCATGGTGACACGTAAGGCCTTTGAATACAATCTGAAATTAAAGTACAGTGACATTGTATCAAAGTATTGTTGCAGAAAAGCTTTATTCCCTCATGTTCACTCACTGTACAGCACACATGACAATGCTTTCATTGACTCAACTGGTTTCAGGACAAAGCAGTGAGTTCAGTGAATGCAAGCGTCCATAGTCCCCAAACCTTTACTCAGTCAGGATTTACAGTTTGAGTATTTGACTCAAAAGTGTTTAGCAACTGCAGCATTAAATTGGCCACATGAACCAATCTGAAATCTTTATCGCATCTTATTGAATATATCAAACACACCTGGACACCTCAAAGAACTGTATATTGGTGTATTAGTGATACAAACCTAATAATATTAGGTATAATCATATCTGCTAGTTATTTGGTCCTGCATAAAATGTGCAACAGATCTATTCCAAATAGCTTAAATGAAAAATGTAACCTCAAAAATAAAAATGGTATGTACAAAAAAAGGGAGGTCTGGGACAGACCTGAATATCTGTGAGAAAAACTACTTGTAAACCAGAGATATGTAGCACTGTATTAATGTTAACTAACGTTTGAATGCTCTAAAAAAACGGAATGTCTTTTTTTTTTATGTAAAATGTAACCTGTAAACTAACTACTAACTATAGATCTTAGATAAATGTCGCAGACTAAAAAGAACAATATGTACCTCTGAAACGTAATGAAGTAGAAAGTTAATAAAAAGAAAAAAAATATGTGTTACACTGCATTTATAAACTATTCAACATTCTTTGTAAGATCAGAATATGCTGTGATACCACCAATAGGGGTTTCAAAAGACAAACTCTCCGTCTGAGTTTTTCACCACTCCCTAAGATTGATGTCCTTTCTCCTCTCTGATTGAATATATATCCCCACCACTCACAAATGAGGTCTTCAACTATTTGGTTTGACTAAATCAGGGTAAGCACTTTATCCAGTGTCCTATAAAGGCAAGGACTGGCGTTACTGAGAGTGCCCAGAGCACCGCTTTGACGCTGAGTAGCAGCTTAACAGGCTTATAACGGAGCAGGGGAGCGAGTCAATCAGCTCCTATTGAGTGACTCTGTAATGGCCAGCCTGACCATCACACTCCCCAGAGAGCCAGTTTTGTTTTCCATTAAGACTGTCATTACACAGGGAGGCACGACACAACCTCCAAGTGAGTGTGTATATGTGGAAGATAGCGAAAGCAGAGTTTTTAGATGAACTTGGCACTATGGCTGTGACAAAGATGATAATTTCCTTATTTAAAACTTAATACATGAAGAAGATGTTACCATTAAGCCAACAGTGCTTCAGTTTTCATGCTGTGCTGCCATATCAATGCCAGACTTTCATGAAATTTGCTCTATGAGGTAAAAAAATAAAAATGGTATTGAGCTAATAAATGCTTGCGTCTTTATTTAAGGTCCCATGGTTTTCCTCATCAGCCAAAGGGGAACCCAATCCTATCCCTGTCAACTAGCTCAGCAGCCTAGGAGGGAGAGCCATTAGTTTTAATCAAATGCCACTCTAATGTAGAGGCCTCCAATCTTCATAAAGATAATTACTAGAAATGTCAGACTCTACGTGTGCTCCCTATTCCCCTCGACCGACCCATGAATAGTGATAGACCACAAGGCTGGACATGTATCTTTATAAGAGGGCAAAGCCATGGCATCCACTTGACTGGAACAATTAGTCAGCATTAGCCGCAGATGGCCTCCATAACAGAATTAAATGCTGGTGAGTCGATCTAAATCATCCCTATTGAACTTTTATGGACCAATCATTTGAGTTACTAAGTAACAGAGTGGAAGCGGGAAAATGAATAAAATGTATTCTTTCGAGGATTTACTTTGTTTATTGAGTTTCCTTAAACAGATTACATGGAGAAAGTATATTAAAATTATAAGTCTTTTACTAAATTTAATATATTCTCAGATATTTTTACTTCATATTATCTGAATGCAATGCGAGTTCATGGAGCCAAGCAAGGCTTTCATGTGATGAAACCTGGAGGGTAGTCTGTGCAGAATGTCTTTAGATATTGAAGACATTCAAATCCGAATATGCTGGTAATAGTAATGGCCAGACAACCTTATATGGGTCAGACATCTTTTTAATGTTATTGATGGTATTTTAAAGCATCTGTTCCTGTCAAGGAGAGTAGTTGAACTATAAATAAAATTGATCTTCATTTGACATTTTATTTATTTAATGGATTTTTTTGCAGATGTACAGTGATGCTGGAGATTGAACACTGATGGAAATGGAACTACAGTTGCAAACCTCTCTGTTTGAATAGTGATGGCCAGTGTTCTGTGGCAGCATTCTCATGGGGATAGGGTCAAACACAGGTCTGACATGATCAATAAAGCATGTTTCTGCAGATCATCTGTATTTGAAAGGGTTCACATTTTCAGATGGAAAATTACACAATTTGGAGCAGCATATCAATATATGTCATGTTCAGTAATTTTTCATATAATGCAGGCTATCCAAAGGGCATGTCCTCCTTTCTGCAGTAACATACCTGTATAAGTAGGGATGGAGGACATGATCCTACTTGAGTAAATGTATTGCCCCAATGCCAAATTAAAAGTTAGAAAAGTACCTTAAAAAATATACCTAATTAAAGTATGTGTTTTATTAGAAAAACAACATGGGTTCTTATGTACTGTCCCTTTTAGAACGTTCAATTTCTATTACACATTGGGCTGTCAAAATTATTTGTGATTTTCTGTTAATGAACGACAGAACATACAGAAAGCAACATTTTTGGAGCAGGCCAATGTGCAGCTAATTTTACTTACCTTTGAACCTGTTAGGTGGTTTATTGAATAGCAATACATCATATTTTATGAATGTTTTTTTCAACAGATATAAAAAAAAAAAAAAAGTAGTGGAATTGAAAATGTACAAAATATTTCTCTTAAATGGAGTGAATTTCAAAGAAGCATGAACTACAACTGCCCCCCAAAAAAGCACAAGTGCCTGATAACTGTCCTTCAGCAGAGAGCAGTCATCTCAGCCACTGTGAAATAAAGGCCATGTAGAATTCAACCGCATACAGTGTCCCAAGATTCCAAAGTCTCATCAGCCCTTTGATGTGGCGTCCCTGTCTCCTGAACTTTGACTGATCGCTCTCTCCGGGCTCCAGCGCAGTGTCAGGAGAATGGATGAGGCGGCAGAGAGTGACTGACAGCTACCAGACAGTGGCTGCTCCCCGAGCAACCACACTTCAGCTAGCCTATCTTTATAAGAGCTGCTGGTAATTGAATAATAAGTACGTTTTAGGATGCTGCCAATGTCTGGTAAATGCCTAGATCACTTAGAAACCTAAAGCTCTCCTGTTTGGTATTGCAGGGCCTTGTTTACTTGACTTTGCCACATGAAGTGAAATAAAGGGATTTATTTTAGATGCTTGTTGTAGGAACACATGTAAGTCAAATTTATGCTTTTAAATATACACCGCATTATCATTATGCCATTTCTGTTATTCATAATCAGAATACAGTCTGGACAGCTGTCAAGAATGTGGCTCTTAATTAGTTAAATACTTGACAGCTCTATATACTAAAAAGCCCAGCACATCACACATATGGTAAGAAACACAAGTGAATTGTTATGGATCTATCATATTCCCCAGTACAAGCGTTAATTTGGTCCGACCCACGCACAGGATATCAAGAAATCAATATTGCTTTCCCATGTCTGTGGCTGCGCTAGGTGGGCCTAATTGAAATGTATGAGGGAGCCTGCTAAATGATCTGTGTAGGCAAGGGAGCCGGAGTGATTGCAAACATATGGAACGGTTCCTTAGACAAGAGAAACATTTGTACAATGCTGGGAGAGAAACAGACAGAGAAGCGAAAGAGAGGGAGTGAAGGAAAAAGGGAGAATGGAAGAAAGGAGGGAAAGAGAGACAGCAGAAGAATTATGTTTCTTAATGTTCATGCAACTGGACTCGGGAGAGATATTTCATGAGACTTTGACAGCTTTTCAGTTGAATGCTCGAGTTAGTTAGAGAGATGAAGGTAGAAAAAGCTCAGAATGATGTGGGTGTTGTCACATTATCAAACCATGAAAAACAAATGACGGCTTGCACATGGAAGTGAGCATCCATTGTTGTCACATGGAAGCTGAAACACTAAGGCTTGACCTGCATGACTGTTTGTTTTGTTATATTTGAGTGACAAATGGTGCTTTCGTTTTCATGCTTCCTTCTTTCCTCCTCCTCCCCGCTTGTTTCCTCCCTCCTCCATCAATCTCTCTAACCATGTCGCTGTCTCTAATAAGCTATTGACATTTTGCTTAGTAATGACTGCAAGAATAATGGGTCTGGTATCGTCCAGAATGAACAATGAGTAGAAGTGGCATTTTCCAACGTCCAGAGCAGGTAGACAACCAGGCTCACTCAATTCCAATTGGTTGGTTTAATTGGGCTATCTCTTCTGGGTAAACGGTACCATCTCCTGTCCACTGAACTGGCACTCCACCACGCCACTGCGCTACAATGCAGTCATTAGTCAGGACCATTTTACTCTAATGCGTCTAACACAAGTGACTCATGTCGGTTATGCAGACGTCAGTGTTAGATATGATTTAGATAGAGATGCAATCATGAATTTTTACACCATCATAGCCTGAACTCACAGTATGTCTGGTGTCATTTCCATTTCAGCTCACGTATTTGATTCCGTTTTTTGGGTTTTTTTTTGGTTTCCATATTAAGCATTTGGGTTTTAAGTAAAACAGTTTTAAGTAAAAAAAAATCCAACAGCAGCTATCTATTCAACAAAGTTGAGAGTCAACATGGTGGACTCACCAAAAGCAGCATCTTCTTTCCAAGTGGCCCTTCAGCCCTTCACCAATGCTAGTTCATTAGTAGTTTACACCATTTCTTAACTAGCAGAGAAGGGATTATTTTCTGACAGCTGACAGGCAAAAATGTTTCTCAACAAACATTGCTTGAGGCTACAAACAAAGCTTGAGACACGCTTACGGCCTATGTGAGGTTCACGAGTGAGTGTCAAGTATGCTGATATAACTCTTAGGTTATCTTCACCTTGCACATTGCTTTACAAATGGAAATAAATCTGGATGTATAAGCACTGAATCCATGTTAAAGCGTGCAGCTTCAGAGGTTTCCTCTCTGTATCAAGTTTGACAGGAAGAAAAGGTCAAATGATTATGATTTTAGGAAAGTGCCCTCCAAAAATAAAACCTGCATCATTAGCCTCATATGATACAAAAATAGATATATTAGTACAACATTTCTGTCGGCTCTTCCACAAAGAACACCCATTTCACTCTCATGTGTGCCTTTCGAGCAGAGAAGATGCCTTGGCACAAGTATGACACAAAAGAGCATCTATTATTTATTGACATGGACAACTCTGGTGAGCAATGGTGTAAGGAAGGGACAAAAAAAAAATCCAAGAAATGGAGTCTAGGAACAAAATAGTTACAAAGAGAAATGAAAAAACAAAAACACGAGCTGAGCATTTCACACAAGGTTTGGCCGACACAATAAATATTTTCAAAAACACTCGGCAGGGGCACTAAATACTTAATACTACTGTGATTATTTAATTCGTTAATTGACTGGACCTTTTTGTTCTGAGTTCCACTCCACCACTAAAGAAAGCTTGTTGGATAATGTTGTGCAGTTAGAAGAAACCATCTGGATTCAGTTTAAAGTGAAACGTTAAAACTGATGACGACCTGCTCCTGATGTTTGAAAAATAGGTGTACTTTAAAAGAGTTATCTTTGAACGGGGTTGTGAACAATAAATGAAGGCTATGCTTACATCTTCTGACATTCACATTTAATGCAAATGTATGGCATTTTATATGTACATCCTTTTACTTGTAGGGAATTATGTATATAGGACTTATAGATATATATGCCATAGCATAATAGAGTTGAGTGCAGCCAGAATTGATTTGGCACAGCCCAGGTTTTCTTTCTATGCACATATTGCTTACTGCATATCTTCAGAATATGTCTTTTTCATTCACCATGCCACTACAGACTCGTAAGTGTTTTGGAGCGAGCGCGATCCAGCCGAGTGTGTACAGATGTGGTAATCCATTTGTTTAAATACATCTGACATGTTCATTAAGCTGCTAAGCCACACACCCTCACATTTTTCCCTTTTCTCTCTCAATCCTTCTACCAAAAGCTGCTTTTTCTTACCGCATTGAGACGGTAATTACCATGCAGTCAAATGAGAGGATGGCAAGCAGAAACACAGCGCTTGTCTGTGGCTGCCTGCCAGCCAAGCTACTTACACTGTGGAGCACACAGCGCCCAGACACTACAGGCCAGAGTCAGGCTGCTTATAACTCTGGCATCCTGAGCTAATAAAGATCATCTCTCAGGCTGAGGATTTTGGAGTGAACATGATATAGCGTGTCGACAATCTTTTCACAAAAGATATGCTTGTGGGGGGTGAGTGAAACACAAGAAATCCAGTGCCAGAAATGAAAGAGATTATTTCAAAATAATGCAACGTAGAGGCATGGCAGAGGGTATGAAGCTACACTAAGTGTGATGATAAAACATTCATCATCTGATACTCCGATTTCAGAGCATGATGCACTTTCACCACTACATCTGACACGACGAGTCAAAGAAATCAGACAGGCATCGCACTAGCCTGTGCCATTTTCATGAAATCTGAAAAAAGAAAATGAAAGGTTCTCCACCATCTTTCCACTCCAAGAGCATTAGAGACTCTCTGCCTGCTTACCCGCCTGTTTTTCAGGCATGTCGCTGCCAACTTGGCATATTACCCGGGCACTACACTGGTGTCGGCAATGAGCCATCTCTGCCAGCTCCATGATTGCCATGATCTGGGTCGGCAAGAGTATTACATGGCCACCTGGAAAGAGGCGAACACCTGGACGCAGCTTAACGCCCGGCTCAGCCATAATACAGGTCTTTATTCTGCCAGTATATACAAACCTCCCTCCTCTCTCTCATATGGTGCACACAAGTGATTAGGCATTGTGTAGGCCTGCTGATGGTCTACTGTAGGAAACAATCTGCAAAATCAAACTGCAGTCAGTGTTCAACCTGTTCGTAGGAAAGCTGAGAGTAACAGCTCTTGCCAAATGATGCATTGTCTAATACACAGCAGGTACATTTTTTTACCTAACTTTCTAACAGTCAAATATGCATTGTACAACATGCCAGCTTGGCAAGGGATATTTTGTGTAACAGGGACAGAGGGGCTCTTGCCTTTTACCTTTGCACCTTGTGTTTTCTTAAAAAATAACATTTTGGAAGGCAAGAACGACTGCTACTGTGTCTCAGTTCCACTTCTGAAGGATTTTTTTTCTTTTTTTCAACATGTTCGAAATAAACTAATGAATATTATGCGGCCTTTAAATAAAATGTAGCTCTGTGTAACCTTCTAAAGTGTTCCAGAGACTTTTTTGCCTCTCTATTCAGTTTCCTCCATTTCTCCTTGTATAATAAATCACCCCAATTTTTTATTCTGCACTCAAAGTGCCGTGAAAACCAGTTGTGTCCTCTGCAATTTCCCTGACAGCACTGTCATCCCACTGTGTGCCACAACAATCCTCTTGACCTCTGTCACAAAATTCCATTGTCTTGTGATCAAATATGCGATTTATATTCCCTCCTTTGCTGAATATTATTTTTGCAGAGGCTTAACCTTTGTTTCCTTATTGTAAGCGCCTAACTTAGACCGGGAGGGTTCATTTGCTGCATCATTCAAATAAATCTACCCTCCTGTCCACTGAAATACCACACTGGTTAAGTCCCTTCTCCTTATGCCATGTGAACCCTTGCTAGATTATGACTGCTTAACCCTGTACTGCTCCTGGGTCCCCTCAAGTCCTACTCCCTTTTACTTTTTTAATATGCTACAGAAAGTGGGTGACAACCAAAAAAATATACCTAACCATGATTGCTTGGCCTTTTTTTAAGACACATTGCACTGTCAACATATGTTCCATTGCTATTCATTTTAAAAGATAACACCTGAATTGTAGGACAAAAATTCTCAGACATATGCAGCCATGTGACAGGTGCTGTCCTCTATCTGAGCGTTCTTTGTTTATATCACATAATTCACTTCAAAAAACCTATTTGTCTTCTTTGGTGAACCAGCATTCATTAAATATGGTTCCCCTTCAGTAAGTTCAAGAGTCACAACTCACAAACAGCGGGATATAAAATCATGCCTCAGAGAGCCTGAAGAGGTAAAATGTCTGACTTTTTGTGATCTTGACAATGGATCTCGCTGGGGGCCATCAAATCCAGACAGCTCTCACAGAGGTATTCAGCAAAGCCCAGTACCCCAGCTAGTCCTTCCAAATAAGCAGAACCATTTTGCAGATTTGAGAAAAAAATGGATGAGATTTGAATGCTGATTGAACACAGATGCTCAGGAATGATAATGGCGGTCACAGGAGAGTGACGGTACGTACAACACAATAGGTACAACACAGAAAGGTCACACCAGCAAAGAGAGTCGATAAAAAAAACAATACCACCGCACAACAAATGAGGTGGGAGAAATGGTGACTGAGTTAACCATGCCTCAGAATTTGTGCTAATTACCAGTCCTGTGGGTGGTTGTTAGTGGGGAATGTCCACTGTTTATGTGTGCTTATATAAGCAATCAATGGCTTTAATTAGACCATTAGGTGGGATTTGTTCCCAACAGAATACTCCCAAGCCTTGAGCAGTTTTATTGTTTACCTCCCTGATTCCTGAATGTGCAGCACATCGGGAGATTATTGGAATGGTGGATGCCATGGTTAGCTGGTGTTTAGATTTCAGGCCACTGGAGTAGAAGCAAGGCCTGACTCAGTGTTGGACGAGTTAGCATGATAATGTCTTGCAGAACTCAGTCTTTTGGAACATGGCTGCCCTGTAATTAACAAGTCACTAGACTTAAATTCCAGACACAAGGCTGCAAAACGGTAGCGCACAACCTATGATTGTTGTCACGTTGGTGCCATCTACTTGTTCTACACCTTATGTCTATGGTTCATATTTAAATGCATTAAAATTGGCTGCGAGGAATGCAATGACATTTTTTAAGGACTTTCATAGCCCCCAGACGATAAACTAATTTGACTTTGCTGATCCAATCACTTTTCATTTTGTGGCACCATGAGATAAACATTATTGTTTTTAGTGAATTATCTCAACAACTACTGGATGGATTGCCATTAAATGTGGAGCAGATGGCCAGAGGATGAATTCTAATCAGTTCGTGATTCCCTGAATTTCCATCTCGTGCCATTTGCGATGAATGACACCAGTGTTATGTCAGCAATCTGTTTTTGAGCTGAGAACCTCTATTGTCTATTCTGTTATGCAGCACAATGCTCTATTTACATTTGCCGGATTTTTGCTCCAATTTTCCCCCCAATTTCTTTTGAGGCGCAGTGTAAGTCAATGGTGGCCTTTTCCCTGAACCACTATTGCAGCCTTGTAGATCCAATAACACTGCGTTTACTGAGCAAACATGCTGAAAAAACACTATAGCACTTCCCCATCTTCATATTCAATATTCCACATCAGGCACATTCACTGACCCCTCAGAAGTGAAACGCTGTGAAATAGGAAACCCTAATGCTGGTATTATTTTCAGGAGCCTTTTATCTTGAAGAGGTGGATTTTTATATAAGCAACCAGGGTGACATGAAGAGGGGTTTCAATGCTGGCTTTTATCCAGGCAGGCGCAGAGACGTATGGAGCGAAAGAAAGACGGTGGTGATGCAGGATGGGTAAATGAAGGGGGAACGGCAGAGGAGGGAGAGGAGGAGGAGGAGGAAAAAAAATTCAAACTGAGCTCATAAAGAGACAAAGGCAGATATGGGAAAGAAAAAGATCCAGTTGAAAGAGCAAATGAGAGAGCAGTCAGAGCTGGAGGAGGTGGAGGGGAGCACTGTTATAACTTCATGCATGTTTAAGCAGAGAGGTAGCATGAGCTAAATGCCCTGGGGATGTGGGAACCAGTGCCCAGCCGGGGAGATGACACCAGGTGGAGTGCAGTCCTGACTGACAGAGGAAGGGAAGCAAAGTCTCAGCAGAGTGGACAGATATGCACATGAATAAACTAAACAAATGCTGTTTGAAACAAAACTAAATGTATCACTATCAATTATTTATTTATAATTAAACGCATCTACAGTACCAGTCAAAATGTTGGACCAACCTTCTCTTTCAGTGGTTTTTCTTTGTTTTTATTATTTCCAACAGTGTAGATTAATACAGAAGAAATCAAAACTATATGAAAAAACAAAAAAACAAAAACACAAATGGAATTATGTGGTTAAAAATGTGTTAGACAAACTCCAATATGTTTTTATATTTTAGATTTTTTTCCAAGTGTCCACCTTTTGTCTTCAAGAATTTGCACACTTCTGTTATCCTCAGGCACATTCTTGAGGTAATCTCCATGGTTTTCAGTTACCAGGTGTTTCCTGTCAAGAGTTAGTTTTTGGATTCTTTTTAGGAGTTGTTTTTATAATTTATACTTTATTTTTATCTTGCACTACGGGTCTGAGAGAACAGAAATTTCAATTCTACGTATGTCCTGTACATACGTATGTTGCTATTGACAATAAAGAGACTTTGACTTTTTGACTTTGACGTAGGGCCCGAGCACCGAATGGGTGCGAGGACCCAATAGGAATTGAAGGAATTTTTATTATCATTCTTAATGTGTTTGTGACCATCACAGCAAAAGGACTACTTTGAAGAATGTAAAATATTAGGCTTGTTCTGGTTTGTTTATCATGGCATTTTTTTTTATCTACAATGTTAAAAAAAAGAATTAGAAGGTGTGTCCTAAGTTTGGGCTGGTGCTAAATTTTTTTTTACCAGCTTCTGAAATGTTCAAAATTTGCAGCATTTCCTTATTTTTCAAGCTGTGTAGGCTGACTAGTGGCACACATTGAGGCATCTCTCTGGGTCAGTTGGTCCATTACCTTGGTTGAGGCTGAAATATAACAACTATTGCATGGGCTCTCCCTGTCCCTACATGCATCCGTGGTCCCTGGACTTCTAACAGTGCCAAAAGGTTTGAAGTGAAATGTCCCCTCAACTATAGGATTTATCTGGAAATGTAATACAGACAAACAACCCCTCAAGATACATTTAAATATTGTCTCATGTTTTTGTCTCGTCCCATCATCAGCTCAGCTTTAGATTCACTTAGTTAGGTTTACGACCAAATCGTTGATGAGGGCAGGATTAACTATTTCAATTTGTCACTGGTGCACAATTCACTGCTCTTTTTATTTTATTTCATAACCTCAACTATTTCATGAATAATACTGAAAATAATCAGTGGAAAAGAAATGCATACAATCAAATACCTGGATTATAGAGTTCAGCTGTACAGTATGTTGGAGATAAGCATACTGTGCTCTGTGCCCATACTGATCCGTCCTTCACTTTCTCTCCCATTGTTGTCCACACACACATACTCACACAGACTCCCCTCGTCTCACTAGGGAAAATATCCACTGTCAGTGCGAAAAATAGAGTGGAACAGATGGCATCAGAATGATTGAAACCACCTACAATGGTTCCCACAACTTCCCTATCTTTCTACCCGACTCTCCCTCATTTGCTGACTATTTCTCTCTTCACCCTCCTGTTCCCGCGTTCTTGCCCAACTACACCCATCGTCTGGATGCATCATACCAGCCTCTTCAATGCCATCCAGGCTCACAGGTCCTGCCAAAGAGGCTCAGGCTCACTGGAAGCCCCATGGTGCTACACAAAGTCAGCCAAGAGGAGAAAGCGAGGAGGGAGTAGCGTGAGGAAGAGAAGAAAGGTGGAGGAAAGAGGAGGCCCGCCAACTTGAATTCTTACTCTCATTTTAGCCAAGTTATTTTTATCCTATCACATGCCTAGATGAAAATATCAATGATTTAAGCATTTGACTCATAACTTCACACACTCAGTTGCGAAATCCTGAAGCAAACATGTACATGCTTTTTTGCCTCTACAGACACCATCTTCTTGTTTCTGAACTATTTAGCTCTCTCTTTTTCCGTCTTCTCACCCCCATCAGCCTCACCTCCCAACTCGACCTTGTGTCGCCAAACCTCTACAACTCCAGGCCTGAGCGCCAGTCATGTAAATGAGATAGTTAACAGATCAAAAGGCATGGCGAGGTATTTTTAATAGCAGAAGAGGTGTTGATTAGTGTCAGAGAAGGAGAGACAAGGCAGAGTGCAGGCAGCCTCTATTACACCCTGATGCTTTGAGGCATATGTTGAAGTGTGTGTACGTGTGTGTGTTAACGCGTGCGTGTGTACAGATGTGAGGAAAGCACAAAGCAAGGAAAAGTGTGTGTATGTGTGCACACTCTGGAATACATTTATATAATACCTACAGACATTTGTCTATGAGAGTGTGAGTGTGTGTGTGTCATCAAAGTGTGTGTACCTTCCCTCCGGGGGGATCATCGTTAATGCATAATACATAGCTCCATATTTCCGACTATAACAGTAATAATGTTGGCGCTCTGAGTTTATGAAGAGGAGATCAGGTGTAGGAGAAAGTGATTACAGGGCATAAACACTGCAACTGATATTGCTTTATTGTGAGAAGTAACTGGCGTGGATGTGACAGCAGCTGAAGACGGCCCCGAAGAAAAGCGCCAGCAACATTGTTAATCAGGTGCTTTACTGCAGTGATTGTCGGTAGTTACGGTAGAGTCGAACACATAATGAGTCGTCCTGGCAAATTAAAGTGAAGCTCAAATCAGGCTAAGTGTCAGATATGGAGGCATAAAGGCTCCAAATGTGTGTTAAGTCATTAAACTCTGGTATATGATGATGATCTGGATCACTTGTGTTTATTTCGATATGCAATTTACGTCAACAATGGAGATTTATGAGGAGAATCGGGCAGCATTCTTCCTCTGGTAATACACTTGATAATTGTGGAGTTAATTGCATTTTTGCTTGACAGTAAGCATTGTGTGTAGCATTTTTAATTAGACCTCTAAGGGATTGATTTTTCTTTTATTATTATTTTATGCACGTCATCATTGCATAACTAATGCCATTTGTCTTTCAAATTTCATCCTGAGAAAGATGAGACCCCAACCAGCAGTCCTTATCTGGGAATCTAAATTTGAATGCAGCCTTTAGATAAGGTCTAAATAAATAGCAGTTCAAAGCTGGCATATCAGTGGCTCTTCATTCTGTGTCCAGGGGCTTGCCCGCATGCTTTTGCCCGTGTCAGAATTTTCATCTTCCCATTCTCCCCAGCTGCTTCCCTTCGCACGGCTCTCTCCCTCTCGCTCACACAGATGGCAGAGGGGTCGAAGCACTTTAATGAATTTTCAAAGGAGCTGCATTGGCAATATTAAAAGGAGCTCAAAAACTTAAACACGTCTGACACCAGAGTCACATGCATGCGCACGATGACACGGCCATGCGTATATAAAAAGGTACAAACATCCATTCTCTAACACACACACAACTGGATGTACAGCATGCCACACACACACAAATACTGTACACACCATTATTACTTTCTTCACAAACCAATAACATCCACAAACACAGAGAGAAAATACCACATCCTACACACTGGTCGACATTCTTAATTAACTCCATTAGAATGACAGACACCCTCTGGAAGGTCAAAGGTCAATTTTAATGATGAGCCTACATATGGCAGCCACCGTGTTGCCTTGCAAGGGAAACGAGCACCACTTCTGCTGATCCATCTGTCCCGTGGTAATGACTGCACCTGGCCTCACATGGGCCAACGCACACAGGTACTGGAGCTCTCAGAACTCGCTCGGTGCACAGAGGAAAACACAATTAAAAAGCAATAAGCAAGCTCACATCTCGCAGCCACATTGTTTACTCATTATGTCTAATTATCTATTTGAGTTGGAGATTTAAAAGACTCCTTTGTACAAGCTTTTTAGACAGTCAGCGTGAGCGTTTATGGTGCAATGAGTCCATAAGTGACTGTGATCTTGGACCTGATTGATTTAATTTGGAAATGCAGTCAATTGTCAGGCGTGTCCTCATGGCCTATGTTAATGGTTTTCTTGTTGCAAGAGGCCAATGTTTAGGAACCTGATTTGTGAGTTGAGAGTAAAGTGTCAAACATCATTAAAGCCTCTCGGTTTTTGCTTCTCTCAACGACTTAAACAAAAGGCCTGGAGGAACTACTCCAATCCGGGCCTTTTTAGCTGGCCTTGATGGCGCCAGTCGACATACGACTGCCTGTAGGGTTTCTCCCCTCCGTCCTCTCAAGCATCTGATATGAAGGGCTAAACCAGCGCTACACTGCCATAGGCATCAAGGCTATTGCCTCTCCCTCCCTTTATTTCATCTATTCTATTCTGTCCTTCCGTCTACTTCTCCCCAGGCAAGAGACTCTTTATCCCACCTCTACGCAGCTGAACTCAGGGTCAGAACTCAGCACAGAGCCCACGGGTCTCTGATCTGCCCAACTTCTGATCACTCATCAAGGTCTGCCAGGCAGAATTCTTTAAAAAAGCTGCATTTGAAAAAAGCCCCTTAAATCCACTTTTTTTTAAAACACGAGAGGGTGGGCAGGGCCCTTGGGAAAATACATCAGACCATGGCTGCATTTGATTTATCTCTGTTCTTTCATTTCATTTCTTTCCTATTTGCACTTATAGCATTACAGATGACATTAGGGCAAAAACATAATCTCTTTTTACATCCTAGAGATACCTCATTTTTAAACTCTATGATAAACATGCTGTAATTGGTTGAGCAACAATTTTATGTACAAAATCAATCAGTTGTTATCTTGTCTGTCATCATCGAATTTGACTGTGGTCTGACCTGAGGGGAAAAATAAAAGGGTAGTTTTGAAGATGTGAGGATTGAGAGAAGCAGAGCGATGATGTAGCGCTTCTGTTTTCAAACGGGAGACAGCTGCAATGAGGAACAGAACATCTGCTGCGGTGCTAACATAAGCGTACCTCATTCCTGTACTGTCATGCCTGAGCGGCCTTTAAACTGGACAGCGCTGAGTCTGACAACCGCCTGATGAAGTTTGGAGTTTCTATATCTGCGCTCATCAGGCTGTCACTCTCAAAGTACTTATTCACACCTCGACTTGAAGAGAAATTAAAAACAAGTGAGCAATATTTTTTTTCCCCAATCAAAGAACAGCCTTAGTTTTGGAGCCAATCTGGCTTCTTGTCTGACTTGTGTAAACTTCTAGATACTTCTGCAGTCTGTGTGAGCCCAGGCCATCTGTAGCCTCCATCAGTGCCTCTAATTCTTTGTTGCAACAGAAAAAAAAGAAGTAATGTTTATATCAGCTCAGATGGAAGGGTGCAAGCTCTCTCAATATCATCGATAGCATGGCAGCACTGTTCTCCCTTTGCAGTGCCTCTTTCACACCTTCGCTCTCTCTGCATCGAGGCCTTTTTACAGCGAGCTGGAGGTTGGCCAGCCAGAGCCATTTTCTCTCATTATGTGGTACTGTAAAAAAACAGCTGCTACCATTCCACACTGGTGACTAGGTTAAATGGTGACACAAGGAACACGGCCTTTTTCGTCATGGTCCAAATTGAGCGACAACAAGCGCTGGGGGTTCCACTGTTCCTTCTCGGGCTGTCTTCCAGCTCCATTGCTTTTGATTTCCAATTAGCAGCCACTCAGTCCTGCAACCATTTTAGAGACAGAACACTTGCTCTCTCTTGCTCTTTCTTACTCTGAGTGTGTGCCTGCATTGACACGTTTCCATGTGCCACTGAAAGAAACAAATGGAGAGCCCACTGATCAACTTAAATCTATCAACAGCAATGTAGAGCCTGCGGAAAGAAAACAAATCTAGTGGATTCTTTGAGTGCATTTGCAGTATAATTATAGCAATGATATTTTTCAGCTTGTACCATCTTCGATGTAAGCTTCTTTATCATTTATTAAACTGACTTTTATGTTTGTTTTGTTGCCCCCCATAACACATCCCAGTCTACACTTTAAAAATAAGTGCTGGAGTTTATGGAATAACATAAGGTTGCAGAGGTACAGACATCTTTTTAAAAGAGAAACTATAGTCTACAATTATAATCTTTTTTTTTTTTTTTACAGGAAATTGAAAGGTTTAGTGTACTTCGAATCAAACATTAACAAGTTACTCAATGCCAGTATACTGCATGTGGGCTTGAAGTGCACTTATAAATCAAGTGTTTAATAGCAGGAAAATATGCATGTTAAGGATAATACAGCTAGTACCACATTTTATTGTACATTTCCCTGTTAAAACACAGAGAATGTTCCTTGAAATTTGATACTTGTAAATAGAGAGGGGAGATGTTTAGAATAAAAGAAAAGATAAGAGATACTACTTAAGATACTTATCAACTGTCAAATAATACAGCTTTCTCTTTCCCCTCAGCTGAACTTAAAGCCAAATGTGCAGCCATTCTCATCACTTTCAGTCTTTCATATCTATGGAGGTGAAAATGTTGAGTTGGTGAGTGAAGTCTAAAACAGAAAATGGGGGGAAAGGTTTTGACATAATTTCCAGTGGCTGGCGAAGAATAATTGAGTCACTCGTGATGATAAAGAACAAATCAAACCCTTGCAGATATATTGTGGTCATTTGTGTAATGGGAGATAGAAATCATAATCTTTATGGACATTTAAGGTCAGAACCAAAAGATGATGAATAATTTCTCAGATAATTATTAAAGTGATGATTTGTGATCGCTACATAGAAAATCTGTAAATTATGAATAAAGTCTTCATCATTATACAATGAGCCTGACATTGTACCAGATTAAAGGTGCATCAGTTTAGGTTGCAATTCTATTGTTTGTAGCATTCATAAAAAAAATAACACACAGATCATA
>JAOWBC010000935.1:7524318-7546919 GCA_028566105.1 Hypoplectrus providencianus | reverse complement strand
GTGTGTGTGCGCACGCGCGTTTGCGGGCAGGCAAGCACAATTGACACATTAAATGAGCTGATTTACTGCTTTAAGTCTTTTCATTTCGTGCTAACCGTGCATCTAAGGCTATGAATAGGCTGCTAATGTACAGCACAGTGTACAGCAGCCATGCAATGCAATGAGTTCAAGCTGTGCTGTACTGCATAGGGTTTGTTTTCCTTGATTGGCATTCCAATTCCACTCACACCTCCATCCCTTCATTCTCACTGTCATGCTATCTTGAATACCCAGGTTAAACATAATTCAAAAAGAGAAAGGATCATTAGTTGGCAAATTCATTCTTGACTCACTCTTTCATGCACCCCACATGGCCCCAAAGGGCCTATCAATCAAAATCAGATTCAGCTGATATCACATTCACCATTGCACATATTTCATTCCCTTTTAAGTGCTCAGCGGTCTTTTGTATCAATGTAGACCTATGGTGATTGGAGTAGAAACTTTTCATGTTTGAACTCAGTGGGATTTGAAGGACTGCAGACATCAGCAGATCCTCGCTGATGCACAGGTCAATACCTATTATAGTAAAAGCAATAGTCAATATGGTGCACTCACATTACCAGCTAGATGTGGTTGCTCTCTAAAGCTTTGACCAGTTCTACAGCACTTTCATGACAAATCTGATGGTTTAACAATGCTCTGATTGTTTGTCGTGTCAGATTCTTTTTCCTGTATTATGTGAGGTAAAATAAAAAACAGCTCGGACATCGACAGAAGAGCTTCACTTCTCCACCTTCCACAGAATAAACTCTGTTATGGCCGGCAGTTCCAAAGTCTAAACTGATTGGATGTTTGCCATCAATGCTCTTTGGAGAGCTTGGAACTTGCCAAATCACTTCCAGCTTAAATCACTCCCAAAAACTCATCTTTATTGGCTTGTCTTTATGTAGTCATCTTTAACTAATTGGTCTTAACGTCTGAATGCAGTACTCTAAATCTATCTATATCTATCTATCATAAACAGAAAAGAATTAACACACTAAAGGAAATACTTTTCCATTAGATGACTAGCAATACTTAAGCATTAGGAAAATCACATTAATCTGAAACTTTAATTTTTTTCTGTGAAATATTAGCCGTCAAATTTAACACAGCACTTGATCAGACATTCAAATAAACATACACAAGATCCTCACTGTGATCAATATGCATGGACCATTTTGATACAACTGCTTGGCAATCGACAATGTCTACAATGTAGACATTAATCTAGTAAGAGCTAAGAGAACTGTACCTTTTGCTATAACATGACAAAAGGCCATTTGAGTGGTGGCATAGTGATGCAATCAGCTGACAAAAATCATTATTTTTTACACCAGCAGTGAAATATGGAATAAATGAGGCCCCATAGCATTGTGGCACACTGTAGGTGATCTCATCTATACTCCCCTTTACCAGTTATGAGGTGCTGTCTATTTCACAAAAATGTAATTAGTAGGCAAATAAATAGTGGTCACCAGATTGGCTTGCAGATGTTATATTACCCAGTCTACTGAGCAATTCTATTTATTCAACTTTATGAAATGCCATTTTTCAGTGGTAACAGAATAAATACTGAAGTCAATATAGTTAGGCAAAAACTGGTGTCTGGCTTTCATGCCACAGTTCATGTTCAATTTGTGATAAAAAGTTAATGTTGGCGTTTTATTCAGTTTCGTAATCTTAATTTTAAGATGCTTCCCTGTAATTTTACCAAATATTGAAATAATACGTAAAAAACACATAAAAAAAACCCCCATTGTTAACGATGTTAAAATTGATATTGAAACTGGGGTTCAGCAAGTGGCCAGCAATCCCAGAAATGTGTCTGGTGATATGGTTAGCACATTTTCATAGAAAGGGAGCTGCAATTATTGCTACTGTGCTTGTCATTTGTTAAATCTCAGTCGTACACGGCAGGGAAATTATTAAAAAGAACAAGAATGTGGAATTTGAATATATGAATGTATTAAAAAAAAAAGGGAAAAAAGAAAGGAAATGCTCTGATTTATACAAAGGAGCAGAGGAGAGCAGACAAGCTTGAGCAACTTTAAAGTTTTCTGTGGGAAATGAGATTTGGAATATGACAGAGCTCCTAATATCCTTACACACAGCTTCCCAGCATGTATGCTAATGCCCTGTCTTGACCAGTAATACACAACGGGGAAAGTGGGCTAAATAAAACGAAGGAGGGAGCTGTGAAATATAATTCTGAATGCCTATAACGACTACAGTATCAGCCGTCTTGGATCTGTACTTCTTCATTCGGATGTTCTCATTTGTATCCACACCTGTGTCATTCACAGCCTTACGTCTTAACCTAATTTCATGGTCTACGGGTTTGGATGGATGGCTCTGCTGCAACTTGTACACTGAAGGGAGGAGAGAAAGTACCATGAGTGTGTGTGCATCTGTGTGAGTGTGCGCTCACACAATAACACAATTGTGGAAGAGCGAATGAGGGAGAGAGAGAGCGAGGGATGGAGGGAGGGGGGCGTTTGCTGCTACAATAGCATAGAGAATTGTAGTCACTGCCAGATATTAACCTTTTAACCTTGTACTTTTCTGTTAACAAAAATACATTAAGCTCCTCTGGATAGCTGACAGTGAATTGGGGTTTCGCTGACTTTCACTGAGCGTGACTGAAGGATCAGAGGTGGACCTTTTTTTTTGGTAATGCGCACCAATTACAGTAAATAATACTACTAAAACACATATGCTAAAACTAGATGATATAATTGGTAACTGCTGATGTTACTAATCCTCATGATCTCAATGTTTTGACTAGTAAAGGTACATCAGGCAAACAAGACGACAGGAAGCAAATGACATGCTTACAATTGGATATAATGGACCCAAAAAGTTTAAAATATCAGACAAGAGGTGTGATTAGATAACAGTCATGTTTCAATTAAGCGTGAGTAATTCCTTTTATTCTACGACAAACTGGTGTAAGAGCTTTGGGCAACATAATGCCCCCAAACCTTTTTTTGTCAGTATAATTGCTCAGTATATTCTTAAGCAAAGTGTCAGCAATGCCCTTTTAGTTTGCCAGAGTATCTTCTGGTGTAATGGCTTATTTAGCCAAACCAGGCATGACACCAATTATACTGGAGGGAAATCGATTCCAGCAAAGCACTTTGCTTGGACAAACAATAAAATGATCAAAGTGACTGGATGTTTCCCTCGCGACAGGCAGCAAAATGAATGTGTACTTTAAACTTTTCTTTTTCTTTTTTCTTTTTTTTTCTTTTTTTTTTTTAAATAATTTTTATGAGGTTCTCTTTTAAAGAGCCCAGATAAACGGGAAGCATATGTGTCAAATGCAGACAAAACACACACATTCATATCAATTTCAAACCCATAACAAGTCAGTTTTCAACCCAGTAAAATTATGAAATTGCTGAAGTGTGACATAAATAGACAAGTAGGAAGACAGAAGGATAAATAAACTAAAAAGGCAGCAAAGAAAAATAAAGATAAAACTTCAATGGGATCCACAATTTCGTTGCAACAACACAAGGACGATTAAGGCCCGTTGAACTCCTTTATTGCCAATTTTCTTTTCCATTTATGTTGACAGAGCTCTACCAAAGACACAAGTCAAGATAATTGCTTTTCTGCACATTAATTGATAAAGCTTGTGACATTTTAATTCAAGAAACTGTGGCTCAAAATACCGACTTGTTGTCCAGTGTCCAAAATATGTGTTCTGTTCATCAAGTGCTGTTTGTTCTTCAGTAGAAATGCTCTAGCAAGAAAACTCGATGAGAAATGTCATGAGGGAATAAAACACTATACCTCCCTCTTCTTAGCAATCACTTTTAATTTCCTCTTTAACATAAATAATTAGTTTTAGGTGTTTCAACATAAGCCTTTCCAGGAATGTGATTATTGGTGCGCTAGGTTGGAGAGCTATGTCCCTTGACAACTATTTTGTCCTTTTCAAATTATATGTACACATTATGTACACAGAGAGAATACACACCATTTATTAATTAAAAGGTTACCTTTGTCTGGCACAGTAAAAGACCACTGCAGCTGTATTTTATTATCTCTTACCTTGCCTCTGAGGCATTTCATTTTCTATGTTGTCATTATACATGCGAATTCTGAAGTTCAGAAGGGAAAAAGAAGCAGTGAGGCACACAGTGTGCACTAAGCTTATTTTAATTACTGTAGTATCTCACTTGTGTTCTGATGGTACAGTCCTCACTGAAATGTACAGTGCTGTGAAAGATATTAAAATCATTATGAATATGCTAATCATCTTTTTTTCATATTCAGTATCCTACAATGGTTTTATATTCTTAGGACAATAGTCCCATTTTATGTGGCTACAATAATTGCATGTAATTACTGATATTAGAATATGTGAGTGTGTCATAATACAGCCGTGCATACTATTGAACTAGGCTACAGATCTGTCGTATAATTGTAATTGGTAAACCAAAACTTCGAGTCATAAACGACCCTATAGTGACTGTTCTTGTCTGGGTTACTTTGGCGACTGCCACTCGCTGTCAATCTTTATTTCTGTTTCCAGATGTGAGTCGGTCCAAGATAGATCCCTCATATGTCAGAACCACACAGACCATTTCCTGGAGTCCGCTGTGACTGTCAGGCTCCATGGACCATGAAAGCTGTATATGTGATGCCCGAAATTACCTCATCGTAGAATGCCACAGACTCCCACACTGGCGTGGTAACAACTATCCCTTCAAGTGACACTGAGGGAGCTCACTGACACAGTTCTTTGCCAACAAATGTAGTGGGAACTATTTCACATTCTCAGGCAGAAATATAAAATAAATCAATTTTACAGTATGTGGGTAGAAATTGAGTTGAGCATGAATTATCAGGTTAATGGTATCCAGGACAATCAGTAGATTAAATCATAGATTTTGCAATGAAAAAGTATGGGTTAGGGGCATTATAATAAGGGGCTGTGGCACCAACAAAATACGAAATCAAAAAACTGGAAATCTCTGTTGAATTTTAGTAATGTGGTCTATAATGTCAGCACTCAGCAGCCCTTTAATCTGTCTCCTGTCTTAACAAGAGGTGTCTTAGGTAGAAGAAACCCAACTCTCTCTGGTACAATTATAGGAGTGCAGTGCAGTCACTTAGCCTGCTAATACACGGTGTGATATTAATTACTGTTTGTAAACAATGCACTTTGCAGAGATTATTGCATGCACTTGGCATCCTCCATTTGTGTTTGGTAATTCTCACAAGTGATTAAGTGGTGAAGCTAGGACAGCTGTTCAAGATGAGTTCATTGGCATGTTTAATTAATTGCACTTGAGATAATTATTCAATCATTACTTTGATTAATTTTCTGCATCCCAGATAATGCATCAAACGTCTGCTTGATGTCAATAGTTTTGAAAGCGTGAGCAGAACAAGGCTAACCAGTTTTGGGAGCTTGATTTAGCTCTAAATTCTGCGTTGTTGAGAAATTAATGTCAGCTGCTTGTGATAGGAGTTTATGATTATGTCTGCATGGTTGACTTGAACAATGCCAACACTGACATGCTACTAAGGTTATGAACACCTTTAAGTTCTGCATGTTTTCCATGTGTTTCCAAAACATCAACACCCTGTAACTGCTCATTTTGGGGTTTTCAGTTGATTCAGTCCGCATTATGTTTGAAACATGCTTATTCTTCACCCCCTCAGATATGCAGGGTAGTGGCAACATCCAACTGAAGGAAAGCCAGGCAAATCGTTTGTGAGAGATCTTGTCAAACAGATTAATTCCCACCCTGGGCCTCGGGGTTCTGGGCCGTTTTTCTGTCATGCTGCTTTGCCAGGCTCCCTCTTGATAATACCCCAAAGATAAAATTAATTGTGCAGGGAGATGTGGGATGGGGAGTATCTAAAAGGACCTTGAGCAACACATGAAGCTCTCTTTTTCTCTCCGCTCCTCTGCATGTGAAAACACAGAAACAATCAAACCGTCAGAAGCATGACACATTGCACCAACGATCACTAACTTTGTTAGGAAGTTTCTGGAAGTGGAAAGTCCTGAGAAAGATGTGAAGGGACAGAATCGACCCTCATGAAACATCCTTGTCTAAGAATGTCTATGTTCAAATTACCATCAAAGTGGATTCCCTCCGTTCATCAGCGGTTTACATAGAGGACTGGCACACCAATATTTGTCTATAAATGTCTAGGTGTACAATTGTGAGTTCGGAGCAACGTTCTACTCTTCATTGACACTGACAATCAGAGTTCAAATGAGCTAAAGATGTGACAGCTGTATCAAATTCTGCACTGGAATCAGTCCACTAGATGGCATGGCTGTCAACTCTTATTGACAGCCACGCCAGGGGCTCTTTGAGGATGTACTTAGACACTGCGTTGCTTTGAGCTAAATGCTAGTGTCAGCATGCTAACATACTCATGATTATGATGATGTGATTTTCATTAGATTTGAAGTTACTTGGTCAGAATCCACTGATTCATGAGGTGATACATGAAAAGTCAGGAGATCACCAGAGTAATTAAATGTCTTCCTGAAGGCAATGCGGGAACCCATCAGCTATTGGTCTGATCGTGATTTGGCCGCAAGGGCCAAAGTATATCCAGATAATGGATATCTTAACCAAGACTTTGGCATTTTCCATGTGCTAGTGATTATTTACAGTCTCATAAGCGATTTGACATGCTAGAATGGAGTTGAATTCGACAGACAGCACCTGGGATTGGATTGTTTCACAGGTAGCCAGGGTAGCCAATATATTAAGGCAATAAAAAGTTACATTTTCATCAAATGCTACTGCATTTTGCTCTCCAGATAGACACTTCAATTGGAGTCAACCAAAGCCAACTGAAATGTGCAACTACAAACAAGAGCTAAAATATAGTCCTTTTTCCTACAGATTCATTCATACATTAAAATGCTGACTTGCCTGATGGTGATATTCCTGTTTACAATATGTCCTGACAAAAAACATAGCAGTTGTTGAGACATTTCATAAATAAACCGCAAATAGCAATGGTGCTTGAAAGTGAAGTCTGAGGAGAACCAAAGTAACTTTACTGCCATAACATTTAATGTATGTTCAAAATTTCATGGTATTCCTTTCAGTAGTTGTTCAGATATTTTATCTTCACCTCCAGTGGGGCTAAAAACAACTCCTCCTGGAAACTAACCCTATTCAGCTGATCTGTACACTATAGCAGTCAACTGCAGTCACACTCTAATGCAACGCAGACCTTTCTCACAACCTTCTGTCACCACAATCAGCCCAGAACATTAGCTAAAAGTGCTAATCCCTGCTGTGACTGTGTGGAAGCACACAATGTCTCAGGCTTTTAACATTGCCAGCCTTCAAAAGCCACCCAAAGACCTATTTCACCAAGAAATATTCCATAGAGAGCAAGGCAGAGGAGCAGGTAGATTGTGGCAGCTGTACGTTTTTGTTTTTTTTTTTTGTTTCAATAGCCCCTTGGCACTTGAGGTGCCCCTGTCCCCTCCACTGGCAGATGGTGCAAATGAGCCTTTATGTGCTGCTGCTAGACACTGTGGACTGGCAGCCAATGCGCAGTCACAACACTTCCATGTTTAAATGGGTAGACGACTGAAACAAAAGTGTTCCTTTTAGTACTGTCATGGTCAAATACATCAGTGACTGCTTCAGAGGTGGAATGTTTGTATAACTACTACTGCTTAAATCAGTCTGCTGTCTTTTATGCTGTGACAAATGCAAACTAGAGTGACAGTGTTGTTGCAATATATACTCTTTTTCTAGCACAGACGTGAGTGTTGTCAGGATTCATAGCATGATATGAATAAGAGATGAGATCATTGAATTTTTGTTGGTACAGAATGCACATTTGGTTCTTTGTGAGAGGATTTTCAGTGTAGTCAACATGTAGTCCAAGAATGTTCTGTGCTTACAGCAAAACAGCCCTTGTAAAGAATATTATGTTTGGCAGTTTCCCTGGATATGTATTTGGATCTCATTTTAGTGAGCGTTTCACACACATACTTATGCACACACACAACGCTACACAGCCACACATAAGCAGCCACAGTCCCTGGGCAGGCTACATCCAACAGTTTTAAGTTCATGTAGTCGCCGCTGTCACAGTATGACATCATCAACTGGGCTGGCAGCGTCCCAGTGGTGTCCTCCTTTGGAGCCAGAGATATCTTACAACAGAACTGATACCATGACGCTGCCGTGTCACTCAGGGGCCCAGACAGGCAGCGAGTAAGGATGACAGCCCGGGAATGAGAGCTCAAGAGCAGGTATAAACTATTGACAGCACCCTGGGGAGCAATTATGAGAGAAGCCCAAGGGCTTGCTAAAAGGAACCCTGTGTAAGTCAATTGAAAACAAAGCACAACAGTTCTTGCTAGTTAGCTAGTCACAAAGCCAATTTGATGCTCAACCAGTGACAGATTTATCATATGAACTTCAAGAGGATTGTCAAACTTAAGATTTTAGCTTGAAAGCAAGTTAAACTACTTGGCTTTTCTGTCATCCGTGAATGTCTACAACAGAAAATGCAGTGATGTGATTAACAAGCTGACCTTTGGCAAGCTTTTTCACTCCTCAGCATTTGTATATTTAAGCCTCTAAAAATCCAACAGGAATAAATTCAATAGCTACCGTTGACACTCAGCACATCACTCTCCATAAAATACCTGCAAATGATCAAGGCAGACAGATAATGGCGTGGTAAAGGACTCGGTTTGCTGCCCTGTGACAGACATTTCCAATTAAAAAGGGTAAATAACTTGAGATTCATCTATTTCACCCTGTCCTGAAATTTATCAGTCCATCGTGCTTTAAATCCGCTCACCCCTGAAATGGTAATATCAGAGATTTGGATTCTGTTGGCAAAGAAAAATGTCATACAGTTCCAATATCCTCATGCTCCTATTTAAATCCTGCCCTGTCTGTATCATAGCTTTCATGAGGCAACCCAAGTGTGGGAGATAGTTACTGATAATAGTACACCAGCATGATATGAACAGTAGCTTGGACTATATATATATATATATATATATATATATATATATATATACACACCTAGACATAAAACACCCTCAACATTCACCAGCCCATGCACTATATATAACCTCAATTAAGTTCTACTCTATGTTATATGATGAGCTCCTTTACAGTGTGTTATGAAAGTGACGATCCTTTACTGAAACAGTAAAAACAATATAGTAACATTATACCAACGACTCTACATTCCCCAGTTTGCCAAAACTGCCTGGCCTAACCATGACCTAAGTCTGGCTCAGCTGGTTGCATAAACTAATGCCACAGGTGTGATGAATGGGCTGCCTATGGCCCAAAGCTTGCTGAAGTGCTAATAACTGGAGCTAATGCTGAGCCCAAATTGCCTCATGTCTGTATTCCAGCAACCCAGCCAAATATGGACCCTGGTGTCAGGATACAACCAAGCGTGCCACAATTCAGCTGCAATCCCACCCTGACTTGGCTGGCTACTTGGGCTTCCGTAGATGAATTCTCACATTGCCTTTTTTTTTTTTTTTGATTAACTGCAGCATTAACAGAATGCCGCATCATGATAGTGGGGACCATCCATGGGAAAAAAAAGTCTCCCTTTTTTGTAAATAAAGTGACATGACTCATTAATGTGATGAATGACCATGCAATTCCCCAGGACCTCAGCATCAAGCCTCCACCCAACCCCCTTCAGGCGTCCCTCTTGTGGGCCATTCCGGGTGAAAGCCGAACATTTAAACGTGCGCCTCTAAGTGCTGAGGCAAGCAGGTCCGCCGGCCAAATGGTTGCTCTTTTCAGCTGTTGGAGCTCCCAAGGACCCATTTCACTGTTAACATCAAATCATTAAATTCACCACATACTCAGTCACTTAGAGTTATAGGGAGATAGATAGCTGGACAAAGAGAGAGGGTAAAGTAAAAGAAGAAAGAAAAGAAAAGGTCATTGTCAGCTGTAAAAGCTAAATAGGCCACATTATTAGGCTGGAAATAAATAGAAATGATGCTGACACTTCTCCCTGGTCTTAATTTCATCTTGTAGGCCACAGGGGCAAATTACTGCAATTTAGTTCATAAATGAAGGGATCAATACAATATTTGGCTAATGTGTCACTGTCTAAGACAAGGACCTAATCCTCTGCTACTTTAGAAAATGTAATTGCATTTCCAGTTGTGCCTGAAGATATCTGATAGCATCATACCTTGAACTTGTATGAATACACATTCAGATGTAGGCTGAAAAAGAAAGCTTTCAGGCAGTTTTCTGAAAGGTTCTAACAACTTTGCTTTTTCTGAAGATTTGTGACTTGGCAAAGTAAAAGTGATGCATCCATTCATTTTTGTATAAAGAAATAGTATAAATGGAAACTATCCACAGCAGATGGTGTATTCCTTTAGATGCTATGTCTTTCTGGCTTAAGGTAACCTTGACATGCACAAGTGTGTTCAGTGTTCTGCTATTGTATTATTTCTTGCCAACTCATGGTAAATAAAGAACTGTCCACAGTTATCTTCCTTTTCTTTTAAAGGAAAAGGTTCTATTATGTATGATATATAATTTGAGATGCTCATCAGAGAGGTGCACAGCAATCTTCAGACAATGGAAATGTGCTCTTTCAATACAAGATTTTACAGGTCCACACAAATCACTTGGTATAAAACATCTAAATATGCAGACCCATTATATCACTGGGCGTACTGCATCACACATGCAGATGATTACTTGCAATTAGGTTCAATATCTTGGCACCAAGTAATAAACAGACATTCTTTTATAACTAGACCACTTTCAAGACACCTACAGTACAGACGTGTTGTACCCTTAGCCCCAGTTAGTGACTAGACTTGGTTTCTATGGGGACAGAAGCGCAACACAACCCAGTAAAGTGAGGATACAGCTGATGTGCTCACATCAGAAGCAGTTTGAAGTGGAATGAATGGAAATCTATTTAAACTAATAAAGGTGTACAGAGTGGGAGGAGAGAAAGCTGAGCACACTCTGTTTCAAAGAAAGGCAGGTGGTAAAGCACAGTACAGTGCACTCCAGGTGTGTTTGACTTTGCCACACTCATTACTTTGAGCTCTGTAATCGTGATGTTCAAGTACAAGAGATAGCAGGTGAAGGCCACCATGTTTAAACTCGTCACAGGTGGGTACAGTATGAACTTAAAGCTGTACCACAAGTTCAGAGTCACTCACATGCAGTACTTTACACTTTGGAAGATGATAGAAACAAAATCATATTAGGTTGTCCTGGCAATCAATTTTCTAAATCAATCAACTAAATACACAAGCAGCATGTTCTTTTTTCATAGGTGTATTTGCAGAATCAAGAGTGCCTTTGTATTGGGCTGGTTGTTTTAATTGACTTATTTAATGAGCTTCCAGTTCTTTAATATTGTAGCCTACAAACACTGTGATTGACTAAAAGATTATGGGAAATGCACCTGCACTTATCAATACACAGCATGTGGTCTCGTGCTTGCTGCTTATTAATTAGTATCTCGGGTGAAACGTGCCAAATTCCCTGTCTATACACCAGTCAGTCTCCCACTGAGTCATGTAAAGACTTTCCGTGTTTAATCTCTTCCTGACAAAAAAATGTGATAGATTTCATTGCTGCAACCTTTGAATGTATGTTTATTTCTCAATGTATACATGCGTGCATGTGCATGCTGTGTGGGCAACTGTGTGTGTGTGTTCGCCAAGTTTGAAGCACCAGAGTGATGCCTCCCTCGAAGGGCCGGCTGTTTTTGGCAAGTGCCCCCTCACCCGCGTGCATGGCATGAATAGAACAGAAAGCAAATGTGTCCCTCCGTATGGTGGGTCAGACAATGAGGCAGTCCAGATTTTTCGGGGAGTTTATCATAGGGCTAAATCAAAAACTGAATTTCAACACAGTGCCATATGAAGCTTTTGCCTCAAGGGCCTGATTTCCTTGTTGTCTGGTGTTTTAACAATGAGGCTGTACTTGACAGTCCAACTGAGGCAGTCATGTTTAAGTGGCCCTTCAGTTCAGCCTGTTTTGTGTTACAAAGTTAAAAGTATCCCAGAGGATCAGTTCACATCTCATGGGAATGTTGCAAATAAAATCCTATCACGACAGTCTTTATCAGACAAATCAAAAATGAAGCACAAAAAATAAAACTACAAACCCTTCTTTATTAACTTGTTGATCTTCCGAATGTGGAAATACTAAGAAACCATTGATGGGATTATGTGTTACATCACCAGATGCATACATGCATGACATACTAATAAGGGGGAGACCCACTCATAAATGAAAATTTATGTGTTATTGCCTTGTTACAAAATTTATCAGATAAACAGTACACTAAAATGTGAAATTAATAACATGTGAGGCTGAAAATATGTCAAACAAGAATAGAGTCTTGTTCCATATTTGATCAGTGATGTATCATTTTACATTGGTTTTGCTCTGAATGTATCAAACTGGCCCTTATTGAGCAAACAGTTGCGATTGGTCCATCCAGGGCCTGGAGTCATAGAAATCTGTCAGCATGTGCCAGAGTAAATCAAACAAACTTGGCAGATTTGTAAAGTGTTCAGGCCAGGAAAAGGATGTTCTCAGAATTACAATTTGAACGTCAAATAACAACAACAAATATGAGGCAAGATTTTGTCAAAATCATTAAGTGTGCTAGAATATGATAGGAATATTTGGCCATGGTGGACAAAATGATCCTGTAACTTTTTATAGCTTAGTATTACTTGAGTTTGACTTCTGTATGAAATGAGACATGCACCTGCACAAACTGCTGCCTCAGACAGGATGATCCTCTTAGTGCCTTAGCAATCTGGGACACTATTCCCACTACTTACTTTTGCCAATTTGCTCCTGGGAGCCCCTGAGTCCTTGTCTTCATTAAGGGAGTTCCTCATTGATCAATCACTGTCAGAGGAGCTGCTCTGTAATTGCACTGTGGCCTAATCATGACTGACGTCTCAACCCTCCCCCCACTCTGTCACAGGTCTCAGGAGAGAGAATGTTCCATGACTTTCACACCTTCGACCTCAAGGTAGGCCTGATTTTACACTTCTCTCTCTGGTCAATCTTTAAAGCTATATGGTTTTATAATAGATATTATAACTCTAAATATTGGTGGAGGTGATAGGGACAGGTAAGTTAAGATGGCTGATGTGAGATGGATATTTTATAAATGAAGAAGCTCCAGTGACATCACAGCTCTGTTTTTGTTTTTGGCTTCAATATACAGCAAACTGTTAATTAATATCACATGCACCCAAACATAAAATTACTTACTGGCTGTTTCGGGACTGCAAATAAGAACAAACTTACTAAAACTTAAAAAAAAACAACAACAACAACAAAAAAAGTCATACAATACAATGAGGTTCCAGCTGCAGGACTGCATTTCCTGGCTTCAGATCTTAACAATTATCATTCATACCACATTTTCCCTATGACCTGATTTATATGTGCTGTAGTACTTGCACTCTGTTTGTCACATTCAGCGAATAGGCCCTTACATCTGTCAAATACATTACAGTGAATGTAAGACAAAACACAAGCTGTAACTGCGTCAAATTAACAGCCCTTGACGTCTTTACTGAGGCACGTACAGTGTTCCACTAGCAGACAACTTCTGAAATATACACCATTGCCTATATAACAAATTAAATGTTTTGTTATATTACCCTTGTTAAAACTAATGACTGATTTTCAACAATGTTGTTATAAGCATACACTAAAATATCTAATTAGCCATCAGCACACACTTAGCCATCAGCACACACATTCATTCTCTCACAGCCATAGGAGAAGCATACCTTTAGATAGTCATGTACACATCTGAGCGTGTGAACATGCAATATACAGTTGTGTACCTGCCATAAAATAAACAAATTTCCATCTGATTGTTCCAGAACTGCAGTTCAAACATGAAGTGAAAAAGGGTCAAATATAAAATGACAATTACTGTAGCACAGCCTGGTTGTTCTGTGGTGAAAAGCATCTGTTTTGACCTTAAATGACCAAACTTTTCTCCCTCCTCTCCAGAGTGTTGTAGGGAGAGTTGGAGAAGAACAGCTTTAAGTAGCAGTGGTAGTAATGCATTAATAAAGCCAGATAGTAAGATCAGGTTGCTAATAAGATGCCCTTTTGATCATTTACTTACAAGACAATCTTTGTGAAAAAAGATAATCTGCTGCAGTGCTCCACAACTTTTATTTAGTTGTAAACTTTGATGATTTTTCTTTCATAAAACTCAGCTGTCCATGTGTTTTCATCTCTGACAACTAACACGTGATGATGACTAGCTGGTCATGGGGCATCAATCCACTTTGTAGCTCATAGTGTTTCTGTTGACAAAGAAAGCGTGAGAATAACATTAAAATTTCCCAGCTCACAGTTAACTTCACACAACTGCAGTGCAGTCAGAAAAGATGGCGAATTTGCCATCAGCTTCTTAATCTGGTGTGTCACACCAACATACAAATCTTTGGAGAGCGAATTGGAAAAGATGCAAAATGATGTAAAAAAGATCAAGAGCGATTTTCTGGATTGAAATTGATATTTCTGCCATGATATTAAACCCACTGGGATGCAAAAGTTGGAAAACTTGATGTGATGTTGTAAAATGATGTGTGAGTCTCCCATTTTTGTCACTGAAAAGGGTTTCACACAGCACAGATTAGTCTCAGCCCTCTTGTGATCTTGCATTAGCACAAGGTTATTCATGCTTACAAACAGTGATTGGACTGAATGCCTACTAGACCTGCATTAAGCACTGTGTATGTGTAAACATGGTGAAATTCTCCTCTCCACACATGAATATTTTGAATCATTTTTTAAATTATTTAGCTTTTATACTGCAGTTAGCAGCTCACGTACAGCTTTATGCGTGTATATACATGACATGATCTGTCATCTCCAAGAGAGGGAATGGACACAATTGCAAATACCCCCCCTCAAAATATGCTAATGCCTTATCCCAAGCCGTATTTCATGCAAATGCCTTTCATCGTATATTTTCAAATGTCATTTATATGACAGCTGTAGCACAAGCATCCATAATGTTTTGACTAGGGGGGAAATTGCAACACGGATCTTGGTCATTGTGAATTCTGCCCTCAGTCAGAATAAGGCAAAGTCAGGAATGCTGAACTCTCCATCCTAGAACACATGATTGTTTTATTAAACACTGAAACCATGTTGATTATTAATGCAGGGCAATACAAACAAAAGATTAGATAAAAATCGCATTTCAGCTGCAGGATCTGGTAGAGATAATTCAGTGTTATATATACATACATACATACATACCATGACAGGTAAAGGGAGTTGGTCAAGGAAGAGAATCAGCTTCACATGCACACATAATTGTACAATAGAGATATACGCAGTGCTTACAACAATCGGAGAATCATCCTGATAGATTTTAGTTTCTCCATTTGTAACAGCCACACAGCCATAACTGCGAAACTTCAACAACTAAAAAGTGTGGTATTTCCCTCCCAGCCTACAAGATTGCAGGCACCTTGGCATTTACTAAGCCGGCTATGTCATTGTCTGAGATACCGTTCAGGACCATGTACTCGGAGGAAAGTTTTAAATTTAAAATGCAATCAGCACAATCACCACAAGCAATCAGTTCCTCTTCATTTCACCTGATCGAGCCCCCCGCTAAAACGAGCCTGTTAAATAGAGCATCTTATCAGGCCCGGATTAAGTCTTGACTTTGATTAACATCTGTAGTCGGAGTTTAGAATGTCAAAGTTCAAGTTTGGGGGAAAATATAGTTTTTAAAAATGCAAAAGCACCAGGTGTCATTATCAAGTAAGACAATCACCAGGAAACAGGGTTTTGGTATTCTTAGAATAAAACACACACACAGAGCGAAAAACCAAATAAAAACTTGATTTGTCAAGATGAAAGCAAAAGTGTTATTCATCGGTTGTTCAAGATCATGCCAAAAGTTAGAAGAAGACGAAGAACAAGACTGACACCTTTCTCATATACGAAATATGAACCTGGAGCTAAGGCCAGTAGTTTGGCCTTGCACAAGTATTAGAAACAGGAATAACTAACCTGTCTTATAAATTCAGTCAACTTTAGCTGGGTTAGTAGGTAGATTCTAATATGTTTAGACCAGTTTTGAAACTCCTAGGCTTTGGATTTCACAATGATTTTCCCTTCTAAGCTAATATTTCCTGGGTTCAGGAGTTGTCAGCCGATTTCCTGACAACAGATACCTTGGCCTAACCCTATCTCCCATGTGCATTGTTGATGGTCTGTCTGATAAGGAATTTTCAATTTTAGGTGAGATATGAAAACTGTACCATACCGAAAACTGTATCAGTAAATGATTACTGCCTTTTTCCCACTAATTAAGGAGAGCATGCAAGCAAAGCTTGCCCAAACTTGATGAGTCAATTGTACTCAGGCTGAAAACTACAAATGGAAACCAGAAGGCTTTTGAAACCAAAATCTCATCTGATTGCTTGCAGATTCTGTATCCATTTACAGTAATTACCTTCAGTGTAAGCTGAATATTATCATGACAGGAGATTTAAGAGATTCCTCAAATATCAAAGTCACAGCAGGAAAGCAAACAAGCACAGTTGCTAAAATCTTGAAACATCCCTTTAAAGTTGCCTAGACATTGGGATTCAAACCATTAAATCACAGAAGCAGTTACTGTGTGTTGTTTGTAAAGACTGTGCAGGGAAAAAAAATCTAACAATTTGTGTTGGGAGCAGTTGGAGAGAGCACATTAACATAACCAGGAACAAATGGCTTCAAGAGACCAACATACTGTGACATAAATTACACAGGTGTAGTTGCAGGTGCTCGTGCCACCTGCACACCTGCCCGCTGCAGGAAGAAGAGGAGCGACACAGAATCAAACAGAACACCACACATTATTGATATTATGGTAGGTTTTTGCAATCCTGCCTTGAATTTGATTTTAAGGTTATTTGAGAGCAATTTGTAATTTGTCAGCATAAAATCATTCAAGTTGTTTGTCCATGCTGCCTCAGTGGGACATGAATTTATTTAATTATCTATTTTCTATCAACTGCAGGAGTTTTGCTGTTTTTTGATAGCATTGTTTAATGACTGAATCACAAAGAGCTAAATACTATTTCCTTATTTTCATTGGTAATTATTTTCAGATAAACACTGCAGATACAGCATGACAAGGCAATCAGCAGCTTTGAGAAAAGACTTTGATAAGATGACTTGCTAAAAATTACAGCATATTAAAGTGCTGTATTTGTTCATTAGAACATCCAAAACAAGCAGTGCTAACTGACCAACTATGAACATTGTATGAATTTCAATGTCACGACAGCTGAGCTCATTTGGGGAAAGGCAAGGCAAGCACTCAGAGGCCACATCGAGACATAATAAACTGTCGCCCTGTTCACAGAGGCGTGGAGAGGTGAGAACACCTCCCCGGTATATCCTCAGACACATCTGTGCCCATGCCCCTCGAACGATGTTTCTTTTGTGAAGGAAATAGGTCAGCCGTGAATACCTGGCTCTTTCCATCTCAAAAAATCCTTTAACACACTTAATTAGGAGTGCAACTATGTGGATTTATTGAGTTTGAATTAAAAATGTAGATTTTTTTGTTTTATGTTTTCATGAGCTGTTGTTGGTGAGCTGTCTTCCAACAAAGAATTTAATTTTTCCACAAATCTTTAATATAAGAAGCTTCATTAGAAGCTGTCGAGGCACAATAATGCCAACTTGGACCACATTTAGACACTGAATCATTCAGATTGCTCTGCTGTGATTGCTTAATTAAATGCCCGGCTGTGTAATGACTTTGCTTGAAAAGGAATTAAATGTCTAAATGCTGCAGAATCTGCGTTGAGCTGAACAGAAATCAATGGGACATAGTGCTGGAACCCAAGGTGTTTTCCGACTTGTTTAGGGTGAACGCTTTGTATTGATGTCGTCCCTCAGTCAGTGAGTCAAAAGCTCATTCCTCTTGGTCCAAAGCATTGATTGGTGGCATACAAACGGTGTGCTTACTTTGTGCTTTCTGGAGAGGCCTAGGAAGCTAGTTTACAATGTCTTACAAGTCAGCAATGTGTGTAAAGCTCCATTTATATTTAAAGAGGTCGAACTACTAACAACATCCTTTATTCCACCCTTGAAAATGAGATGCTCCATCTTAAGGGGTGATCCTTTTAATAAACATTCAAATTATTTAAACAACTGTCAAGTTGCATGTTCCATCCATGTCTCTCTAAAGTTATTTACATGCAGTGTGCATTTAGATATAAGTAATTAAATAATTCGACCTTCTTTTTTGGACAAATAGAAGTTCACTATCACTTTTTACAAATGGTTCTGGTGAATCATTTCTTTTGAGAAACATTGTGTCTTTGTGAATATATTTTTTCATGGCAGTTATTCAACACTATAACTCATCAGTTTTGCAGAAAATTGTTGTGATATTTCGAAGTTGACCTCTGACCCTTTTCCCCCTCATAATTAGCATTAGTAATAGAAGTTTTGAATTTAGCCAAAAATGTTTTGTGCGGTCACAGTGACCTTGAACATAGATCAGTCTTTCTTTTTTTTAAAAAAAATCCAAGTGGAAGTTTGTGTAATTACAGAATAAAATAAAAAATAAAATCAAACAAAGAATTCCTGAGATATATTACAGTCACAACAACGAGACGGAAATTGGATTGACAAAACTATTCTGTAACCATGTTGATGGTATGACTGTGTACAGCAATGTCGGTTTGTTTGTCCGC
Organism: Hypoplectrus providencianus; assembly: GCA_028566105.1. Taxonomy (NCBI): domain Eukaryota; kingdom Metazoa; phylum Chordata; class Actinopteri; order Perciformes; family Serranidae; genus Hypoplectrus; species Hypoplectrus providencianus. The sequence continues at coordinate 7,528,138 of JAOWBC010000935.1, read as the reverse complement.
TACTTTGGTCTGGACTAAAATCTCTACTTCATAGATGGCCACAATATTTTCTGCAGAATGTAATGTGTCCAAGTCTGCATGTTCTCCCTGTGTCAGCATGGGTTCTCTGTGGGTCCTCCGGCTTCCTCCTATGTTACAAAGACATGCAGCTTAAGTTTAATTGGTGACTCTAAATTACCTGAAGTTGTGATTGAGCGTGAGCGGGGTAATAAAGAGATGCCAGGGCAAGAGGACTGCTCATGGAAAAGTCCCTAGAAGCAGTAAGGGGTTTAGTGTTTTGCTCTAGGGCACCTGAATTGTGCCCAGGAGAGGAATGGGCATCTCTCCAGCTACCAGTCCACGTTGCATACTTAGTCTGTACAGGGGCGTGAACTGATGACCCTCCAGTTCACAAGCCAAGCCCCCTTGGACTGAGCTACTGCTGCCCACTACTAAACACTAATTAGGAATTGTTAGCATTCTAACACAATAAACTAAGATGATCGATATGGTTACACTGTAGATGTTAAATGCTATAGTTTTGGCATTGCCATTATGTACATGTTAGCAAGTTGGAGTTAGCATTTAACTCAAAATACTGCTGTGCTTAAATAAGCCTCAAAGAGCTCCTAACATGACTCTAGACTCATCCTTCTAAATCACTACAAACACTGAGTCCAGAGACAGCCTGAATTATCTTCCTTATGTTCTTATACTAAAAAATATATTGCATTCTACAAATGGTTTTAGTTTACAATGTGTGATATTCCTTGTGGACCATTTAATGGCACCAAAGCCTGGCTGCTTTTTTTCTCCAAATAACTTTGAGTCCAGAATTATCAGTCTTTCAGCATTTTTTCAGTGTTTTACTGTGAAAGCCTAAAGGCAAACATTAAAACCCAACCCACATGGAAATAGTTCTTGAAAGGAGTGCAGCCAACTAATCTCACAAACATTTGATTGAACCAAAGACCTTTAGAAACCGCCAAAGCTGGGAAGGGCGCACAACTCCTAAAATGACAACCGATTATCAAACTGCCTCTGGCTCGAGACACTGTAATCCCCCAGATGTTGCAGTCTATGAAATATGAGAGTCTGAATTAGATCTCTCAAACAATGTCAGCTTGTCTGCATTCGTAAACCCTCAGCATTTAAGTCACAAAATTAAGTTGACCCCGTCAGAAAGCTTAAGGACATGTAACAAAGCCCTCGGCAGTCTTATTACTTCATCTGCTTTCGTCTCATCTCCTCTGTGTAATAAGTTCCCACTCTAGCAAGACCACTGGGGCTAATAAGGGTTTTATCTGCTTTTGATATTAGATATTAACACCTCATCAAAGTTAAGCCAGCGGTAGGCTCGCGTCCTCCCTCCAAATTTACATTAGCCTAACAATGTCTCAAAAAGAAATCTTATCAAATTCAAATTAAGGGCGAGTTGAATAGCCAGAAGGACACTGCTACCCATCACTCAAGGAACATGTAATTTGGTTCTGCTGCAAAGAATACAAGCCTGCTTTGTAAATCACGGAGATCACAGTTTTTGTGCAATAACATTAATACTTTGAATTTGCTCCTCATAATCCTGAGCAAAAAAAAAAAGAGCACATTTGTACCGTTTGCATGAAGAATGTTTATGCTGCTGGGTATGAAAATAGTTCTGAGTGACACAATCAAGATTTGCTGTTTGAAAAACTATAAATAGCAGCTCTAGTCAGCCAGTCTTTGTGAGTTTTACCTGAGGGGAAACACATTCATAGCATGTGTTCTTTTATTGTTTTCTTCTGACACTCGACGCAGGTTGTAACCCTGTGGTAAGTTGAAGTCATCTATGAATTAAATGCACATAAAAGCTTAAAAAAAATAATTCCTGTTTTAAAATAAGCTATGAGAGAGATGGGAGCTTGAGCTTGTAGAGCTCAAAAAAGAACAAAATGATGTTGTTTTAAGTGTCTTCCTTATTTTAGAAGTCTTATTTCTTTGGAAAAATTCTCAAGGTAAATCCTGTATCTAGAGCGAGAGTGCAAAGGTTTCAGACTTCTTATCATCCCTTGTGGCATCCTTTGTCAGGTTGTATAAAAAAAAAAATGAAATATTAACTGGAAAATATAGCTTGGAGAGATAGAAAATAAATTACTTCAGTGTGGCAGGGAAAAGAAGATTGTGATATTTATCAAGTCAAGATGGAAATGCCTGCTAAGTCTGCGCCTCTACCTTGAAAAATTAAAGAGAAATCAAATGCCTTGGAGTACACAGCGATTGTGATGTAAAAAGGTGTGTGTGTGCGTGCCTGCTTACTTGTTTTCTCTGTAATTTATTACTGAAATGTTCTTGCTCAATATCAGCTATTTTTGGTGTGGCGTGTGGCAAAGAAGACAAGTCTGCATTTGACTGAAATGCATGGACAATGCAAAGTGACATTCTTATTGTGTGTCTTTTCAGTCTGCAGAGTTCAACTTAAACACAGTCCACAATTAGCCGAGCTGTACTCTCCGGTCTTTTAACACTCAACAGATTTTCTGCGAAACAGCTTGACTGGCAAAATCTATAATTGTACAGATAAGTGAACATGTTAGCTAGATAAAGGTTAAACTATCAGGGATATGTTCTCCATCCATCTAAAGCCAATTTTACACATTCAGCTCAAGCAGTAGTGGGTGGGGAAGGGGGAAAAAACCTGGCAAGTCAATATTGATTGATCTGAAGCCTTAGCAATTACCTCCATGTGCAGAAGACCATGTTAAGGTCAGTATTATCTTAGCTCATTTTATGGGTCAGTGCTCTGGCTTTAGCCGAAATAAATTAATGGGGTAAACACTTTAGTTCACCTTGATGAAATTTACAGCAAGTGTAAAAGCTTTGCAAAGGTGGAAGGTACAGTGCCAGGGAGTGACCCTTGATATTTGCTGAACCTTCAGGAACTTGGGCAGTAAAATGCAGCCTATAAATAATCAGGCCCCAACATTGAAACTGTAAGAATGCAATAATATACCCTGTAAATGTAATGATCCTATTAAATAAATGCGTGTGTTGTATGTGCTAATTGATTACATCAAATAAATAGCAAGTTGTGTTAAAACTGCTCATGCTTTTTCTGCCTGCTACATGCAATGCATTTTACAGGTAAATATACGAATATACAGCAAAGCCTATGTGGATGTGCCAACTGCACACTTTTTTATTGTCATTTAAACAAGGCATCCAGCATTCTATTTTATAGAAACATCACACTCTATCCAATAACAACAGCAGAGTCCTCGACTTTGCATGTTATTTCTTGACACCTGTATGTATTTCACTCGAGGGAACTGAGGGAGCGTTATTAGTCAACCAAAACATTCCATCAGCTTTCGGTGTATCGGCATTCTTCTGTGGCCCTCGGCTGACTCGCAAACAGCTCTGTTATGTTCTTAAGCCCAAAATAAATTCAATTTCCAATGCAGTGATCTCCTTAATGAAAAGTCAATGTCCCTCACTCATTGGCAAGCTCCCAGGGGGACAGTCAGAAAGATGAATTTATCAGCAGGCCAGAGACTGCGCCCTAGGGGACACCACCCCTTATGATCAAACAGAATGCTACAGAGTGTGTCCAACCAGTCCGCCATTATTACCCAGCTTGTGCTTTTAATGTGAGCCGACGGAGGAGGGATGACAGTATTGATCTAATGAAAGTGCTATTTATTTTCTCACAAATCCTCTCACCAGTGATTACAAAAGCACTCCACTATTGCGGCCAGCCTGTTCTCAATTTGTTAAGTGTACTGGGTGACAAGTTGTTTGCCTTATATACATGCAGCGTTATCTTACCATGCTCATTTTGGCTGAAGGTTCAGCTTCCTTATCA
>JAOWBC010000935.1:7507835-7524218 GCA_028566105.1 Hypoplectrus providencianus | reverse complement strand
AGTGGAAGTTCTGCATTGTTGGGCTGCATCCAGTTCAGAGGTTTTTGATTTTTAATAACACCATGTCTTGTCTGCAGCTAACTCTGTGATAAGGGGGACATGAGGTTGTTGTCACGGCATATGGTTAACAGTACCATAGATAAGCTTTAATCCCCACTAGGCTCGATGTAATGCATAGCAAAAATGATGGGAGCACAGAACATACACATGTGTAAACATCGACTACGGGGGAGGAAGAAAAAATAGCAGTGTGTCGAAATTAAACACGGCAGAGAGAAGAACATGAAATGGGTTGCTTACAACGCAGATGTAATTTGTGCTCATCACATTCATTATTCCATAAGTGCAGCTCTTGTGTAGCTTTCACTCATGTGACCCACAACAGGAAATCATGTGTACTTTAACATGCATGAGCATATTGTACCCATGGCTATGCACTCATGAATAAAACACCGAAATATGGATAATGATTAAACTCATATGTTTAAGCATGAACCTCCATCCAAATCTGTACATATGACTTCTCATGATAAAAAGTTTGATAATAGATGACAATTTAAATAGTTAGTGAGCAGATTGTATAGTTTTATATTAGACCTGTATTTATGTTTTCAGTTGTTTTTTTTTCTTTCTTTTTTTCAGTAACTTGGATAGTTTAAATGGGTAAACATTATTTTATGTCATTTGCACAGCTTATTAGCTCCCATGTGCTAAATGCAATTTGTATCATCAAATTATCGTAAGCACACATACATTTACATATTTGTTTTAATGTTGCAGTAAATGTGTGTGTATTGATATTCTGTACATCAAAAATATCAAGATGGCTGAGTTTATGGCATGGGAAATATATGAAAAGCCCAGTTATGGAATTGGTTCATTAATATTGATAAAATTAGGCTAACCAGAATTATATTTACTTGGCCTTGTAGCATTTATTTTATTTTTCTGCTATTCTGTGTACATATATCTGACATTTTTCAAACAAATGTTAATCTAACCTGCATATATAAAGCAGGCATAATATTCTAATATTTTTTATGAGTTCATAGGTTTTAATAAAAACAGGTGTCTTGTCATATGAAATGGACCAAATATTTGCACATTGCACACAAATATAAACTAATTGACTAAATAACTACCTGGTTAAATAGATATATAATATGTATAATATAGTGTGTGCAATAGTCATGTTCACTTGCATCCATTAATAAACAATCTATCGAAAGTGTGTGTTTGTCATATAAAATGTTGGTAGATTGCTGCAGATGTTGCTGGTCTGCAAGCATCTCAAATTATAAACTTTATATAACATTAATATTTTTTTCTGGTGAGACTATATTTACATCCCTTGAGAAAAATGCATACCATCCATCGCAAAAGAGGTGTAATTTATTGGATCCTTCACAGATAGAGGATCTCTGTTCATCTCAGTCTCCACTGTGTGAGCCTCTCTCTAATGTGGCTGTACTGCCCATAAACAGACATTGAGTGATTAGCGCTGCTCTGCCATTGACATCATTTGCATTTTAATAGACCATAATTACAACTCGGGGAAAATAAATTGCAGTTTGAAGAATGTTTGAATTACTCCAACTCTCCGGCTCTCCTTGCGAGATAGCACTGAGCATATGCAGGAGCTGCCTGGCTGGTTAATATCTGGTTCACAAATGTACAGAGAAGCAGGATTGCAAACTGAAAGGAGCAGAAGAGGACAATGTGGGCTGCATTAATGTCATTCACTGCATAAATCAAAGACTTTGATACCGAACATTTTCCATAATTTAGATGAAACCCAGTGCAAATTGCAGTACTGCTGTAGCAGTTTATTTTCTTTTTTAAACTTATTTATTTATTTACAGAACCAACAGGAAACTTATTTGGTACAGAAAAAGAACATCCAGTTCTTAGGAATTCAGTATTGCTTTAGGATACTTCTCTGTTCAAATTTGTGACCTTTCAGCTACAGAACATGTCTCTAATCATGAGACCACCCTGCTGCCCTCCTGTAGATTTTTACTTTCTCATTAATGCCTGTGATAATTGTTGCTGTCCATTTAATATCCCACACTGTGTCTTATCGTAGCACCTCACCTGCTGAGATGTGACACCTTCCTAGGATTTGCTGAGGGACGTCTAACCCTGGCAGCTAAAGCCCATGTGACCCTGTAAGCAAGAGTGACAACACAATAATACTCCCCGCACCTAATCTTTCATTGGTGGATTATCAGATTAGAGGCCTCAGTTGTTTATGGGCTCGGTGACTATCGAAAAAGTTGATCTGTCAAGTTTATCTTACACTTGTCGTATCAAGGCAGTGTTGGACCATACAGTTGGCTGTGGATGGAAGATAAGGCCAGCATAGCTGAATGGAACTGCCGGAAAATGAGAAACAAGGCTTTTCTTTTTACTCCAATGATACACTTTATCTAGTTTAAGAAATGGACCCTACCAAAAGCATTACACCTCTTTTGGATTCACTTGATTTCTTTGACCTCTTTGGTGTGACAGAGCTGCCCTTTTTATTTTATTTTGAAAGGAGATATCAGAAATCATCCACCAGTTTAATACTCAGGTTAGCCGTTAAGAATCACAAGTTTCAACAGGACATAATCCATCCTCTTTCAAGCTTCCCCTTTGTAGCATTGAAAGTGTTGAACCCATTTAGGTTTCCTATCAGTCTGTTGTTTTGACAATGTAACAGGACAGAAGGAGTCCATGACTGAACCATTGGATCGGGTTCACTAATTCAGGCTAACTGGTTTCTTTCCATTACAAAGCAGCGACTTTGAAGGTCATGGCCTCTTCAACTGTGACTGTCAGAAGATATCTGTGAAAAACAGTCACAGATGAGATCACTATCTTTATAAATCTGGTCTTATCCGATTTGCAAGCCACGGTGTAAATGATTTAACATCACCTCTGGTAGGATGGGAAGTTGAATTTCCAATTCCTGGAGAAGCATAATTTTTATGAGCAGAATGATAAACAACCTCAATGACAAATTACATATTCTGATCTCCTTTAAGAGTACAAATATACTCATCTCTCATTTATATGCATGTTCACAATAATCTTTTTTTTTTCTTTTGCATTATTACCATTTATAAAAATGTTTTTAAAAAGGGCCTTCATAGAGGCAATCATATACCTAAACATCCTCCCATTAGGAGAAATTGAGTGTCTTAATCTGAAAAAAATTGTGAAATTTTACTCCACACGCTGAGGTTTTTGTGAGTCTATTGTGGCTAAATATAAAAACATTATAGTTTTTCCCTCACAGTGACATGGTTGGACTCAATAATCCGGCCAAATACCTAAAACATTTCCATGAGCATCAGCTAGTTGATACTAATTAGCAAATGTCAGCATGCTAAGACAACCACTTAAACCAAGGCCGAGTACCGAGCATTACAACAACAAAGTAAACATTAGCATGTTGGCACTGTAATAAGCATGTTAGCCTGCAGACATTAGCATTTATCTCAATGCACTGCGCTGCCTGAGCACAGCCACACAGAGCCGAGGCGTGGCTCTATTCTCTACTTGTTGTATTCATGCAGTTCTAAATGTTTGCAGTAAAGGCTGTCACACATGTTTTCTAGATTTAAGCAGAAAGAAAAACTGTTGAATTTACAAGGCATTTTGTGGCTTACTCCGGCAGAATCCTCTGTCAGCAAACCCCTGCCAACTATATTCCACATTCACTGTATTTAGTGGATCACATTCATCAAACAGTGGCTTAACTGTTGGGGATGCATGTCATCACAGTTGTGATTCATCTAAAGCCCCTTTGAGTATTGGGGCACTGGAAAGTGCCATACAGCCTTAGTTTGAATTTATATGTATAAGCACATGCCTTATATTTTAGAATAGTAACAGCATAACACCCTCCTAAAAGGATAATAATAATTTCCCTGTGCTCCATTCCCATCTTATTTATGGCACAGCACACTGGTTTGTCACTACCAGCCAGTGTGATTATTCACCTGGCAAGCATATTATTCTAGCAAATACCACAGCTATAAAAAAAATTTCATATTTCATTCCAGGGGTTTGATGAGAATGCACTGAATCCCATTTTCCAAAATATTGGGTACTCTGTGCGACGAGAATATGGCCTCCCTGATTACATTATGCCTCGGAGCTGTGTTTAGCCAAATGTGCATGACTTGCAAGTATAATGTACAATAGCCTGCTGCTAGTGTGTCACATTAAGATAAAAAAGGAAAGATGGAAAGAAGTCAGGACAAAGAGGACCACTTTCATCATGCTATTTACATGTAGATTAATTCCTCCAAGTTGAATTTCTCACACACTGAAAATTATAACTCTGTTAAGGTCCTGAATTTCTATTTAAAACAGAATGACTATAGGTCCTTGAAATACTGAAATTTCTTGAATAGTTGTATTTTAACTTGTGGCCTTGAAGACTTTAATGTTTCACATATTTAATTAAATTTTGAGGGTAAATCTCATTTGTAACCTGGTGATGAATCATTTTGAGCCCAATCAAAAGGTGATATACTAATATTCATATGCATTTATTTATTTTATTTATTTGTTGTTATTAAAAGCAGCTATATGTCACTGTAATTTCTTTGAACACAGAAACACAAAGGCTAAATGTTGTCTTCAAATGAATATTCTTTAATCACCACCTTCTCATTTTATTATTTCAAAAGCAGTCAGCATTCCAAATACAAGACCAAAATCACTTCTTGACACTAAAACAAAGGGACCTCAGCCACAACTAGAGGCAGTCTGCAGCACAGATGTCCACCACATGGAGTCGACGCAACTCATTTGTTGCACTTTGCAGTTATTTATATATTTCCTGGGTCTGATATAGGCAAACATCTGTCACCTTTGCCTAAGTGCCTGCTTGTATGATCCATGGACTATGTTTCAGAATAAAACACCCCCATATTGTTTGGCTCTCCAGTCCAGAGCTCAGGTGCAGAATCCTGTTAGCCATTTGGAATGCACTGCTGTTGCAATAGAGGCAAGCAAGTCCCAAACACCTGGAGACCTGATGTGTGCCACCAGTATTTGCAGTCGCTGCCAGGCTATGACATTGCTCTGCTTTGCTACCAGTGACATTACAACTTTCTTTTTTTTTTATTACATAAGTCCTACAGTGCTGTTATATAGTCTTGGAGCAATTTATCAATGGATATGGGTATTATTATTCATTTTTTATAAAATTTCTATAATAAAGAAAAATACTTAAATGCTTGTTAGCTAGAGTGGTCACTGCCATACATAGACTGTTCCTCTGCCCATTCCCATAGGCCTTTAGCTAATGGCAGTGAGCCCACCCCCAAATTAAAATAATTAAATGGGCACAGTGCCACACTTGTGGAACAAAATCTGACGCTCTTGTCTGAAGCATTTGAAGTGTCACTGAAGATAAAGGATGTTGGAGAGGTTCAAATTCTTAGAGCCCAGCCCCAAATAGCCATCTGTATTCTCATTTCTGCAGCATCCACTAAATCAACACAGTCGACACAAGCCTGAGGATGCCTCCACACAACCATGCATGACAACATCAAAGCTTTTCTTTATTGCCTCTCTTCTTCATTTTTCCCCTCCTCAACCCTTCTTAACTGCTATCTAGAACTAAAAGCAGTGTTAACCATGGCAAATATTATCTTTGGGTTCGTGCAAACACTGAAAATCAGAGCTGTCTCTTGTCAGTAGCTTAAGTTGCAACTGATAGCCATAGAGGTGCAAAGTTAACACGTGGAACTGCATACATATGGATTAAAGGCTTGAGCCTGATGTATGAAAGTTCAGTCTTAGAAAAGACCTCCCATCTTCACACCAAATCCTTTGTAATGGACTGTTCAGCATTCTTCAGGATCTTCCTTTAATTGCCTGCCTTTGTCCCTACTTCAACATATTGACAACCATAAATCTCTAAAATGTCGAATGCCAAATCCCCACATTTCTACGAGCAGGATGTTTCAATGATAAGCTGGATCTGGCATTGGGGAGCCACTCAGCACCCACAAACAGATTGAGCAGGCACCCAAGATGGATCTGTCGACACTTCATTCTGCATATCTCTATTTAATGATATTATATTTCATTTCCCGAGCAAAGAAAACACCATTACCCAAAGCAGTGAGTCGGAACGAGCCATTCTGCAACAGATTCCAGGCCTCCTTGGTGGTACAGTAATTGAATTACAATCGCATATGACACAAAGTTTGGAAATGATTGTATTTGTTTCCATTTCTTCCTTCTCTGTTGCATACTACGCTCAACTTTGCACACAGTTGAAGCGTATAGCAGCTTAACACTACTCATCTAAATACAACCATAGAAGTTCTAAGATCTTTGGTGGACAACTCATTCCACATGGAGCCTTACTCCAAACAAAAAAAGTATTATGCTACATGCAAGTATGTAGCTAAAGCAATATGAGTTGTCTTTAGCATGCAACATTAACCCATCCAACTTTTTAATTAAGCATATAGGAAGACATGGTTGGCCAACCGTCCGTGAGGTCACAAGAAATGGCCCTTGGGCAGCATTTAGGTTGATTTCTGACAATCACTTTGCCCAGTCCCAGATTGATAAATGCCTAAAATTCATTTCTCTGGCAACTGTGGTTAAGTGCTTTGAAAGCCATTGGGGTTTTTCAAAAGTGTGCCGAGTTGTTGTGACCACAGATTGAAAAGCAGTTATCATTTCAATGGGAGCGATATGCTCATAGGGGAAAGGACAAAGAGGTCAGCAGAAGTGGAGTAAGTGCTCCCTCAGGCACAAACACAAGGCCATTCAAAAGGCCCCACAGAGGGACCAGAGGAAATTGATTTTAGCTTTATTCCTGGTCAAATGTATGACTGTGCTGGCGGGTGACCCAATGGTGGATCTGTCCACTCAAATTAGGAAACCATTTGGAAGATATGGCCACATGTGAATGGCCTCTAATCACACCCCATGAATACTGGGCCACAATAACATTATTTCACACATCAAAACATCTAGAGGTCATCCAGCGCTCCTGTTTTGTGAGTGATGATCTTTTTGTAGGGGCAGGCCCACATCTACTAAAGTAGTTTGCGATAAGTGCACTGTATGGTCTCCATTGGCAAAACTGAACAGTGACACTGTAAAATGTTTCTGGGCCACTGTCATTGTCACAAATTACATAAAGACATAAAAGCTTTTGCAAACGGCTGCATGCATTTTGACAAAGGAGGAATTGGCACATATTTTTTCCCCATTGATAATGGAGAGAGAGTGCTTTCAGCTCCACTGAGCGCCCCCAACACCGATCACCCATCATCATCCCCCTGGAAAAGCCAAGAGGGGTGAACATAGGGAGGTGGAACATGCCATATATCAGCTGTCTGATAGTTTTACCACCAGCAGAGTTGACAGGTCTTTGAATGGGTATTTATTTATTTAGTCAACCACTTAGTTATTCACAAGCTGAAGGGGAAAATATTGCCTTGCAAAAAATTGCCTTGGAAGTGATGGTTATGCTTTAATTAGTCTCAGTTCAAATTTCAACGCAATCTTTGCTCTAGTGCTTCAGAGCACCTTAAGTGAGCTAAGAGACTGGTCGAATTCCATGTGGTACAGAAACTATATTAACATGGCACACATACAATTTGTCATGCAGTTCTTCTCTCAAGCAGGAGTCGTACTGATAGCAGTAAAACAACAGCTGTGACTTTGTTCATGAATTGCCCAATGAATGCTTTCTAAAAACATCCCCCCAAAATTGAAAAGGATGAAATTAAAAATCCCAAGTTACATTGTAAGCCATAGTTGGGATCAGTTAAAAAAAAAAAAAAAAAAAAAAAAAGATGTTGGCTCCACATTTCCAAAATTTTCACAGGCTATTCATTTGGTACAGAGTAGTTCCAACGTAAACTGCAAACAGCAAGGTCTGTGCTATATCCTGAGACACCAGGACAATGTCATGAGAAAGATACATGTTATTTTTTAACCTTTTTTAACCACAAATGTCAGAACAGCAATTCTAATTCCAGGGCCGCCACAGAATATGGGTGGCAGCAGAAATCTCAGGGAAGTTGTACCCGTGGCTCAGTCAGTAAGTGAGAATAAAATGTGATTTGCATTTGTGATGCTTTAATTCTACCTTAGTTGCCTAGTTAAAAGTATATTTTAAGGCCTTTTAGAAAATATTTAGAATCATTTCATTCAATTTCATTCACCTAGTCTTCCTCCTCAGCAAACTCATTTTACAGTTAATGTGGTTTCCTGTGGGAGCTCTGTCCTTATCGCCACACGCTGTGTATATACATGATTTATGTATGTTTTGCTTGCATTGGTGCTTTTACAGCAGCATAAATGTGGTTCTGTTAAAAGCTGATTTTCAGCCTGAAAAAGGAAAAAAGGCCCATTTTTTTCACCCACACAACCACCATGTTTATACACTACACTACAGTATATGAAGCAGGACAGGAGCATTGGTACGGAAAAGAGGGTTGTACCAACTATTGCTATGTTGCTTCAACACCACGGACCTCAGGGCTTCGCTTGCTGCCAAGCTGCAGTCACCCACAGAGCTGTGTGCTTATTTTCTCTGCCCTCTTCTTGACCATATGGAGCATAAGGGTCATAGGGACACGGTGTATCACAGATTTGTCTCTGTGTGTGAGAATGTGTGTATACATGTGCATGTGTATATGTATTGCCTGTTTGCGAAATGAGCCAAATCTGCTCGCTAGTGTCTGTGGATTTGGCAGCAGGGTGCATTGATTTTGTCAGCATTTGCATTTTCCTGCCAGCCAAGAATACTTTTATTAGCTCAACCAATATAGCTGCAGAAAACAGTTCATGTCTTTTCACATTCTGCTGTGTTGGACTTAACACAATGGCTGTGTTCCTTGCTCAGCTTACACAGGGATTCCTTTTTCCCATTAAATTCAAAATCACGAATTGTCCAGCCAGTACATGCTGCTTCAATTCTTATAAACCCTAGACTGTTCCATGGTACAAGAAAAGGAAAACCCTAGATGATAAATGTCAATGCCAAAGGTCAAAGACAGTCTATAGGCACAAGATGATGAATTGTCCTTTACTCCATTGCCAGCTGATCTGGGGTCAGCTTGTCAGAGCTGACACGGTGACATAGTAGCAACCTCTCATTTAATCACCATATTAATTCACCCATCACAAAGCCCTAATGACACCGCCGCTGGCCGATTAATCTCTGAATTTGATTTAGCAAGTGTCCATTCATCATAACTGACTGTTTCAGTATGCAATCAATATGGCCCTTTTAGCACTTCGGACACCTAGACCTCAAGAGGTACACAGTCCTGGTGTGAAGAGCGTTATGATAAAGTAAATGCTTGCCCAGGCCAAAGGGGAGAAGCATCAATCATGTAGCAGTGAATACATCAGCAGCACTTTTTCCTCTGGTTCTGTTGAAAGCTTCTTTAGACATAAAGCAACGGGTGCAGCAGAACCCTTGTCAATACTCATCAACAGTGAATGCGTGTCTATCACTTCATATCTTGATAAAACATGTCCATCCTGACCACATGAGTAAATAATTCTTAATGATAGTTGGAAAACATGTAGTGATCCAGTCTCTTTGCTTGCGGCTCCCAATTTACTTGTGTAGAGTTGTTTATATTCCTGTGTCTTGGAATAAGCTAGTGAAATAGCTAGTGCACCTTGTCAGTATCCCTGCATGCTTGCGCTTGGACACACTCTTACCCATACATACACACGCCATCGAGCCGCGGGGCGAAGGCAGCTCTGCTCACTCAAGGGGAAAGTGAACAGCTGTGCCTGTGACAGCTGGAGCAGTCATGACATCCCTTCACCAAATATCAGGGATGGCTTAGGACGCAATGGCGAATCAGCCGAGAGCGGTCCATTTACAACCTGGACGAGACGCCGAGGCTTTAGCCTACGACCAGGCTGAAGCGACAGAGCCCAGTTTTTCTCCTCACATTTGCAGTGATAATGTGAGAAGTAATGAGTTTCTCCTTGGTCTACAGCCCATATAATAGTCCCACATTTGCTTCAAAACAAGCCCAATGGAGCAAATTAGATAATGTTGTGCCTGTGAAAAACGAGCTGAATACTAATGTTTATTTTCAGAGGTCCAGTTTCTATGATTCCTCATCAGATTTTCACCAGAATCTTGTTCCATTGCTTACATTTACTAATCTTATCTGGAACGTTTTCTGCTTCGGAGAAAAACATCTGCTAGATGGCTCAAATAAAAAAATTGAAGCTGTACATTGAGAATTCTGACTGCCTCATCAACTAACATTGCCGGCATGTCAATCATTTCGTCTTACCCTGGAGATACATTAAAAATGCAAAATGTTATCCCACATAAACACTTTTTCTAATCATCCCTGAGTTTGGGTTTTGTTTGAAATATTAAAAATGATGGATGTCTAAAATGCGTTAGAAGCAGTTGTAATTGTGAAGGCAGAATTAAAAAAAGAAATCAGTGTACTATGCAAATGAGCATAATCACCTTCAGCCCCTTTAGCACCAGACCGATTTTAATTACACCTTAATTTCATGTATAAATACCCCCAATTCAGAAGAGCTGCAGCAGTAAGCCCCAGCAGAATAGACTGAGTGGGAGGACTGTATAGGTACAGATAATTACAACGTGCTGTTATGGACTCCTGATTATATGAGGTGGTGGCCAACATACTGTCTCCAAATACCAGTGAATGAACCTCACTGGGGTGATTGATTAAAGTATATCACAGCTGTGACAGTGACACTGTAAACTGAACAGGCCAAGACAGTTCCCTTTTATCTTGGACATACAGCTTGACCAGTGATGTTATAGCAAGATTGCTATATGAAGTGGCAAAACTACCGTTTTACTTAAGAATTTATGACTCAAGGTTATAAAATCGTAGGGCACCAACTGGTGATGTGGCTTTCTGAAAACTGTTCAGTAAGTGGAATCTTTAGAGTGGTTTATGTGTAAAACAGACCTTTCAAAAGGTTGCCATCTGAGGTTGTCTTTTTCCTGAATGAGGTTATTTAAAAAACCAAAGTCTGATGGTTGTGTTTGTGGGCATGTTTGTGTTTCCCATTCGCTGCGATTTGTCGACGGAAAGTCTCCAGCTTTTAATTAACTTGATAACATTAACTGACTTTACAGATGCAACCATGTGTTTGCTTTTCCTGTTTGGTGTGTAATTATGTATGTTTGGCAAAGTTAATGTTCTATACTTCAGAAAGTTCATGTACCTTCAATATTACCTGGAAAATTAGCCTGGACCGAAAAAAAAGCAAAGCAGCAGTCCATCTTGAAGAACCATTAAAGTTGAGCTATAAATAGAGGCCTTTTTTTCTCCTGCAGGGACTGAAGATTGAGCATTGTTGAAAACAGCGGAGAAGCATATGCTGAGGCTCAGCTTGTTGCAGCCTCAGATGTTCCTTAACAGTTGATTTCCTCAAGTTGCATTTCTTTTTTCACCACGTTATTGTGCTAATTATTTTTCGGCACGTTCCACATGGGTGGCTTGCGGCGCAGGCCACACAAACACGTTTTTTTTTCTTCTTTCCCCAGAAGCACCTAACACAAGGGCTGCTGAATATCAGCCCAGCTGTGTGACACATTGGTTCCTCAACACTATTGACTGTTTTGAAATGCTTATGAGAGCTGATGGAGCATTTTCTTGCTCTTCGCTTTCCCAGCCAAATAAGATTTGTGCAGACCAAATTTCCTGCCGAGTTGCTCTCACAGTGTTGCTCTCAGGTAAATTCATATATCGAAAAAAAAATCATTGTTTATATTGCCTGTTTAGGGCAATTTGTATTCCTCTGTATGTACTTCATCTCCTACCATGCTGGAAAATATGAACCAAGTACTTCTTTTATTCACAAAGTGCACAGTGACATGGCTAGTAACTGGCACAGACAACAACACACACTGACGTGTAAGCAGAACGGCACTGCAGTAGAAAATATGTGTGTCATTGTATTGCTTGTCACGCAGAATTTTCCGGCTATACATTTTTCACATTTCCCTCAAACATGCTGCCTGAAACCTTTGCTGTCTGCCGTGATGTGAAATGGGTCTGTACTTTGTGTGCACACCTGTGTACCAATGTTACAGTTTGAATCTCAAATGTTATTCTGTTATTCTGCTCCAAGTAACTACTGTGGTTTGACCTGACTGTAAAATCTCCTGACTTCAGCGTACCAGATATGATCTTGACTGAAATGCCAGCATGGAAATTCAGACTAAATCTGTCACTGTCTGTGATGTTTCTGATCATTTCTTTTTGGCACTTACAAGCAAGCTGATAAAAAAAAAAAGGAGAAGAAAAAGAAAAATCAGCCCTGTGGGTGTTTTTTCCTTGTAAAATGAAGTTGAAAAAAAAAAAAATAGAAAAAAATAGATGAGCCAATGCATATTTCACGTTCTTCTAAAAGAAAGGAAAGTGCTGGCTGTTCTATAATTTCAGACTTGCCTACTGAGGTCAGGGGTTCCATGCTTGAATGCCCACATTTGCATCTTTGACTCGCTCTGGTCCAGTGAGGAAGAATGAGCTGTTGCATCTCCTCTGATGTGCAAAAGTGAGAATGTACAACAGTATTCACTGAACTACATGCGCTCCACTGATCTCAGCGTGAAACTATTTCACCACAGCAGGGTTTGCCTTCTCTCACAAAAACTATACAAATGCAAAACCACATGAAAATGGGGCCAAGCTTTTATGGCAGCACATGAATAACTGCATTGAGATACAATAAGCAAAATAGTCTAACAAAAATTTGCTGCCTAATTCTATTTACATTTATTTTCAGTAAACAGAACATGGTTGTCATTCCGTGGCTATTTTTGCAATTTTTTAAAAATTACTTTGTTTGGAAAGGTATCTGCACAAGACTCTTTATCACCTGTGTTTTCTATTCCCCAATTATGATTCATGATCATAACAACCACAGTAACCAAAGGTATTTGCAGTGGTTGGGCTATATGACCCTTGTTTGTCATGCCCAAGCTACTACGCTCTGGATGCATGCAGGCAAGGTGAAATCTGCATCCATTCCTCATATTTACATATAAACTAATGATTCCCCTGTGGGCTGACTGTGGCCTTCCAAGTACTCTACATGGTGCCACTGGGGTGATGTATCGTACGTGTGGGCAACTGATACTGGTGACTAACTCAGTATGATACATGGTTTCACAGTCTAATTGCAGCTCCCAGCTGAATAGGCCATAAGCCAGCAGAGACCTACTGACCTTGGTGAAAGTAAAAAAGGGCCCCATGCCTCTACATGACCCATTTTGTCAGTGAAAAATCTCCGCTGGACATTGAACAACTCTGAAAGGCTATTGTGAATGGCCGCATTTGCCAACAGTTACAACACAGGCAGGGACGCCAGGAAAGCTGCTTGTAGAGTACGCTGAGAAAGAAGTCAACATCTGCCACATACCCTGGGGAGGTAACAGTGAAGTTATACAGTAGGCTGTGCTTTGCCGAAATGGCAATATTTCTGAGGATAGCAAATTTGAACATCATGAAACAGCCTTTTATTTCTGTGGCATAGGCCTCTGTACCAACTGTTCACATCCAGGATGCAACATTCAACAAACCACATGTCTGTCTGCATAACTTAACCAATATTGCTACATACTGTTGTGCCCAACTATATTAGACACACCTGGAGGAAATCTGCTCCTGTGGTGGTATGCCATACAAAGATATTGATGAAAAAATAACATGCCATCTTTCAAAGAGGCAGATGCTGCCCTCTTTGTTCTCCGTCTTCCTACCCCGTTGAAGCAAACAGCTGTTCTTTTGCTGTGCTCTCCAACAGGCAAGTAAAGGCAGGAAACAGATAATTGAAAATGTCGATCTCATTAATTATCGCGGTGAGAGTTGAAGAGGCAGCTTTCGTTGGGAAATGAATGACTCATTCTGATAGTTTCAGACCTGAGCGTTTACAAAGCCAAATCATATTCAGTGGCAAAACCTTTTACCAATACTTAGCTTAAAGTTGCATTTAATACATATATATTGAAATGGATCAAAAAGCCATGTGTAAAGTGGTTGCTCATAGTGACAAATCAGAAGAGAATTATAGTAGATCCGTGAAGCTTCATAGTATCTTTTAGTTAACCTGATAAAAAATATACTTGCACTTTCAGCCAGCTGCTTTGGAGTTGGTATAAAAGCTACAAGGTGGCATATTTTTTGCAACCATATGCACCGCAGACCTTTCTTATCTAGCTGTTGTGACATGTGAGATCCCTTCAAGAGTGGTCGGACACAGCCCTAGACAACCCTCAGGCTAATCACATCAACTGATTTGGAGTAAGTTTACCCTCAGAGCTTAAAGAGAATGCATATTGAAACTTAAATTAGGTGGCCTGAAACAAATCAAATTAAATGGAAATTTGGCTGTAGGATGGGGCAAAAGGCAACTGGTTGCAAACAAGTCTATGGTATGGACTTTAAACGTTACTAGAGGGGTACTCAGAGATCACCAAACTCAAGCAAAGTCATGCTCCATCTTGCAATGTTAACTAAAGTAAGAAATAATTTGTGTATTGGCCTTGTGATTTGGTTCTGCTTCAGAAGTTATTTCTTTTTTTTTTCCTTGGCCAGTGTTACAGCCTTGCACCAAGCTTCATGCAAATCAGGAGAGTAGTTTTTCCTTATTCCCATCTGAAAGGCAGACAAACAAACCAAACCAACTGAACCAAAAAAAGAAGGGAAAAAACAACTCCTGAAGAGGCAATAAAAATCCAGAATTGTAGGTTCAACGAAAGTTTATTTATATGACACAATGACAACAAAGATGCACAGCTACTGCTATCATATGGAAGAATACCAAAACTAACACAAACCCCACAAACCAACGGAAACTGTCCAAACTCCACAGAACACAGAGAAGCCATTGACATTGTTGCTGCAAGGAAATGGTGCTGTCCACTGAGACACAATGCCATCGTCACTCTACATTATTATGCACTACACTGATAGCTTCCCATGCTGGCATAAAAGAACACAAATTAATATAAGCCATAAACCGCATAAGTGAAAAAAGTATTTCAGCTCAAACTTGCAACGTTGCAGACAGAATATATTCTATCTTTGCAATGAAAGTGCCTGCTGTCAAAACTTTGAAAAAGTTTTTCAGCAACTCAAATATACAGTATGAAGCCACTCATCACAAGAAAATACTTTTTTATTTTTTTATATTTTTATTTATTTTTTTAGAATTTTTATGACTAAGTGCTGCAGATGATATACTCTTGCATGGTAGATTTAAACCATCCTTGCTGGTGCATTTAAAGAGGTACCAGCCAGTGTTGTACCTGTAACACATACTACAACTCCAAATTGATTTTACAAGGCAGCTTAGGCTCTAATTGCTGATTTGCCTGAGGAGATTCTTGATTCAAATGGCTTAGCAACTTCTTTTGTGGTGTACTGTTTGGAGATTTTCATTCATGGGAGAGAAGATGGGATGGGGATTGTATGAATGCATCAAGAAGCAAGTTGTGTGCTGCATTTTGGAGTAAATGCAGATACAAGCACACTGGTGAGCAAACAGATGCATTCCATGTACCTTATGTTCAGTCCACTTCCAATTTGAAAGTTATCTATTTGAGGATAGTACAGCAAACATTGCTCACATTTGAGTATGATGATGATAACATTTTTGACATTATGTTTTCTTTTTTATTCAGATCAGGAGATCGAGAAATCATTGCAGTGTGGTAAATAAATGGAAAATTGCTTCCAAAGAGTTTTGTGATAAAAAATGTTTCTTCTTTTATTAGGTTCAAGTTAGGATAAAACTAATGAAAAGTGTTGCAGAGTCAATGACAGTATTTCGTCAATTTTGCCACCAAATCTAGGGCAGATGAATAATTGGATAACAATATCAAAAAGATCTAAGCGATAGCACATTAGATTCAATTGTAATTGATTTATTTTCAATTAATTAATAAGTAGTTCTATGCCGGAGAAAACAAAATCCATCCCCTGGATGCTCAAATCTTGCGGTCTCTGTTGCCTCTGATTTGAATAAAGTTCCTTTTTAAAGCACATCAATGAATTGCCTTGATGGTCATCAGCAGAGAAATACTAAATGTGTCAAGCATTTATAAGTGCAGAAGGAAATCTCACTCAAATACACATTATTGAATGACCATTAAGCAAATGTAGTTCATTTGCATAGGCCTAACACTGTGCTGAAGAAATCACATTACTGCAGTGGACAAGGACAGTTTAGTCATCTGGCTGCAAATGCTGCTCCTGCTCCATAGACAATGGCTACAATAGTGACTTTGTGAAGCGATGCATTTGCCATTTTCCTTTTAACGCTCCAAAGGTCTTAGCATAAAGGTCCAGAATGGTCAGCATTGCTGGAATGTTA
>JAOWBC010000935.1:7492027-7502270 GCA_028566105.1 Hypoplectrus providencianus | reverse complement strand
TTTTCTAACTTGCTCTCTCTCATTTTCTCCTTCCTAAATGATGCTTGCATTGTATTCCTCTGATGCAAGACATAATTGAAGCTGCCCATCATTTAAGATGAATTCAAAATTGAGTTTACAAGCTCAAGTATATCAGATTAGAAGAATGTCCATTTTAACAGTTTACAACCTGATATGTACTTTGACCATATCAATGTTGTGGTAATTACAACAATGGTTCATATTTTAAAAATAGAAAGGATTTTCCTTCGCTAACAAATGATTGTATGCTTGCATTACATTCACTGAACCCCGGCACAGCAGCCATAAGCCTGTTTCTGGTACAGCTCCCTGATTATACGCAAGGGAAATGACAGCATACTGTACATCAAACTGTAGCCATTTAGTCTCAGTAACTCCATGATATAGCTTGCATATAAACTAGGAATAAATTCCCCTTCAGCATTTTGACAGCAGCTATTCAGATACTTAGCCCTCATACTCTGCAGTCATATTCCTCTGCCAGAATCAATTGCGCTGGCAACCATTGCCAAGCCTGAATTTTATCTCCCAGCTGAAAAAAAAGGGGGGAGGGAAGAGAGCATGGAGATATGCTGTTTATCGGTCACACGACTAATTCTCACTCCCATCTCTCTCTATTCCCCTTTGGAAAGTGAACTTGTATTAATCTACAAGACCTTGAGCGCCTTATGCACACAATCAGCAGTGACGTGCCCCCTTTTTTTTCTTTTTTTTGGTCAATCTCTGACCTTTTGAGTGCCGCCCACATTTTAATTAGTGCTAAACTAAAAAGCTGCTCAATGCCCCCCCAACTCCCATTCCCCCTTTGTTCTCACAACTGCTTTTTTGTGCCCCAATGAAATCCCTGCTAGATATACCACATTCACGCAGTGATTGAATATCAAGTGATGAAGAAGGGGTTTTTGTAACGGCTTGGAAAATTACAAGGGCTTAAGTGTCAGACACATATGCCTGCCAAATGTAATCAGTGAGTAATAAATGTTTGCCCTTTACACTATAAAAAGGCAGGCAGTACTGAATGTGTGCTCAAGCTCAGGGCAGCAGATCACTGCACGGTTGAGGCTGTGATTAAAATTAATTCCCAACAAAAGAAAAAAACCTACTGCTATGTTCACCCATGCCTTTTGAACTCTTTCCCACAAATGACATCAACTCCTTATCATTACTGCTTTTATGACGGTGAATAAACTGATGTAATGTGTGTTTTTTTTCTGTTGTGTTTATTTTTGTTTGTCCTGCAGCTCTTGAACTGTTGGGAAGGTTGCTTGAGCGCTGAAAGGTAAGCCCTTTACAATGACATCTGAAGCAAAAATCACTGTATAGTCAACAACAAAGATGGGTCATGGCATTTTAAGCTGGGTTTCCATTTCTGCTCAGTCTCAGGGCTTTGTGTGTTAATGCTGGTTGCAGCAGAATGGATCCTCAGAGGGTAGAGAGTGAAGGCCTCTTGCTCTTTTCTCCCCCATGTTTAATTAGCATGGTCTCAAAGACTGGGGTGCCGCTTTAGCAATCACGAATCCTGCCCAGCCAATAAGAACTTGTGTTCAACCACGTCTGACAGAGATAAATGGCATGCCGCAACATCTCAGCCTCACCCATCATCTCTGTTACCCATGCAATAGTGCATCGTGGGAAGACTAGAGGAGTGCCACAAATCTAAGTGGGCATGTGGGTCATTCGATACAAACATAAATCTGTGTGAGTGCTTTCAGAGTGTCTGTATGTGTGGCTTGTTTGTGAAATTAAGCAGATCTTCTTGTGTTTACACTGTATGTATGGTTGTTTGTTTGCTGCATCATCTTTACAAGATGAAATACTCCAAAATGGAAAAGTTTGACATGAAAATA
Organism: Hypoplectrus providencianus; assembly: GCA_028566105.1. Taxonomy (NCBI): domain Eukaryota; kingdom Metazoa; phylum Chordata; class Actinopteri; order Perciformes; family Serranidae; genus Hypoplectrus; species Hypoplectrus providencianus. Next base: position 7,500,402 of record JAOWBC010000935.1, on the reverse strand, counting down.
CAACCCTATTGCCTGAAAGTGGGTCTGCGTTAGAGAAGAGTGCCCCATATTTCCTAATTGACATGCTATTCATCTGCTCTGTTTCACCCAAATGAGATTCTAGGGCTGGGTATGGTCAATAGTTAGGAAAATTTATGATGGGGTTGCTTAGCAAATGTGAGGCAATCACAAAAGACTATGAGGGAGATGTGTTTTGCATTCTGCAACTGGATCATGGGAGGCATTTTTGAACTAAAGGTTAATTTAAAAGAGACAGTTGTGTTGATGAATATCTGATAACCGTTTCATCACTATTTAGACTGGTAATTTAACTTGTTAAAAATTCAAGCGTTTTTTTTTTTTTTTAATTTTAGTTCTTTTTTTTCACAAGGTAATTTCCTGTCAGGACTTTTCTTTTCCAGTGATATGCCCTCGACTGATTTTACTGATTAAAATGCAATAGAGAAATACAACACTCTTCAAAGCTGAAATCACATAATCGTGTTGCAATAAAGATCACCAACCACACCCCATAAAAGTACAAAAGTTAAGAGTTAAAAGTGAAAAGCAACATGAGTTCTGTTCAAGTATAATGAACTCATCAGGTTGAGTCTAAATCAAGTCCTATGGAAACAGGAATGTAAGCCTGAGAAGTGTTTAGGTGAACTTAGTGCAGTTTTCAATTAATGTTTCCGGTCTAATATATATTTATTAGTAGTCATTTTATGTTAGCTGTACATTTAGAACCTGTTCCATGTAAAGAGTAAAATAATTTCCTTTTTTTTCTGTAAAATTTGGAGATGGGTCTGTCAGAAAGTAATAGATTACCTATTTCTTTCTTTATCTCTGTCATTGAAGCCTGTCTAAGATGGGACAGAAACTATTTTCTATAGATCCAACATATTCAGTAAGCACCTACCTACAAAAGTATTGCAAGTGCACTGAGTTAACATACAATAAGTAGGGTGTCTTTATTCATAAATAATTTCCCCCACATCCTGACACATTCTTATGACTAACACACACTTCATTTATGGGCTGGTTTCAGCGGTAATTGCTGCAGCGTTTTCCCTGGTCTCCGTTTTAGTGGATCATAGTAAGGGAACAGTTTGTAGCAGTGAGGGCATAATTAGTGATAGGCCTTGGACATGTCATACTCTGTTAGTCAGCCTCGCTTTAATTCCTTTGTCTCCTCTCTGCTCCTAGCATTCATTCAGGCTGTGTGTATGGAAGTGTGTATCTTTGCTCAGGCGTTAAGGTGTGTGTGCATATTTAATGTATCCAGTAAAATTTTCCTTGACCCTCTATAATTATAAATAATAGAAATAACATTTGTACTTACTTGCCCATTTGTGGGTTTTCTGTCCCTCTGTAGCCAGATACCTGTGTGAGTGCCCCTTTGATTTCCTTTGGAATAAAAAGAAAAACAAATCATTCTATTTAGTCTTTGTCTCTCAAGCTAGAAAGGCTTTAATATTCAGCTGGCTCGCAAGGCTCATTTTGCTATAATTAGAGAAAACCTTTTTGGGCTTTCTGTATACCTTTTTAAGCATTTCCCTGTAGCAACAAATTTCATAAAAAAAAGCTTTTGTATGATGCCAAAAGGTAGACTGGTGATTACTGTCAAAGGACGCTTTTTGGCTTGATGAGTGTGTGTCTATGTTTGTGTGTGTGCAGAGTTTGCAGAGGGGTTTCTCAACCTAGGCTGCTGATGTGAGGGCGGATGAAAGCCGCTTTGAGGATACAGTATACAGCTAGGAGGAAAAGCTCTACCTCCGCCACCTTCCTTTGCTTTTCTCCAATTTTCCCTCTCTCCTTCATCTCCCTCCTTTCTCCCCTCTCTCATTCTGCTGCCACTCTACCCTTGCTATCTCCTCTTGACTGCCTCTCCCCTCCCTCTGTTGTTTCCCTATCCAATTTTCCCTATACATACAGCCCGCTCTTTCTCTGTAGCTTATTTCCCTCCACCATAGCTGTCTTCATGCCTGTGCTCATCTGCAACTGCTCTTTCTCTCTGTCATCCCTCTTTTACTTTTTACAACCCAGTGAAGGACACTGCCGCAGCATGATTAGTCCAAGAGACATTCCCAGCAATCAACAATTTAACAGCCATAAATTAAAACGGAAATGTCCATCTTATTTCTATTCAAATCTGTTGCACTCTTCACACTGGAGTGTTTGTGCAGTAAGTGCAACTCAGTTCAAAATGTAAATTTATAAATGTGGAGCACAGGGTTCAGGTGTGTGCCCAGAGCCATTTTAGGGAATACTCCTTCAGCCATGGCACATGGCACCTCTGCAGATAGCAACCCTTGTGCTCCTGTTCTTTCATCACGCTATATTAGCTTTACCAAGAAAAGAAAGAAACAACAGCGCTGCAGCGTGTTTGGAAACGAACCTTAAACTTAAAGTAAAATGAGAAAATAGGCAGATATGTAAAGCTCTGCTTGACCAAATTATTGCTCGGGTAACCACCCTGAGCAACCCTACAGTATGTACCTATAGGAAAACTAGAAGAAAACACAATAAACAAAGTATGTATTGCTTTTAATGTATACTGTTATAATCCTTGCATAGATGGTATTTAAATCAAATTATCATGAGTTGACAGCACCTGTATTGTGCACACTTGTAAGAATATTTCTTATTGTGCAGTATAAACATAAACGTTGAATAATAAAGATTGGATAAGGGTTGTGCTGATCTTACCTACACCCTTTACCCTTTCAATTACCCGTCATTGGAAAACAGACTTCGACTTCGGCCTATTTGGACTTGAGATACACATCAAAGTCCACTGGTGGTACAAAGCTGTTTTGTTCTAGGCTATCTTAAGTAGCACAAATTTTCTATGTATTCAGGGTAATTTAGGACTGCTTTCAAACCAACAAATATGGCTGACTGAGATAAAACCTCACACTGTCTAGCTCTCTTCACAGCTGCACAAAAATATGTTTCTGGTAGAAGAATTAAACAGTTACAAGGACATGTTAGACTCAATATTTCTGAAAAACTGACAGAAAAATATGACTTTTAATGGGGTTATTCTGCTCTCAAAAACCCCTTTCACTGCTTCTCAACAAATTTGTGAACAAATGGAGAATTACTGTTCATGTTTTCTTTTATGTTCGTAGTCAACAGGTGTTATTGATTCTTAACATGGAAACACAGCAAAAAGTACTCTATGTGTGGGTGGGTTGGTTCAGAGTGCAGTGTGTTTTTGTGCAACTGTGTAACTCATGCTAGACTGGTCTCAGAGCAAAATGAGGACTGACTTTACATACCGTTGTGCAACCTGCACCTTGCCATTCATCAAATTCTCAGCTCACTGGGCCATCAATCAATCAGTCAATACTCATCCAATATTTCAATCTGTAATTCCATACATCTTAAATGCACTGCATTTTTTTTTTATCTTGCATTCACATTAAGGCTTGTATCTCTCTCATGTGCCCATGCTCTCTCAAGCCTCTGGCATTATTTTCCCGATTGTAATTCACCATCTACTATTTGCAGAGCCCAGGCAGCTTGTTTGCCATTGATTTTATTTACAAGGCTTCTATATTTTACTCTGTGCAAATCAGAGCAATTGTTTCCAAGTGCATGCATGAATCAATGCTTCCCTGGAGCCTCTGCTTGCGACTGCATGCAGCTCAATACCTCCAATTTATGTTTTAATTACGATGATCTACTAAGTGTTGGGGACTCGGCCCTGCTCTCACAATCAGCATCAACAAGCCTAACAGCATGCATTGTATTGTACATTGGATTTTTACTGTCAAACATATGCAGACGTGGGTTTTGACTGCATTCACCAAATTCGGTCTCAAATATGCTGATTTGTGGAGATGATGATAGAAGATGCACTTGCAAGAATGTTGCTCCTTTTGCTGACATTGTTAAAGCTGACTGAATTCTGAAACGCCATGTATACAATGAGAAATCGGTTGAAAAAAAGATCTTGAAAGCGCTGCAGTTATTTTCATATTTACAACACTGTGTTGACTTTTGGGAAGCCACATGAAATAGCAGGTAGCGGTTTATTTTATGATTTGCTATCAATTGTGCAGACACAGAGTGTAAAAACAACAACTGCTCAGCCCTGACAGCCTTGTTTGGCAATGTGGCTCCAGACTGGATTTTATACCCCTCAGTGTTTGTTCTGTACTGTTTTTGTTTGGCAGAACAGTATATCATTTGATCACTTGCCATTAGAAGTGATTGCTCAACTCAGTATGCCATATAAGTGGCTTCTGGCAAGCCTGAAAGCCATAAATTTTATTGACTCCTGTAATTAGGGCAGATCAATAAAAGGCAGTTTCTTTCACTGCTTCCCAGGACTGCATTGGTCTGTGCGGTTTTCTAGGGCTTTGTTGCATTGCAATCACAATATTATGATATCAAGCACCATGAAATTCAGAAGAAAATGTTTATGATGTATTTTATAAACATATAGCAGCACAACATCTTTTTATAAAAATCAATTCAAAATCATGAAGAAATACTTTGAGGTTTTATGGAGAAAGGCTCCAATCTGCTTTCAGACATATTCTTTCCCGATAATTTGTTGCCATTGTTTTGTGTTACGCTTTTTGCAGATGCTCCACCAGTAATACCTAATATAATACAGTGGAAAAACAGCCCCATAGTGTGTTGCTGTCAAGCCTCTTAAGTTGATAGCTGTGTCTTTGCACACTGCGGGAAGAATCCCTTTCTGTCAAACAACAGCTGGTGAAGACAACATGATGCAGAGGCCACGGACGAGTGAGCCATCAAACCTCCGACTCTGACAGTACTTTGGCAAGCCACGTTTCATAAGAGTCTGTCTCACTCTGCTCTGCTTTTATGGTGCATGAATCAATGATAATTGTGCTGTGTTCTCACTTGAATGGCAGAAGTATCCCCCATGCGGCAACAGTCAAAAGGGGGAGTTTTGGAGGGATGGATCAAGGAATTCCCAGAAATTAGCATGAATGAAATGAATCACAGTTCCCCTGGGATTATGATTCATTAGCTGGAAAACGTTCCGTTCAGAAGGCATCAGCAGCACCGTGCCAATATGGCTAATATAATATAAATTATGGGTGGCTATGAAAAGCAAGGTTTCGCTATGCGTGATGCATGCCTGTTGACACAGGTTCAAAAAAGAGTTGCAATGAATCTACATGCTGCTGGATGGCTGTAGCTGACCCAATGGGGTGTAGAAGGTGAATAAAAATGAAAGCTGTGTAGCATGTTCCATGTGAAGTGCAGATTTGATCAAACATGCTACTCAAAAGCTTTCAAGCAAACGGTGTTATCCAATCGAAGCCCAACAACCTTATCCCCAGCTCCATCAGGGCCTAATTCCATTCCAAAGCAAGCTCCCATTCTCCTTTCCCTTATCCCCTCTGAAAAGCCCAGTGATTAGAAGTAGACTTAAAGTCGACTATAGCACCCCCACACACACATCGCACCCTACCCAATTCATGATGGGACCTTTCTGGAATCCCCAAAGCCTCGGCAAGTTTATCAGCATCGGGGGATCAAGCAATCTCCCCCCTCCCACACTTCAAACTGAGAGCCCAATGTGTTCCGCGGCCTTCGGTGTAATCTCTTTGGCTGTTGACAGATCTAGTGAAGGGTCAGCTGTGATAACAGGATCACTCAGGTGGAGACAGGGGAGGGGACCACTAAAGAAAGGGACAGAAGCTAAAAAGAGAGAAATATGGGCAAGTGCAAGGTGAGTTGTTGCTGGTGAAGTGGAGCTGCCAGTTCAGATGAGGAAGAGGATTTTTGTGAAGCCCATTCAAAAGCCAAAGGGCAAGAATGGAGTTTCATGCCCACACATGATGAACCCTGCATTTTAAAGCACAATCAACCACAAGGGTTGCAATGTAAGGGAGCCCCGAGAGGGGTGAAAAGATCCTGGGGATGCAGTCTAATCTGAATATTTAAAAAAGTTTATCAGGATGATCTTTCTACCTTCCTTTGTTCTATCAAAGTTACAGGTGATTAATGCTGAAAAAGTATTTTTTGTTCTTGTATTGGCCATGAGAGGGTAAAGAACATATATAAGGTACAGGTAAGGTACAATGCATGGCACATGTGGGTACCTTATGTTAGAGTATAAAAAAAAATAAAAAAAAATGATTGTGGCATTGTTTTTCACCTGTCAAAATATTTTTAGACCTATTTCTAGATTTAACTTGAAATCCTGCTTTACAGTTGTTTGCTTCCTCCTCATGTCCGTCCACCTTCATATGTAGCATGCCATGCACTCACCACAAACATATAATTAATCCTACCTTTAGTCCAAATGAACGTTTGTGCCACGTCTGAGGAATTTCCTCCCCTTGAGATATCACATTCATTAAAACAGGACAGACCAATAGATAACTCATGAATATTCCCGCCAAGGAAGTCACCAGCGTTGAGGTATCAAAAAGGTAATTCATAGATAGAGTATAGCAGAACTTTCTTTTTTCTCTAACCGTTGGCCCAACTCAGAGAAAGAACAGTGCAAGGACACAAATTATACATACATTTTATCTTAATTTACTGTTTATGTCATATGCAAAAAAAAAAAAAAGAATTTGAGCTATTCTCTATTTCTTGTTCTATCATTTCAAACAGTAAATGGTAAATGGAGTTCACTTGCGCAGCACTTTCTTCTTATGATGACCACTGAAAGCACTTTTAAGATACATATCAACATTCATCCATTCATGCACACATTCCTTTACTGCTTTGGCTGCCATGCAAGGTGATTTGGGAATCAGAATCTGATTCTGATACTGCAACACATCAAACCACCAACTTTCAGAACTACCATTTGAGCCACAACCTATATATTATATCATCTCGATAAAAAAAATACATGAACAAGTGATAATATAAAGGTTACTCAATCATAAAAATAGAGAAAAGCTCATGCACAGCAGCATTTGTTGCCAAATGTAATGTGAAAAAAGTCTGTTGTGTGTGTTTAAATGGAAGTAATAACAAAATCCAATATTTGGTTACAAACTGAGCCCTATTTGACATGGCTGGATGCCTGTCAGAGCATCGAGGCACCCTGACAAGGCAACTTTGGCCTGTCTTGCCCGGTCTGCCTCTTGCTGCATCCACTGGCACTCTGACCTGGCATCTTATTAAAACTGCTATCACCCATGGAGAGAGAAAAATTGAAGCAGTGGACATAAATAGTGGAAAAAATGGAAAGGTGAAAGGTCATGCAAAACTGCAGAGCTACAGTGTCAATTTTACGCTTGGGCATCTCGTTGACATGGAGCAACAAACACATATAAGCCATTACTTGCACCACACAACTAAAGTTTTACTAACACATTTTGTTTGCATATGGACACACTGACATTCATTGACTCTCCCTCTCTCTCTCTCTCTCTCCCTCTCTCTCTCTCTAACACACACACGCTGAGAAGCAGCATGGTAGGCAGTGACACAAAGCTAATGCCTTGTCACACAGGCTGTCAGCAGATTAGCCAGTGGATTACACCCCAGCCATTAGATGTGCACAGAGCGAAAGGCCACAAACATGGCAAAGAGAGAGAGGAGCGGAGGAGAGGAGAGAAGAGAGTGAGACAGAGTGTTATGCTGGCAGTGATAGGGCATATGCTGGCATTAGGGCATAGGAAACTAGTAGCAGGGGATAGGTTAAAGGAGAGGGAAAGAGAGAAAGACAAATAAAGGTTAGTTAAGTCGTACAAAAAGAGAAGTCAATGTGACACAAAAGAGATTTTAGTTGGGAAGATGTAAGGATAAGAAAAAGGGATTGGGTCAAACAAATTTGCTGCTAGAGGAGTGGTAACAAGATAATCAGACAGACAGGACAGAAAAGTTAATAACAATGGTAAAGGGAGAGACACGGAGCAAAGCAGAAAGTGGGTAAGGAATGGTGGGAGAGTATCCAGCAGCACACGAGGGAGCAGAGAGAAGGAGAAGTCGTGCAGGGAGGAAAAAATAAACAAAACCAAACGGATTTTACGAGTGGAGGTGAGGAGAGAGACAAGAGAGGGGAGAGAGAAGGGGACGAGGATGCTAGCAAAACAGAATGAGAATGGAGGAGAGGGTAGGGGAGAAGTGGTGAGGGATGGAAATGAAAGGACCAGGAGAAGAGATTAGAGGGGAGAGATTGGATGTGAAGCACCAAAGAAGAGGATGGAGAATACTCCGCAATACATTAGAAACAACGCAGCACAGTAAAAGTGGAAGATGGACCTTTATGCCGAGTTTGACAAGGAAAATGTAAATATGGATTCAGACAAGGACAACAGGATATGTACATTGATGCTTTTCACTTTATGATGAGTCATGGGGGACGATTTCATGATTATCGTCCTTTATTTTCAGGCATCTTTTTTTTTCTTTGGTTAACTGAGCAGATCAGATCAAAA
>JAOWBC010000935.1:7479310-7491927 GCA_028566105.1 Hypoplectrus providencianus | reverse complement strand
GACGATTTCATGATTATCGTCCTTTATTTTCAGGCATCTTTTTTTTTCTTTGGTTAACTGAGCAGATCAGATCAAAATGCAAGCTGCAATAACCAATGTCTCTAACCACTTGGGGGCAGCAGCACATGCTGAAAACACATTGTGTGACACATTAGCGTCTTACAAAGTTAGGGTTGTTGAATGTAAAGTTGCAGCCAAAAGACACGAAAAAGAGTCATCATTTGGAGTCAAGTTTTGACCACCTTACAAGTGGAATCCAATATCGCTCTCTTTTGGGCTCCACTAGCTCCTGAGCAACTTTATCCGGCTAGAAAATTCACATTTTTCTCCAGCTACCAACTTACATTATCTATCATTTCATACTCGGCAGGTTTAGAGTGTAAAGTTAGGGCGATGCTCATGGAGTTTGCAGGTCAGAGCCCGAAATAATTGGGCTAAGTGATAGTGATAGTTAGATAGTTGATCATTCTCTTTAGACAATATGAATATAAATAATTAAAAACACTATTAAAAAAAAAAAAATGTTATTATATTCATGTTAATATATCAAGAAAAGACCCTGATGGCTAGTCCATAAAACACAGTCAGGCCACTTATTTGACCACATGCCCTTCAAAAATATAATCTATCTCTGCTAAAAATGTAGTTGGTTGTAGTAAAAAACCATGTCACTCCAACCTCATGTTAGAACTGTTTAAATGAGTTTGATCTAATAAACTTAATTGTGAGAAATACAAAAAAATCCTAAAAATTAATTAATTAATTAAATTTAGAATGTGCATAACAAGAACAGCTACTACAGTTTACAGTCTCTGGACATCATTAAGTTCACAAAAACAAATGTACTGTAACTCTTATCAAATGGACACTCTGCTTCCCTTTAGATGTGGCTAACTGCAGATGGCACTGTTGATGGCAGCAGTGTCGAAAACTTTTCAAGCACTTGTCAGTTTAACTTTTAGCACAGTACTCTTGTATCACCATCTGCTGAGTAGAATGAAAGCTACTCCCTGCATTGTGAGGCAATAATGACGCTTAGGCATTTCTTTTTTTTTTGTTCCTTTCCCTTTTTCAATCAGTCTCTGATTCCAAGTGGAGAGGTGTCAGGCCTTCTCGGCTGGTTTTTCTTTTTATGATAATCTACTTCACTGTCCGCACCACCACCACCACCACCTACAGCCCCCACCACAAAGCCACTTTGCAGATGTAATGGCACATAATTGTCTGCTGGATTTGCCTGTTCGTAGCTTCAATTTGAGCTGGTATTTGTACAAGAATGGAAGGGAAGACGTCAAGTTAACGGGGGCTAATGGGAGATTCTGATATCTATTCAGACTGGGGACTGTGCGCAGAAAAGCCATGAGAAGCATGTGACATGTTTTCACAGAATGCATATGTTTATTGTGCTATTGCAAGTGCACTATGAGTTGTGAGTGCAGTATATTCGCTGATTATTCTTGTTGACTGAGGTAGGAAGGGCTTTATACTGTCTGTGGTTTGCATGTGTGTGTGCATGCATGCATACATGAACATATATATGTGTGTGCGTTTGACAGCAAGGCTGATGTCATTCAGGACACTTTAGCTGGTTGAGTGATTTGAATGTGTGCTTTGGAATGAGCTGAGTCTCAGAAGTGCCGGAGGGAGATGGGGGGAGACTAAATGTGTGAATCCCCACAGGATATTTAGACTGTTTATTATGATAAGCCTCTGTGCGCACACATCCTCCACATAAACATGCATAAGCACACACATAAACTCATGTGGGCACATGTAAAGAAAGAATAAAAGAATGGGGTACAGATGAAGATGTAGAGAAAATGATAAGGAGACAAAGAAACGTGAAGAAAAGAGCGAGGGTTGCTCTGAGACACATGATGCACATTTGTACAGCGATAGGTTCGTAGTTCGCAACCTATAAAGACTAATTCTACACCAGCCTATCCATAGCCATCTCATGTGGGAGCCATTCCACCTTTTAAACCCCCTCTCACTTAAAGCGGGCCCAGATGTAAGTCAAGGGGCTGCTTTGGATTAGCCAGAGAGAAAAACTCATTTCCTTTGCCATTTTACGAGCATTTAATTTGAAACAATTAAGATATTACGGTGCTGTGGATTCACTACACAGAGTGACAGCTGGGAGCAATCCCATAAACCCCTGAGCCAGTGAATGAGGCACCTTGCTTCCCTCTTTTGCTCCACTCGCCTCCTCCTCCATCTCTTCTCTGTTATTTCATTGAAGCATTTAGCTTAAGGCTCTGTTGAGGTGAATGTGCTACCTTTGCCTCAGCTGAGATCTCGCCGCTACCGCCAATTACTTTAGCAGCTCATAAATGCACCAGTTGGCTGATGATAGAATGGCCTAATTTCCCAAGACTAAAGGGAGGAAGCGAGCTCAGAGGATGTTTACTTTCTGGATGGCTTTTTCCATCACACCTTTTTATTGCGTTATTGGATTTATAGTGCAAGTTGCATGACTCATCTTTGGAGGAATTAATGAGAAAGATGCAAACTACAGGGGGCAGCAAATGGTAAGCTCAGCTGCAGATGCTTGCACTGTACATTGTGGCACTGTGGTCAACATAATGAAAAAGCTCTTTTCATTGACTCCACCGGTCTTTGAGTGGAACACTTGTTTGGCATCATGCAGTTGTTTTTTTATGGACTCATGTATTGATGACCCTCCATGTCCTATCTGTCCTACACTTGAAAAACTTTGTCACTCCTTAACTTAGAATTCAAGCCAGCTTTGTCAGCACCCACCCATCAATTCACCTCCTCCTCCTGCCTTCTTCACTGGCATAGGAGGGCATCGGAGGTGTGAAATTGATGAAGGTGTGCTTGTGAAAATGTCAGTGGGGGATCACTGGCCAAAGAGAGACCGAGAGAGAGAATATATTTGGGGTGGAGGGGGTGACAGATAGGAGTGGAAAAAGCTCCTTTTCATGAACACTGAACTGTAAAATGGAGGACCCAGTGCAAACAATGGCCGTGATCAATCGGCTATGGTGAGAGGTTTCTCGTAAATACCCGACGCCAGCCCGCACACGCTGAAAGAGCGCGAGGGAATGAGAGAAAGAAAGGGATGGAGAGAGAGAGGGAGTGGCAGAAAGAGACATAGACAGAGATGAGGTATGTGTCACTTTTAGTTTGGGGAAAGAAACTCAGAGAGGTAGAGAGTGTAAAGTGTGGGTGTCGACAGGGTAAGGAGAATGGGCAAATAAATGAGCAATGGGATAAGATGATGGAAGGAGAAGGTAAAAGGCTTTTAGAGTTGGGGATATTTAAATAAATGAAAAGACAATGAAGGGAGATGGGAAAAGATCAACACTTAGAAAAAGCACAATGTGTGATATTTGTTCAAAACACGCCTATGTGAATTCAGGCAAGATGGAGAAATTTCAAAGTAAAGAAAAACTATCCATAACAAATGTATCCGAACACACAGGGTTTGTTACTGCACTACTCAGGAAACCAAATTACAGTTTATTCAAATTTTGTTTTTTTTGGTTTTAATTATGATCATACATGATTTCAACTTTTTTCAATGCCTATTACATATTGAGGAGTAATTTAGCATTGCTTACTTGTGATTGATCAGCAGCACATTTGTAGCACTGGCCCAAATTATACAGTCTACCCATCAAGCATTCAAAGCACATGTTCATTATTTTGGGATGTTAAGCATTTGCAAGGAAACAACACACAATAAAAGCAGCATGGCTAATACATCTATCAGTATCCATGGTGACATGGTGTTCCCCGCTTATGGAGGAGAGTGTACCAGAGCTACAATTTATCTGTTTATGCATACACTTATCTCTAATAGAGAGCTCTCTCCCCAGCTGCAAATATGACCTCAACAGCAGTGAACTGTTTGCAGGGTCCAGATCAGGGTCTGCCTGTCATCCAACTCCATTGGGTTACTTCACCTTTCTAGACTTCTCCTAATTGTCCATGTTCCTTTAATAATCATAAAACCAACACTACACTGCTCACACTGCACACACATTCAGATACATTTGCACAGTTTCAGTGGACAGGTGTCCTCAGCTGAGGTCCACAGAGGGACTCTGTCAAGCAGAAGTTGACTCAATCTGTCTAAACCCCACTCCCTCGCTACCTCGATCTCTCTTTGTCTTTCCGCGCAGGCTGCTGCACACCATGGCTGCTGACGCCATCCCAGTTGATCTCTTAATGGACCTAATTGCTTTTCAGCTCATTGCACCCCATGCCAACACTAAACTAAATCAAACCGAGGTCCCATCCACAAGCCTCACTGCGAATCTGATTTCACTTGACATCATAATAAGGTGATATTGACTAATCATGACTCAGCAGTTCCAGAATAGATGAGTAAGCGTGTGCCTCTCGTCACAGCGTGCCCTGTGACAGACGGAGCTGTTTGGGTCATGTAAGAGTTCAAGTTGCCCTCTTTAGGAGAGCAGCCCATTGTGTTTTCATTGACAGTATGCTTGTGACACTCTCTGTTAGGGAAAATATATTGTGCGTTATTGCACACTAAACTATAGATCATAGGTACTGCCTTACACGGGAAATAGATGCTGCTCCATCTAGAAATATCTACAGACATGTGCTTCTGTGGTCTCACTACCATGGCCTTGCCACACTCGTGCCATAGTCTGCTAAAAAGCTACATAAAAGTTCTGATTAAACATGTAACATTAGCCAGAAGCCAGCACCGTTAATCTGAGGCAGCGTCACAGGACACTAAACATGTCCCCAGATTCTCCAGAATTTAAGACTACACGCAGTCAGCTCTGGAGGTATTGGGACCCCAGGCTGCAGCCAGCTGCTCTAAATATAGTTAATATCCGAAGTTACCAGCTAATTTATAGCCACAATGCTCTCTTCAAAACCTATTTTTCTCAATCAGCCTATTCCTTGAGCAGTAAGGTCCATCTTGAACACATTTTGTGCCAGATTTAGAACAGCTTTGGTTTATTTTACATAAAACATTGATGTCATATATTTCAGTGCACTTGTCAAAGTTAGCAACATTCAAATCAAACTGTGATGACAGTTTGGGGGCTGTTTGCTCATGGTGCCTGCACTGTCAGTCAAATATGATCAAACTACAACACTACAACCACATATTCCTGATGAAGTAGATTAGCTGAGTCTTGAGAGTAAAACTTTCAATAAATAATAACTGAAGATGTTTTCCTCAAGTTCTAACTCCAACTTTAGCTATAGTCATGACTATTTAATGTGACAAAGACACGCTTAATAATTGAAACATTTTCAGAAGGCTTCAAGGTACTGCCTGATTGTGATCCAATAACTCTTTCTTGATATTCACATGTTTTAGCCATATGTGTGATTATTAACACAAAGTTGTGACCTGTTATCATGACACAACCATCCTGGGGAAAGTTTACTGCTCAAGGGGGATGATTTGGAAATATAGATAAGGTTAACTTAATAATATGGTTCCAGGAAGGTGTAAAGAGTGTTTTCCTTGGGGGACATATTATATGTTGTGTTCCCAAGTTATGTAGGTCAATGAGTGAATTATAAAGATGTTCTCACTGATTGTGTAAGGCCTTGGATATGACATCAGGCCAATAAATTAACCACGTCTTTCCTATCATGTACATAATTATGACTATCAATGCTCATGAAAGCATGGCTGCATGCTGAGTCATCCATCATGTCTGACAGATTCTAAGAAGGAGAGAAGTATTAGATGTCTCGGCCAAGGACTACAGTTGGGTGTTGGTTTACATTTTTCTTGCCTTGGAGATGTGTGTAATATCACCTTGGCATTTGTCGCCCCAAACCACTACCGACACCCTTCTCTCCCTCTCTTGACTGCTTGGGCAGCGGCCATAAACAAGTCAATCTCAACACATTGGATTAGATTTATCCGCTTAAGATAGATTGTTATCCCAAAGAGCGTGAGTCTCGCTTGATGGGGAAATTAATTTTACGATGACTGGTTTACTTGATCAGGGTTGCAGGGGAGGTGGGGACTATAAATGTATCAACTTCAGGGCGTGAGGAGCTGCAAACAACAGTCCTTGTTTTTGATTCAGACAAGTTGTCTCTCTCTCTCTCTGCAGTATTATACATGGTGTTGTCTTTTGGCCCCAGAAACTAGAGTAATGACTTGACTGACAGTCATTTGTAATTTGCCAGCAACATGTCAAGGGTGAAAAGGCCTGCACCTCGGGCTGGAGGGAGATTGACAGTGAACGATATTGTATTTTCACGTCTGTCTGTCTAACATTAAATGTGAAATTGACAGTTTTGTATGCAGAATTATAATTATGATGCATGATCAGAACTACATGTGACTTATCCAGCATTAAAATGCTGCCCATGGAGGAGAAAAATCCTTCTAAAATAGCTGTCAGCCCTCCCAAATCTAAAGTGTTAAACTGATATGGCAGTTATTGGATTGAGTTACAATAGAACTGACCTCAGCCTATTGAGCAACAAAATCCAGTCTGAGCCCAGTACTTAGCGTACAGTCACCTTTTTGCAGAGTAAAAGCAAACCACTTTTCTTGCATGTTAAAGAACAACTTGATTGATTTTCCACCTGTGTTGCCTGCCTGCTACTGTATCAGTCAGTTTAAAGCTACAAAATAGAAAAGTATGACTTTAAGAAGTTGTTTTATCCTCTCTAAGATAAACACTGCACCCTGTAAAATGGAACCATGCCAAATCTATGGAAGGATTTTCTATATACAATAACCTGCATATTCCACAAGGCCACCATACAAAACTGTGCAGAGAGAAAATGTGTTGTGAAAAAAAGTATATGCGCTCTACAAAATTATAAAACAGTGTGACTCAAGGACAGAAATTTTGTATTCTTTTTTAAAAATACTAAATCTTGGCCAGTAGCTTGGGAAGGCAAGTGCATGCTTTGAGATAAATTATATTGGTAGTGTTCACAATGTCAATGGAAGCAGGCTGAACTTTAGCTTGTATAAAGTTCAGTGCCTTAGCTTAGCCCACTACAGCGTGACGTTGAATGAGTGTTACAACACAAAGTAAAGCTTTAGGCTGCGACAGATGATATTAGTTTTAGCTAGGTTTAGGCACCAAAATGACTTCATTAGGTTTTTAGAAAAGGAGATGTTTTAGGGAAAAAAATCAAACAAAAAACAAAACAAAAAAACAAACAAAACAAACACAACAAAAAACGGTGTGACACATGTGGTTCTTGATGTAGTTACATTATGTGACATAGGACATGATGTGACCATGAAACCATGTAATGCACCCTAAAGCTAAGTTAAAATAACAATGATCTCCTGTGCTAAAGTCCTATCTTAATTTGATCCAATCTTCCACCCTGACCTTGTCCCTCCACGGATGTAACATCTTAATAATATGTCACTTTTATGGGTTGTGATACGCAAATATGGGTTGTGATACGCATGTTGATATTTAGCTGCTAAGAAACACTAACCATAACCAAACTCATTATTGACTATTGCATTCGAATTGTTCTTTGGCAGCCTTTATGACAACCAACTTCAATTTTAATATTCCATTAAACAATTAAGTGTCATAAATAAATAAATAAATCAAAGAACAAAAGAAATATTTAAAAATACTTTAAAATACATATTCAATGCCAATTAGTGTTGTGCAATCAGAAAAGTCCCCATAGATTTTCTGTGTAGGCAGGTATACAGACCAACACATATATCAAAAGATTTGCTTACATTATTCATCCAAAGCAAATGCATATTGAGATTGTATAACCTTTCGTATCTTTGGCTCTATTTGCATTGTATTTACATAGTGAATGTCAATCAGTGCTACACTTTGCCTGACCCCGCACACGTATGGATGTAAACATGCCTGAGGCAGTACATCAAACCCTGTTGGCTCATAAAATAGGAATGTGTTGTCATTGTCCTACAACACAGAAAACATTTGCCAGGTGAGTTAAATGGCCCTCTTACTGTGGAGAGTATTAATAGGCAAACTTGCAGCATGTGGCAATGCTGCATCTCAGCGCAGCACTCAGACTTTTTCTGTCTTGAATCCTTCTTATTGAAGGACAGTTGGTTTATAGACTACCGTGTCCTGTTGGGCAACAAAGTTCAGTCATGATAGTCAAGCACGGCAGCCTCTTGATAAATCCTACCCTGGCCCCCATTTGTCAACAAGTGCTGCTGTATTACTGCTTTGGCTGGTGCCAAGTAAATGAAAGCACAAGGTTAGAGCCAGAGCACAAGTGTAAATCTAATAACTAATGACATCCAATTGTGTTTAAAGATCTTGAATAGAGGCGAGGGTTCTGTAAAAAATAAAAATAAAATAAATAAATAAATAAAATAACAAGCCCTCTACAGTCATGCATCGAGGTGAATGTCAGCATGCCTCTGTGAAAGGACTGGAATCATTTAACTAAAGAGAGCAAAGGATGAGCAAAGTTGGATATCTTCTTCACAACCAAAACAGCGCTCCGACCCTCAGTCTATACTTCTGATGAATACAAGTACTGTCACAATTTTATCAATACTTTCAACAACTTCTTTATTGAAAGTCAGATAATCAGACATTTGTGATCTGCAGTACATAGTGCCTTTAGACACAACTAGCTATCACTCCCACAGTGTTTTCTCATTGCCAGCAGTGGAGGGGCAATAGTTCAAATAACAGTAATTTCATCAAGTTCTCTATTGTTCATTGTAATAAAACCAACACTTTCTTTTGGCCTATAAATCTACATGCGGAGGCTGTATCAAATTCTGCCCTTAGAAAATGGAGCTTGGTATAATTTGCAGGTATAAATCACCATCACAGTTACTCAATCAGATACATGACATGTCTGAGTGCAGGTAAGAAAACAGATCTGCTGACTGCAGTAGTCTGTCTCACAGGGTACTATTGTTGGATGCTAGATGTTGGTGTCTGCAGGGCTAGGTTGTTCATCAGAAGGTTTGGGTTGCTGCCACAAAAGCAACTTTTCTCAAAACACAATTGGTCATAGTCATCTGTCTCCTCGGGCCATTGCTGTTATTTTTCTGTAGTCCTACATCAGAGGACTGTGCACTTGACTGTGTTATCAGGACAGATATTGTCCCTTTATGCATTGTTGCTGCAGCACGACGTCTATTCAGTAACGTGAATGTGAATATATCACGTCTTGGAATCATTACACGAAATGTGTGATCATTACACATGGATTATAGAGTTTACTGCTCAACTTGGCTGCTCTGTCAGACTGACCTTGGAGTACATAATGTGAAAGCCCCTTTCCTTCATACAGAAGCAGTGCCTGTGATAGAAAAAAAATAAGCAAAATGGTAGATGACAGGCATGCACACAGATTCAAGCAGAGTCTGACAACAAAATCAATATAATATCCTTGCAGGGACCTATAATGTGTCTGTGGCTCTTGGTGATGAGTTTATAGTGACCTTTTTGTACATGATGGTGTTTTTTAATGAAGTTTGCACCAACATTACCCTAACCACAAAGCACAAATATCTGCCATGCTTCACCTATACTTTCCTTAAAGACATTTTTAGGAAGTAACAAAGTACACATATTCAAATCGTTACAGGTACGTAATTGTTTAATGCACCTATAAGCATTTCTGAATTAAAATATAGCATTTTAGACACAGGATGAAATAAATGTAATCATCCAGGCACTGCGAGAAAAAAAAAGGTTTTTGTAACATCACCGAAAGTAAACATGATCCAGTAGTAACCCAAAATACAAGTATGAACTGCAAATGTGCCTTTTAATTACTATATTCAGTTCATTACATTTTGGTCAGATTTTACTGCAGTCCAGAGAGAAGAATTACACTTCTGACTATTTTTTTTTTTACAATCTACAAATGCACCCTATAAAATTCCTATAGTCGTTTTGAAAATTTGTAGATGTTGCTTGCATTTCAAGCATCTTAAATAATCATTCACATAAAGAAATTGTGCCTATATTGTTTGCACTTAAAGCCTAGCACACTTGATATTATAGATACTACTTCGGGACTCTTTACCTTTCCATGTATCTGAATACTTTTCACGTTTTTATACTTATTCTCATTTGTGTATCCTAATTTTATACCATTAAACATTGAAATTAATTGTTATTATAAATTCTTACATAATATGCTGTTGTTTCTATACATCACATTTTTGTAGTATAATTCCATATCTGTATTTCTTTTGCATACACATGCATAAATATCTCATGGTTGTAAATTATTATGAAGTCAGGCGCAAACCCTCGACCCCACACACATTTTCCTCGAAAATAGTCATGTCCAAGTGCACATTCCTGCAGTGGACTTGGGGGCTGTGGACTGGGGAGAGTTGACCCAGCAGAGTTGGGAAAGTGGGACCTCGTTGAGTGACGTCACCCCTCCTACTCAAACACACGCTGCTCTCTCTCTCTCTCTCTCTCTATCTCTCTCTCTCTCCCATTCTCCCGTTTTTCTCTGCCTGGGGTTTCAGTCCGTGCTCTGGTCTCGGCAAAGAGAGAAACAGAAAGACAGAAAGACGGACTGACAGACAGAGAGTGAGAGAAGGCGAGAGAGAGAGAGCGAGAGAGAGAGAGAGAGGAGAGCGAGAGAGAGAGAGGGAGAGAGGGAGCGCGAGGGGCTGTGCGTCCCAGCCACACCGCACTCTTCAAACACAACCACAGTCTCGCCACGTTCAACCCAATGAAGATCTAACGAGCACAACACAGGCAGACCCGAACCAGAGAATATATCACACACACGCTCCACGTGCGTGTTTTTCGTCCTGTCGCCGTGAAGATCGTTAATGTGTTGCTGACGGAAAACTCGAAGAAAGAAACGCAATAAGAGCGAACAAACGGGGGGGAAAAAAAGAACAACCTGAGGACGGATTTCTTTCCTCCACGTTATTTCATCTCTCCCAGGACTAGACTGTCATTACTGGATGTAAAAAAAAAAAAACTCTCGACTTCTCTTTGCGCAGAAAAAAGGAGAGACTGAGTTTCAAACTGACCGCAAAATGGTGATAAGGTAAGAGTGTTTGGCGAGCCTGTGAGTTTGGAGGTTGTGACAGTCGGACTGAAGTCGCTGCCGCAGTGATTTCAGGTGTGCGTAGAGCTTCATGAAGTTGGCTCAAATATATTAGCTGGAGTGAACTTACACCTATTTGGACTGGCTTTTTTCTCCAAATGCATTTAGGATATATATTTTGAGCGATAAAACCTCTCTGTGTCAAGTGTCAATAATTGGTTTATACATAGTGTTTTATGAATGCACGCAATCTTTGACATAGCGCGCCCGAGCCACGTTAGGCTAAGTGAAATGCCACGAATAGCAAAAAATAAATACATAAAATACAAATATTAACTGGGCCATTACTTTGTTTTAATATGTGTCTGTACATAAACTACATAAGTGAATTTTCAGGTGGAATGTTTTTTGCCCTTGTGTGCGGTTTGGATTCAGGCGATCAGTTTCATTTAAAAAAAAACAATCCTCATCACGCATCATAATAAATGTGTTATATTGCTTTAATATTGATTTAAAGTAAGCTCCAGTTTATTTGTACCCTTTTATGACAGCGAAATTAACAAAACTGGACAGCTCAAGCATGTTATTTTAAGCTCGCTGTCATGTAAATACAGTTCATTTTAGTGGACCCTTTTAGAGTTGTGGGAGCCTATTCAGCTACTCGAATGTGAAGAATTTTTCAAAGTGCATTCCAGCAACTCTCCAGAGATCTCTCATCTTATTTGTCTTATTTTTAGAACGTATTTTATTTTCGCGGGGTTTAAAGTTGACTTTGCTTTTTAAAGAGCTCATATGTTTAAAAAGGAGCAAAATATCAACGAGGCAGGCAGAGAGTCAGTCACGCAACATATTCTGTCAATCAGGTGAAAGTAAGCTTTATTTCCAGTAGAGCTGTGCACACCACCTGTGCTCAGTGTGCCAGTTAGGCCACTAGGGGACTCATTCTCCTCAGTCAGTGAGGGGAATGCAGTACAGACACTTTAGGTCATCAAAAAGGGGGTTTGAGGCACTATGTAGAAAATACATTTCAGCAGAATTAGTCTTATTGGTGTCCAAAGCTTACAAAAGAACTGGACCAGTATCCATAAATTGGCTAAAATCTAAGAATTTTTAATTTGCAATATACATTAGGAGGCACGATGGCGTAAACAGAAGGTCTAAAAATGGCTATCTCTGACTATATGCTTTGTAATACTCTGCATTTTTTTAAAAAAAAGGAAGTGACTGAATGTAGAGTAGGCCAGTGGGGTGAGAGAAGGGCCAGTAAGTGTGTGTGTGTGAGTGTGTGAGTGTGTGTTTAACCATGCAAATCAGAGTGTATGTGTTTGTTCAAGCAATTCCCAGTTTATAGCCAGTAAGCACACCCAGCACC
Organism: Hypoplectrus providencianus; assembly: GCA_028566105.1. Classification (NCBI taxonomy): domain Eukaryota; kingdom Metazoa; phylum Chordata; class Actinopteri; order Perciformes; family Serranidae; genus Hypoplectrus; species Hypoplectrus providencianus. The sequence continues at coordinate 7,479,560 of JAOWBC010000935.1, read as the reverse complement.
TCCAGTCTGCCGGACATGTTTTACTGTTCCCAGCTCAAACAATTAGCACTTGCCCAATTTTGACACAGCGCAATTAACGCTGTCGCTACATGTTCGATTTCCAATTCTGCTGTTGCGACAGCACTGCTCATAAGAAGAGACAAAATGGATAAGGTGGTGCTCGCTTAAAGTGCTGCTATCCAAAGTCGCTGAAGGGAGCAAAGTGTCTCAGTCATGGGAAAAGCTGCACTGACACGGCCATCTTCTCTCA
>JAOWBC010000935.1:7468508-7479210 GCA_028566105.1 Hypoplectrus providencianus | reverse complement strand
TGCTATCCAAAGTCGCTGAAGGGAGCAAAGTGTCTCAGTCATGGGAAAAGCTGCACTGACACGGCCATCTTCTCTCATAAACCTCCTATTTTACGTTATTTCTAAAACCTCCCAAATAACATAGATTATCGTGGAAAATATTGATGAAAATTATGAATTGGTAATTCCATATCACAGTGCAAAGGATATCAAATTTAAAAAAAGAGTAAAGCTTTCACCAGTGTGTGTGTGTATATGTGTGTGTGTGTGTGTGTGTGTGTGTGTGTGTGTGTGTGTGAAGGATACAAACCGTTCATGGCATGCGAGCCATTAAATTGAAAAATGATATAAAGGGTTTAGAAAGTGCCTAAAAGGGAGTTGGGCCATTTTGCGTGCCTGCCAATGTACTTTTTTTTTCTCCATCTTTTTGTGCCTGAAGCACATTTCGGAAATCATATCCCACATTTTTGACAGTGTCTAGAAGGGACAACGGGGTATTTTTAAGACAGTAAGTTAGCGCCAAGTCAACAATGACTTTCAGATGTCTTTTTTACTTCTATTACTTTTCAAATGTACACGCACCTGCCTAAGTGTTTTTACAAGTGCTACTACATATTCTGGCGAAATGTAAAGTTCATAGACATAAGCCTATTGACAGCAGTGCTTTTAATGTAACAGAGGCATCTCAAAGGACTACGGGAGCTTTTATCCAAGTCGTTCTACGGCACAAAGCCAAGCCCTCTTATAAACAAGTGTGCCTGCACCTCACAGTCCGATTGTCATAGCACAGGCAAGTAGTTCTGACTCACTGGTTTATTTTCAAGTGCAGGCAAAAAAAAAAAAGTGAGAAAAAAGTTTCTGTGTAAGTGTATTTACGTGTGTGCCTATGCCTGTGTGTGAGCACTACTTCAGGAATTCCAAGGCCAGGGCCCCTATTACGAGTGTGGAATGAGAAATCAACACTTACATTACAAAAATGGATACGTAAACATAGAGGCCACAATTATCAGGCGCCGTGGTGTTGGAGCTGGAGGAGATGGAGTGCCAATAGGTCTGTTAGCAATCACCCCCCTCACTGCCTGCCCTCTGTAATCCAGTGGGTGTATTCTAGCTTATTTTGTGCCAGCAACAGCCCTTAACAACTACCCACTGACTGGCAGGCCGGCTGGCTAGCTGGCAGGGTGGGTGGTTGGCGGATGCAGGGGAAGTTTGACTTTTAGAGGTCATGTTGGAGGGGAAAGAAAAAAGGCAGGAGGGCAGCAAGGTGCATATGTCATAACAGTGTTGGTATGTGCACTGCATACTGTACATGTATATATGTACATGTGTACAAGCATTTCAGTTTATTTTGTTCATGTTCATCAACAGCCGTGTGTGCCTGTGCGTCAGGGGCCTCCAGCCGACTACAAACCCACTTCAGTGAGGCCAGCTTGATGCATTGTGACAAATGAGAAAGCAGTTTGATTTCGCACAACACTGAGCTGCACTCCAGCATAATGAAGTGATCATGACTTTACCCTTGGTTCACTTTGGCCCCGGTCCCGCTGTGTTTTTCCCCTCTATTCAATCGCTTCACTCACTTATTTACTTGGCAAGCATTTCCTCCCGTAACCTCTAGTACTGCATAACTAGCGTCAAGGGTGGGTTGCTTGATAAAAACCACCGCTACGGGGCATTGGTTTTACACATAGGGGAACGCTAGCAGTTTTTTATTGATATTCAAGTTGCCACTGGGTTGGAATAATAAGAAGCCTATTTTCACGCCCAGGCAAAATCACCTCTACTGTCCATCACCCTGTCAGGGCAGAAAGCTGGGGCGTAAATATTATTTGGCAGTGGAGGGAGCACTGGCTATAGCTGAGCTTGTTCTTTCCTGTTTACGCTTATACTTTGTGTTACACTTGTTTTCTTTCTGTCCTTCCTCATATTACTCTCTCTGTCTCAGATGAGTCTTATCAAAATGATGAAAAAAAATCCCTTGCCTTCCACATCCTTTCATCCTGGTTTTACAACATGTATCTCCCTTAGAGAAATTGACTTGCATGAATTCGAACACACAAAGCATAGTGTCACTTTCAACATGGTTTAACTTAACTTTGGGTACAATGCCGTTAGAACGCTCGCCTCGCGGCTCTGCCTCCAGGCTTGGCGTACAGGGGGGAGTAACGATGTGTCAGAAACAGGGAGGACTGCTTCTTGCCGCAGCTGTCCTTTGCTTGCAGATTGGGTTTCAGGAGATATGATGGATGCCAAACGCCTGTAGCCAGTTGTGAAGACATAGAGGGGGAGGGAGTGTGCTGGTATGGATTTGGATCGGGGTCACTGGCACTGGCAGAGGATTTGAATTCTGCCTTTGACCTCCATTTTGGATAATCCCCTATCTAGCAACTAACTGCCTGTCATTATTGGTATTTTGAGCGAGTTTGGGCTAATTAGAAGAAAAATCAAAAGCAAATTAAGGATATTAACTCTGGTATCAAATATTATAAAAATCTAAGTGTACAGTATCAAAGGAAGCTTGGTGATATTTTTTAAACCTCACCCTTATTGTGTTGCAACCCAAAACATTATTTCTTTTTATGCCTTTCCTATTGTCTCATTTTCTCTTATCTTAATTTTTGGAAAGGCTGAAAGCAGAATCCATTGAGGTTCATTTGAATATCTGGCAAAATGAGGAAATAAAAGCTGGAGGAAGAAAAGGAAGTGGCGGCCGGCTCTGTGCATTCATGTCACACAGCTTTATCAAATTATTCCACAATAGCAGCCACACAAGTGATGGAATTTCAATTAAAGTGTGACAGTTTTAGAATTTGTTTCTGCTCACAAGAGAGCTAGTAGGAGTTGTGTTTCAGGGGTAAGGGGGCGAGGGAGTGGACGGTGGGGATATTTTCCAGTCTATATTCTCTATCCATCCACCTTCCTCCTCACTTACCCCCCATTCTCCATCAAAAGGGAATGACCTCGCTGAAACACTTTGTTTCCAGGCACTCTACGGTTAGAGCCTGGAGCCGGGCAAAAATGGGGTGTTATGATAAAGGTCTCTGCGACGAGAAGTCAAAAATGGAGCCTTTAGTTGATAGGCTCTTTCCGAGAACAATTACGCTACCTGCTGTGCCAAATAGAAGAGTGCAAGAGATAAGTGCATGGGAGGGGTGCTCGACTTAGGCTGGTGGCTACCTCGTAAACTGGGAAAGAGCAACGTATATATATGACCCTCGGGGACTGTAAACTGTGTCAGGCTGCATTTGTAACACACGCAAGCTCACAAACACTCATGCACATACAAACACCAAATATGAGCCGACACACAGGAAAGTAATAGACTGCATACTGTTTGTTGCTGCAAGAGTTCTGCATGAAATTATTTGCAAACTATAAACCTAAAATAAGACTTAACTTTATCTTAAATTAAGCTTAAGAACAATTGTGATTGAGATTTGTATTTCTTCACCATTTGCATTTCCCAGACTCCCACTGGAATTGGCAAAGAGGAGAAAATTCCATTAAAAAGTGCAGTGACATTGCCACATAGCAATTTCACGAATGAGGAATGCATTTAATAGTGGATGGATTTTTCATAATTTGGAAGTGTTTCCCCAATTCGTGCCATAATTCTTGAAGTGACACGTGTTGTAATGGGATCCAGTGCCTCACAGTCTGGCACCCACATGTCCACAGGGAGCTGTTGAAACATGTATGGATATCTCAATAGCAAAGTGAGAAACATTGTACAGAAAGAGGCTGGGAATTGGGACTAATTAACATCAACCCTGTGTAAATATTGTTTCTGTATCATTCCTCATTTATCCTTCCCTTTTTGGAATTTGAATTTAAATTCCTGCATCTCTGCAAGGTTAGGAGTCAATGTTTAAATTCTGTGTAACCCCGGCATTTTTTCTCTACTCAATCTGCAATTATAGCTAGCTGCTTTGAAGAAGCCAGGCGGAACTAAAATGACTTTTCATGTCCGGTATAATGACTGCCATTTGGAAGCGAACATGGAGAGAGAGGGCGAGAGAGCTAGAGCAACAGAGGAGAGAGTGAAAAGAGATGGCGGGAGGGGCAGAAGGAGGGAGAAAAGGGGACAATCTGTGGATGAAAATGGCTTAGGTCACCTCTGGTTCTGACCAGACGGCCCAAACCAACCGCTTTTCCCTCTGTCATTCCTCTCAGATGAATCCACCACATTTTGCTTCTTTTCTTTCCTCCCTTTGCTGCTTGCTGAAACTTTCACCCTCTTGTCCCTCTGTCTCCATCTTTCCTGCCATTGGTCACCATTCATTTGCCATCAACGGAAGCTTAGCAGCTTTAAGGCGGATTACAAGATGAATTGCACAGAGCGAGACGCCGTATATTCTCTTTAGGGTGGGCCAGTACTGCCAAAGGCCAGAGCTGAGCGCCGTCACCTGGGCTAGCAGCTGGCTATCTTTTACACTTCCCTCGCTAATGAGGCCAGACAGTTGGGGCTGAAGTTATAGCGCAGGCTGGCTGCTGTGTTGGTAATCTATTATTTAGACTCTCGTGGGGAGGCTGGTCTCAAGAATTTCATGCATGCATTTTGCAAAGCAAATGGTAGCCCGGGGGGAATACAGAGCTCTGTGTGGGAAAAAAAAATGAGCGAGTATTAGACATTAATGCGAGTTGCAGCATTTCCTTGTCCTGCCTATTTCAAACCTGCCAAAACCTGAAAGGAAACTTTTGGTATTTTGTCATTTTTCATTGTACTAGAATAGGAATGTTGCTCATACATATGTGCTTCAGTGGTGCTAGCAATGCTGACAACTCCATCCGTAGCGTGAGTCGTCTTTGTCTTTTTCATTCAGTGATTCTTCCCGCCTTCCTTCCTTCCTTTATTTCTTTCCTCATTGTGATATTTTAGGGATGACAGATGAAGGTTGCGCTTGCGTCTTCAAACAGCCGTCACAGAAGAACGGGTGTATCTTTCCGTTCCCTTTTCATGTATATTTTAGGAACTATTTCAGAGGGGTTTCGGTGAGTTGCATCACACCGTTACAGATAACAGTGCGCAGACGGGCCTTGTTTATATTTAGTCGGGCTAGAAAACTATGGCGCATTTGACCCCACCTATGTATTTTTAGAATAATACCAATGTTAAAACTTCCTTAGGTATAAGCATGCTTTGCTCAACAGTCCTACTCATCCAAACTTTAGAGACATATCCTGGGTTTTAACTAGTCACAAAATCTTCAAATGAGGCAGTATCCACCAACTTATACAGCCACATGAACTCATTTGGCAATTAACTATATGTGGACCTGCATATACGCAAATCTACTGGGAGATGGGATGGCAACAGATAAACATAGAAAGGCAGGTTTAGACGGAGCAGTTTAGCAGACTTAGGTTACTCTTAGATGAAGTTCATGCAGAATGGCTCAAGATACCACAAATAGCTCAGAGTTATAGATGGCACGAATTAGCTGCACATACCAAACCCCATGAAGTCACCAAGTTATTTATGGCCCCACTTGTAACGCAGATCCACATCATAATAATTTAATGTTGATATTTTCAGAGGCGTGAAATAGGGCATGCGCTGAAGAAAGGAACCTATCAAGTCATCAAGTCATGCCAGTTACTGTGAGGGAAATTGACTGTGGGTGGCGTACTGTCACAGGCACATGCCATTGGCCCGATGAGTACATTCGATGACACACCTCACACCTGCATTCACATTTTACTGATACAAACTTTGGAGAACACCATCAGCCAACCATGAAATCTCCAAAGCCTACAGGGTGAAGTTAACTAGAATTTCTGTGACCTCTAATCCAAAGATTTTCCACCCAATTTCTCATGCTGTGTCAGAGCAGTCCATGTCAGGCGTTGGGCAGTGTAACCCAAGCCGCCACACTTAATCCTCCACCTACCCCTACCTTGTCCTTGCATGTGTTCTCCCGTCGATCTACCCTAAAGAAACATTCCAGGAGAGTTTAAGCATCGCTGTAACTGGACACCATTACGCCTTGTGTGAATGTTTGACAGTGAAAAGGGAGAGTTTGTACATGGGAAGTGAAATGCTTGGGTCTAGCCTTCGTTTTTTCCCCCTCTAATTTGTGAAAGTTTTTCACAGTATTCTACTTGGGTTACACGCTGTTAGGCAACAAATGAGTGAGGTCAGATCTTTAGGTAGCCGAGACTAAAACAAGGTTTGGATTGAGATAGGTTGACAACATCCTGGGCATCTGTGACTTTATACACTGCTTGTCGGATTTTGCAAAGGAGGTACTAGTTTTAGATGAGGGGATGAGAGAAAAAAAAGGATGTGTGCAAACACCCACAAACATACACATACACTAAATGTAGAGCTAGGAATTGAGAGAGGGATTAATGAAAGTTCTGGAAAGTAAAACAATCCAGTGAAGCAGTAAAACAAACCGGGAAAGATGGATAGACAAACAAATTCTTAACTGGACTTAAATACTTTTTCAAAAGTCATCCAGATGCACAAATGAATGGTCTAAATGCAGCTTTAAAAATTCCCCCCCATAAACCTGACAATCACAACTGTAGTTGAAACTGAAATTTAGATTGCCTGTGAAATGACTTACTCGAGTGTTGTCCGTATTTGATGCCTTGCCTCAGGTCTAGACAATGAAAAATGGCATCAATTACAGCAGGTTTTATTTTAAAAGTATTAACTCAGAATGAAAGCTAATATGCACCAAAACAAATGTGTGGACGGCAGGCAATTTAGCTGCTGATGCTGTTTGTCACACCTCAAGCTTTTAATACTGCGAGTGGATTTTCCTTTTGCCACAGCTGATTTTCAGTCCTGTGACAGTCTGAGGAGAGTGTGTGTGTGTGTGTTTTACAGTACTAGGCTCTTTGTGTCACAGTCTATTGAAAGGTTCATTTGGTAGCCATGAAAACGCATTACAATGCAATCCCTTCCTTCCCCTTCCTTCTGCTCTCTCCCCCGTCTTCCCACCCTCTGCCGTTATTTGGAAGCCTTCCCGACCGTCTATTGTGATAAGCTAAACACAAAGCTGTGAGGAGGATGTCCTGCGCTAACTGCTAGCCATATTGTTGTCTTGCTCCTCCGCTTGGACTGCCAGCCTGCATAACACTGCACCAGGGAATTAACCTCTGCTGCCGTTTCTTTCATATTGTATAAATTTTTTGCAACAGCCACTCCAACAGTGCCGCGAGGGGAAAAGTACAGTAAATGTTGCCAAATTACTGACAGCTTCTCTCTAGCCTAACTGCATAAATACACAGTGAATGTGATAAACAGCTCCATCTCTCTTGCTTGTGGCTGCCTCTAGTGCAACCTTTCTAGAAATAAAAGGGCATGACATTTTTTTGAAGACAAGTTAGTTGACGTGAACGTGGGAAGTTAAATAAAGGAGAGTGTAGTTCAGTGAATGGGACATTACTACATTGTCACAGTTTGTGACCTTTCCCATTTGTTCTGACAAGCCAGGGTTTCTCTTGTCAAAATGGCCTACGCTGTTTGTAAGCGATTCCTCCCTTCCTGTCTTTTTTTTTTTTTTTTTTTCATATTTTGCCATCTGCAGTGACTGCATGACGCCACAGCTTCTGTGTCATCAGTGACAACGCTCTCACACACACACAGGGACTAGACAAGAGAGAGTGGAGAGGAAGAAAGCGGGAGACAGAAGAGACAGTGAAAAAGAGAGCTCACTTCATCCCTTAATTGTGTCTCTGAATGTCCCAGTGGACTTCATTACCCAGGCATCCTAAGAAATCTCACTTGTTTGCTCTTGGAAACATGTAAAAAGCGTTTGTAGTTCTTTTTATGTCTCTACAGCAGCATGAAGTGCTTCAGTTGGGCTCGTCAAAATTTCTCTGTTGCGCAGATCGAGGCATATTTCAAGCAGTCAGTAAAGCAAAGGATTCCTTTGCAGTAAAAGTTTTGATGATTATGTGCTGAGCTAATGGATCTGATGGCTGCCCCCAGCAGGCCCTCTATAGCACTATCTTTTACAGCAGCCGAAATGAAGGACAGTCTCATTTAACTTCAAATAATATATTGAAATTGTGGCCTCTTGTTTAGTTTAACTAGACATTTATCGAACAATCTGAAGAGCAACTTAAAATTTAGCCATATTTTAGAGGTGCTAATGGACTCTAAATGAGAGACTCACTGGTTCACTTGGCCATAGAAAATGTAATATAGTATTCAGGACTTTAAAAGTATTATAATTTCCCTGGATACTGACATTAGTCATTCGATAAACTACCATGTTTGTGAAAATAACACCCTTTCTTTTACGATTTAAAGACAAATATTAGTGAGATGTTCAGCTTCCGTAGACCTTACCGGAGAATTTGAGGTAATTTTTGAGTTCATTAAATCCAATGCTAAAAATCTACAGCATCTCTGCATAAAAACACAGCAGGAGAGGTGATTATCTTTGGAAATTAGCTCACTCATTTAGAGCTGTGTGGATGCAGATGCCTCCGTTCAATGGAAGCCTATTATTCCAAACGACTCTCATTAAGCCATAGTGAAATAAGGCAAGCTGTGGAAGCAGTGAAATAAAATCTTTAGACTGGCTGTGCAGAACTCGGCAGCGGTGAGCTGTGCTGTCTTCATTAAGGGCTCTGACGTCAGGAATGAAATGCGGAAAATGACTCGTGTGAAAGAAAAAATTCTATGCCGCTGATTTCTACCTCTTAAGTCCTATGGGAGGTTATTTTGTGTTTGCGCTCTGAAACGAGGGAACCAACAATATAGTCTAAACTTAGTGAGTGACTTTACCTAATACTGAGGAGAGTGATTCACAGCTGATATATAATTTCTGTATTTCAATGTAGATCCGCTGATCAGAAGCCGTTTGAAATAAAATTCATAGCAAGTCACTTTCCTTATTCGTAAAGCTCTATGCTCACCTCTATGTGACACAAAAGCAACTTGATACTTATACTATGGCCTATAACAAGGGATCCCTCAGACCATCAAAAAGTCCACATCCATCCTAATGACATTTGCAATTTCCCTTAAGGAAACTCTCATCTGCTGCTGCTCAAGTTCCTTCTGGACAGATATTGTCAAAAAAGTAAAAGGCCCTGTCATGTCCTGGTTAAGTGCTGCTTGTTGTCAGCTAACAGCAAAGATCACAACAGAAAGTGTCATCGACTTCCCAATAAGCACCTTTTTTCTTTTTTTTTTCACAACACAAGACGTGCATTAGGAGCCGATTCGCAACAGGCTGTCAATTAGCCATTCATTATCCAGTCCATCTCAACCTACCAGAGCACACATTGATTTATGGTGGGGGGTTTTAGATCTATTTTTGGTTCTGTATGGTTTATATAGTGGGATGTCATTTAGACTAAAATTAATTAACAGTTGAATTAATGCACATATCCAACTTTTCCTAAATGTAATACAACACCTTTGTTCTTTGATCCCAAAGCTCTGGCCGTTTAAATTTACATCCAATGCAGGTTTACCATGGGTCACTGTGTAAGCCGCAAAGGGGTGTTACTGATGCTCATTGTCAAGTCACTCCTTGCAAACATTTGCATAAGCTTTGCAACTGCAGTACAGAAAAATATTTGCACATACTAGACCTATACAAAGTGTTGGCAATGGATGCAGGTTTTTTTTATTTCCTGATAAAACTTTGTAAATAAAAATGTATTCATATCACAATGCAGTTAGTTTGATCTGTTTTCTGACAAATGCTGTAGTTATCTGATTTTTTCAGGGCTTTTACATGACAGCATTACTTAGCACCAAGGGACTGTATAGCATCTGGACTTATTTTTCCCAGGATCCATTTCAAGTATTTAACACCAGGGGAGCACAGTGAGAGGAACGAGGCAGGGAGGGAGATTAGATGGACTCTTGTCAAATGAGGAAAAATACTGGTGGGTCGCATGGTTCCCTGTGGTCTCCACAACACAGCAGGTGTCCTTCATTTGCATCTCCCATGAGCTTACCTCCTCCCCCTCCCGTTTATTTATGACAATGGCCGTAGGTGGAAATCAGATGACTGTCAAATCGCCCTAATGTTCAACAAGGTTCTATTATGTGCTGGCGCACCCACAGACACACTCACCAACACAATAGCCAGAGTCTGTTTTTAGAGTGTTTCCCAGTTTATTACTGCTCTATGATAACCTCTATCCATAGATTCATGTGCTGTTTGGCTGGGACCCTAAACATCAGTCGCCTGTATGAAGTGATGGAATGTACACATTAAAATTCGATCTCCTGCATCAGTACATCCAGTGCTGGTCAGGACGGCAACTATAAATTGCTGGCCATTATTTTCGATTAACCACACTGATACCATGGCCCATCACATTTCTTCCCATTTTTACCCCCTGTCACAGCAGCGCCATATTTTCAGCGCCGTTTCATTTTAGATTGTCCCGAAGCATGATAACACAGCCCAGCAAACCTTGGGACACAAGCCACCGGGCGATCTTATTAATGGCAGCGCTGCGATAACAGTCGTCGCCTACGTCCTCACTTGGTATCTCGATCTTCAGGCACATCCTTTCCAGGGCCTGGAGATCAGAAGCGTCATAGCGGGTGCAAAGGGGCAATGACTTGACAGTTTATCATTAATATGCTGGGAAAGTTAAATTCCCTACATGGCTAGAACAGCAGGATATACCCAACACAAAATGGCTTCCTCTGATCCCACTGGTCATGGAAACTTCCTTTAAAAAAAAGCCAACTGTTCTGAATTAGTTGATCAAGTGTAGTGCAATGACAGAA
>JAOWBC010000935.1:7452255-7468408 GCA_028566105.1 Hypoplectrus providencianus | reverse complement strand
CACTGGTCATGGAAACTTCCTTTAAAAAAAAGCCAACTGTTCTGAATTAGTTGATCAAGTGTAGTGCAATGACAGAAAGTGTTTGAAGGAAGGGAAATTACTGCAGAATTAAAAAAATAATAATAATAATAAAAAAAAAGATATAACCTGCATACATTTATAGGCCCTATATTTATATACAAACACAGGCAGAATGCATGTTACTATTAATGTACCAGATTTGCCAATTGTGTAAGCTTAAAAATAAATTATCCAAAATATATGGATAGGAAGGAAATGACTATGGTCAGCTGCCAGCGAACATCAGCTGTAGCAGATGCTCTATGCAAGATGACACTGTTATCACTTGCTCATTCTGTAAAATAATGGCAAGTCCCAAAGCAAGAAATCATTTCCAAAATGTCAGCGTTATCAAAATTAGAGTCATTTCATTACCCTCATAGTTAAGCTGTTACATTATGCACATGCACCTAATTGTCTAACTACAGTTTAAAAAAAGTAAAGCACAGCTGATATTAAAATCATTCATATAGCTTGGAGCTATAGCTCATTTGGAAAACAATGAGTTCAAAAGGGCAAAAGAGTCAATTGAATCTGTGAAAGCAATCTGACTGCTAAGCTCTTGTTTTGACAGAAACAAATTGTTGTGTCTGTGTGGAAAGTCCTTCTCTTAGTTCTTAATGAGTTTATTGGGAATCAATATCCCTCTCTCGTCCACTGGCGTGTGACACTGAGGCCATGACCTAAGAGAGACCCTCAGACGGTGGAGTTGAGTGGGTCAGTGAGGATTGCTAGTCACTTGTTCATGCTTAGGCAGACAGGAATGCCCCAGTTTCACCTCGGTGAGACGGAGTCAGGAAATGAAAGAAGCTTCCTCTCAGCACTTACCCCATTGCTGAAGTCTTTCCTCAGGCATCATGGTTTTTTTTTCACTTAAATTAAGGAAATTGCCTTTCTTATTTTGGTTGCTCATATCCCCTATTTTTTATTTTTTATTTTAAGGAATTGTTTATCATAGACATTCTGCAGTGTGTGCTAACAGCTTTGGCTTGCAACCAATGCTCTTTGAAAGTAGACCTCCTCAAAGAGCTGGGTCTGCGTCCCTGTCAAATATTGCAGAAAATGCTACTTTGCCTGTCATTCAAAACTTCTTCACGGAACCTCTGTTAGCATCCTGCTGACACAGGCGCTTTTTTGGGAGTGTTTTTTTCAGGAAAATGGGGCCGGGTCTCCTGCTGAGGGTCAGAGCAGTTGACCCTACCCTGGCGAGCTCTCAGTCTGCCTGTGATGGTTTTATTCAGCCCCACTCAGTAGAACAGCGGGGTGTGACCCGGGTCGATGTGGCACTGCCAACGCTGATTCCATTGAGAAACCCAAGGCCCTATGAGAGGCACTGATCAAGGCTGCCGGATGTTTTTGATTCACACTGCTGAGCCTCTATATAGTCAACAGTCAAATCAGTCTGTGAAAATTGGTTTTTCACTTTTCTGGAAACATTTGATTCAGTGGAGCTGGCAGCGTCCAACACAGCTTTGCTGTCCTTTAAAATGATATAGTCTTTCTGCTATGGTTTATGTCAAACAAAGTGTATATGAACAACGTTCATGGTTTTTATTATTATTATTATTTAGCCTGATACAAAGCAGAACAAAGGAGGGAGAGGAAAAGGAAACTGGCAAATGAAAAACAATTTGGCCAGGTGCCAGACTCAAGTCAAGCATGTGAGCTCAATAAAGCACGCTGTATCGATTTGCGAGTTATTCATTATTTGTTTTGGATGTAGAGAAAGTTCTTTGGAAAATGATTTTTGTGTGCAGTTCAGACTCTGAAATAAATGGTTTGACAGATCATCAATGACCACAGAATATGATAGTAAATGGCCTGATATTGATTTATTTTCCAATGCCCCCCTTCTCTCCTCATGAGCGGTTATGCTTAAAGCAAGACCAAGCACTCTCCTGAGTATTGGATTTTTGTCCACCCTGCTTTCAAATGCGAAAATGAGGATTTATTTTGTCCTGCTGTCTGACTGATGCTTATATGAGAGCATGGATTGGAGTAGATGAATTGAGATGGAGAAAGGATATACATCACTCTGCACTTAATATCTCCCATGACAACAAACAGCCTTGCCAGTGGTAATATGCGAGCATCTAGACCCTCAAAATGCAAAAATGGCAGCTTTGTTTACTGCATTCAGAATAAATGGCTGAGGCCCCGCTGTCACTCACAGATGGCACTTCCTTTGAGGAAAAAAATTGCAGAGCCAGTGACTCGTAATAATGCGTTGGCATGGCGGCAGCCATTTTGCACAACCTCCGGAGGCACTGATCGTCACAGAGAGGCGTTGGCATTGTCTTGGCACCGGCCCGACCCCAGGCTCGGAGTAGTAACTGATAGCCAAGCTGGAGCTTGTCAGGCCTGACGCTTATCACTTTTGACATCTGTCCACGCCATCTCTCTTCCCTCGTCTGTAGTGGGCCCCAAACACTGACCTTGGGATCTTTTTCACTGTTACTCCACTGCCCTGAACCTCCCTCCCCTCCTTCTGTGTCCTCATTTGGCTCTGCTTCCATGTGTGTTGTTTTAAGGCTATCATTTACCCTTTCAGACCTAGCTTTGTGGACAGACATGACTTGAAAACTGAAGTCCAAACACTGACAGGCCCCCTGCCTTATTATGGATTACTGCTTCCACGCATATTGAGAGTATTTTTCATTTTATTTATTTATTTTTTAAATTAAACATTGATTTTTATAACATATATATTTTATAAATACACCCTTGGAAAAACTTGATATCAAATGTGCAAGTGCAAAAATGGATAAAAAAACAAAAAGCTGTTTGAGCGTTTGCAGCAACAAGACAAAAGAAAGAAAAGAAAAAGAAAAGGGAAAAAGGTAAACTGCCACACACAGCCCAGTGTTGACAGCTGGCAGGAAAGGAAAAATGTCTGACACCACGAGTTGGGGGGGTAGTGCTGCTGCTGCCGGAGCAGCATGTTACTGTTTGACAGCTTAAACTAAGGGTCAGGATGGGAAGCACATCCATACACATATGTCCATATTATATTCTGAGTCGATTTGTGTCATGGCTGGCAAGAAAATATGTTAAACAGCTTGCACACACAGTGACAACCTACCAGTTTAGAAAGTAATATTTTCATCCCCCTCACCAATTCAACCCCCACTTTAGCAAGTCAAGGGGGGTCTTGTGAGTTTTTGTGTTTACACATAGCAGCTGAGATATTAAAAGAGCCAGTTAGACTCCCACACTGCCTGCAATCATAGATCATTTTTGCTGAATAGTACTTTGCCACTGAGTCACCACTCTAATCAAAATCCACAAATCGGTAGCATTCACAGCAGAATGTGTTGCATTTTCCCGGCTTACATAGCACATCCTTTTACATTATGCCTCTGTGACTCATCCGCAGCCCTCACCCCTGGCCTCCCTTATGAGGTAATTAAGCCCCTGGTTGTTTGTTTAGCTGTCTGCATGTGTGTCCTGTATAAAACACAGGGGGGGCATATGTTCTTCCTACCATAAACCCATTGAAACCGCGGGACATGAGTGGTGAGGAGGGGTCGACTGTGCATGTGTGTGTGAGTGTGTGCTCTAATTAGGCAGGCAGAAGTGTATTAGCCTCACTGGGCAACAGCCAGCTGGGAGCATCTGGAATCGTCTTTCATACTCACCAACTTCCCCACTGCACACATACTTGTCGACAAACACACACACACAAAATTAGAAAAGATATCTATGGAACAGCAGAGTGATAAGAGAGAGTAGGTCCGGCATGACAGGTCATATGTGCAGCTATTTAAGTCCGCCACATTTTAAGCCTCCCTCAAATCACAGCACCCACCCATGCCCAGTCTGGAGACCTTGTTTTAGAGTGACACTGCCCCTCTCACGTCTCTCTCGAGACTGGAATGCCAACAGCAGAGAGGGGAGGACCTCATCCATTCTCAGCAGCATTAGAGCTGTATGAAAGGACCAAAATACTTTAGTTTCAAAGCGGGGCCAATATCTAAAATAATACTTACAGCCTCTTGCAATAACTCTGCTCCAAGTGTTTGTCTTTATTAATAGTAAGTGAGATGGCTCCTTTGCTTTTTCACACTCAGTATTTTGATTATCACATCCTTTTAAGCCCACTCCTTCTATTTGCCAAACTCTTGAAACTTTCGCAGTCTCTGCAGTGTAAACAGTTGAGCTATCAATGACATACTTCAGCAGCTCCCACTCACTGCATTCCCTCTAACGTCCAACTCCTGTTCCTGCGTAGGTGCACACTTGCCACTCTATGAGATACATCACTTCCTGTGTATCAGCTAAATATATGAAAAGAAATACTGCCGTCACACACTATGGAGGGAAAAAAACAGATACTGAGTTGGCACTCACAGTATTTCTTCTGTACAGAGAGCTCAGTGAGCCAGCTGAAATAGTGTTTCTCTGTGCTATTGATTAGCTGGTTAGGCCATGAAAAGCCAGGGACAAGACAGCCACTGAGCTCCCTTCCTCTGGCTTACCACTGCATGCTCGTGTGTCTCTCACTATTCTCTCTCGCTCCCACTTTTATGCCCCTTTCTTTCCTCCATTTATCCCAATCCTCTCAGTGTACTGTATTTGTCGCCCTCATTCTTGTGCTATTCTTACATGTTTTACAATTCCGCTCACAGAGAAAAAGCCCCAGCAAGCCACTTGCAGAGTTAGATCACAGGAACCCAGCTGTTCACAGTCAAGGGCTGCTTCTTTTATTAGCCGTCAGTAGGCTGACCTGGTAGGGCAGCGAGAGGGAGAAAGAGTGGGTGGCAGGAGGAGGAGCACTCGGGCAGCGGGGAGCACAGATTTCCCAGCTGTTAGTCCACAAGCTCTGCCCCCCTGTCAGAGATTAAGTAGATCAGCGGGAACGCAAGTACACACACAGAGGCGAGACAAGACAGCTGACACAAAATGGATTGAGATGGTCCTCCTCTAGGGTGATAGGAGTTGCACACATTCTAACAAACTCCTTAAGTTTTCTTTTGGCTGAGGACCCTAAGTTTTGGACACTGCACCATTGGAATGTACATGGCGATAAGGCACAAGCCAGCAAGCGTGCAATGCCTTAATACCCCTACAAATCCCCCACTCCTACCTAGCGTCCCTTTTATTTTTCCCTACCATCTCACAAACACATGCTGCTTTTCAGTCTGTGGAAGACTGTTTTATGAGTGAGCAACTTGTCTGGAGGGACAAAAAGGACCTGAGTGTAAAATTGTATTTCTGGCTATATAACCAGACCTCCATTGTGCCATTTTTACGATATTATTTTCATTAAGATTGCAGGGTTGGGTTTCGGTCTTTGTTGTGCCTCCCCTCTATCTGCTTCAATTCTAACCACAGTGGAAACAAAACCACTCAAAAGAAGTGGCAGTGATGAGAGCAGCAAAGAGTGCTCCCATTTTGTGTGATTATATTTACTGTGACAAGCAAGCATGCTGTGTTTTGGCAAAACATGTTGCAGCGGGAACCCAGAAACTTCACAGTTTCTGAAAAAAAAAAGTCTGCCCCACATGAGGTGTTCAAAAGACTTGACTCTAGATTTGAGAAAGGGTCTCCGGCAAGTCTGTGCCTAAGTCCCTTTTGCTCTCAAAGTACTCAAGATGTCTGTATTGTATTTGCATATTTATGAGAAATGGGTGTCACAGTGATTAAGTTAACTGGGAGTCAGTTCTGCAGAGTGTGGATAATAAAAATAATAAAAAAAATCATATAAAATGTGAAAGTCAAAGAACATTTTCTTAAAATATATCTCTTCGTTCGGTTAACAATCAAGCTTCAGGAAGACATACAGATATTTGATTTTTCATGTCAATAGGTAGTCCAGCAATTTTGTGATTGTTGGAAGATGGTACAATGCCCATTATATACTAGACCTTTGCATGATGGCAAGTTTAGTATCTGTTTTAGCTTTCAGCTAAGATGACTTTTATAAAGATGCATTTTTGAGTTAATATTTGTTGAAACTGTCACTATATCCTTACAGTAACACATGAGACGGATAATCCACCCACACCAAAACAACCATAGAGCCAAGTAGTCTTGGGCGCAAGTATTCGTTGTGTTAATCATTGCTTGTAAGCTGCAGTCAAACTATCAAAGTAGATGGCTTGGATCAAATATGATTTCTGTTTGAAAAAGAATGTTACCACATTGCTAATTTCATGCATAAAATGCATCAGAAAGAAATTTTAGAGTACCTTAGCTATGAGATGAGAAAGTAAGCTACCTCATCACCATGGGACAGAGAGGGGAGAGGAAGAACTGTGAGACGAAGTCTCACACTTCTTTAAATTCTGGCAGGGTTTGTTTTTTCTTCTTCATTTTTGCCAAGTTATCCACTGTATCTTTAAATATTTAAACCTGCAGAATGTCAATTCAAGTTCTCTTTAACAAGCAAAATAACCGAAGCAGACATAAATCTCAAGCATCAGCAGTCAAGATATTTTCAACACACATCCATGTAGTGTTTCATAAACATTCAACCAATATGGACTTCATTAGTAAGTGCTTGAGACCAGCGTAGCTCAGTGGCCCCAGACAAGTAATTAGAGTTCACACTGAGACCTGACTCTGAAATATAGTCATTATCCCAGCAAAAAATACAACCTTTCCAGGTCACATCACTTTGTTTGCAGCAGTAAAACAAGTTTATTTCTGCATTGAGCCACCATTATAGTAGCCCCAATCCACTTGCCAGCATTTTATGGAGCACAGAGTGATTGGGGGCGACTGAGAGATTCAATAAAAACGTGGTAACACAACTGGCACAACACAAGGTAACCACGAGAGCGTGACATTTTTTTGTGGGATTTGTGCTCTATTATAGTATGATTTTATATACCAGTGTACGCGATGCATGTGTAGAATAGTTTTCATCGCCCTAATTTAACAAGCGCTTCCTGGATGAAGCCCCAAACGAGGGTACCAAATTCTTTACAGCCCCCTTAAGAGCTAATCAGCCATCTTGCAATGAAACACGAGAGTTTATATTGGGCCTTCTCACACAATAGTCCCAGTGTACGCTTGTTGTTGAGCTCAAAGGTCTTGGCAAGAATAAAACTCATCATGTTGCTGTCTTGGTGATTACTGCATGCAGACAGGAGAAAAAAAGACTATAATCCGAGAGGACAAAAATTAGAGCCAATGTATTTTTTGCAACCGTGGGCTGGACTGTGGACAGATGTTTCTGACAACAATGAGAAAATGTCCCCTGAAAAATTGCCCTTGGAACGTGAGATCAGCCGTGAATTTTTAATCAACTCCACTTTCCTCATCCAAGACTTCTGAATCAGCAAAACATCTTGTAAATATAATGTCGAACCACTTTTCAGGGACGCGGTTTGCAGTGCAATATTGGGTTGCATCTGTTTTTGGTTGAAAATGTATAATGAGGACAAATATTGTCGTCCGTGCCAAAGTTTTGTTGATTTTATTTTAAACTGTTGCATTGCAGAGTAGTTTTATAGAGGCTGCCACCATTTTGCCTAGATGTGGGAGCACTGATAATTATGTGATGGATCGAGTCATTGACAGGTCTTGTTTTGAATTTCTCATAATGGAGATTTATAACATACAGAACAAATCCTTTCCTTGTTTAAACATTTGAACAGATGTTACTATCAATGATAAAACAGATTTATTACTACTTCATTACTACTTCAAGACACACCATTGGAATATGGATACATGGGGAGATCCCACTCAGACTATGACTTTAAAGCACAAGACAAAGGCTGTGCTTTCAAAGACTATACACTTCATCAAACACGCCAGTGAAGGGAAGGATGACCCCACTCACATATACACAACACAACTGGCACCATCTCCAATTTATCACAAGTAATTTCCTCAGCTCTTGACCTTTGACCCCTCCCTAGGGCTGTGTTTGTATTGAGGGCAACCTGCCACTGTCTGAACTGTCTGTCTGAAGCCTCCCTAGAGGGACACAGTGGTGTTTGCAGGAGAAAAATGCGGCTTAAGCCACTGCTGGTGAATCCAGCCTTGTGCCCAGCTTGCAGTTCTTTCTCTGTGTGTATGTCTGTCATTGTCTTCTCAGCCCTCTAGTGTTTTATGCATGCTGCTCATTAGCCAGACAATGGCCACTTGCGATGAAATGCCGTTCAGGGCAATATGTCAGCATACCCTTGGGATGAAAGAAAGGAGGGTGGGGGGCAGAAAACGGTGTGTTCGGAAAGAAAGGGGAGGCTGGAGCAAAAGGAAAGGAAAGGGAGGTGGATGTGAGGGGAGTGACAGGGAGAGTCTGTGGACAACCCCAGAACAAAAGAGAGAAGATGTGCAAAAAAAAGCAAAGGGTTTTTTTTTCATTACAACAATTCCTGAATTAAAAATCAGCAAGACCTCAGTTCAACCCAACAACCAGCTTTTCAGAATACTGACATTACAAGCGAGCCCGGTGAGTCAGACTGCCCTGACCTCTTGTGTTGTGAGACATAGTAGAACAAGCCACTGCTACATACATGCAGCAGCCGCTCCGCTGCAGCCCTGACTGAGGCACGAGCTCCATCCAGTGTATGCAGGCTCCCCTCCCCTTACATCACCACGTCTGGAGGCGGAAGGTGGGGAGGGGTACAAGATTAATGATGGTGCTAACCGCGTATTTATCATCCGGCTGGAGAGTAATGCGACACCTTTCTAATCTGAATATATTTCATTGGGCTGTTATGGCACTCAGCCCTGAGCCCCCATATATGTGTGTATGTGTGTGCTTGCAGTTGTGTGTGACTGGAAGTGTATT
The DNA here is from genome assembly GCA_028566105.1 of Hypoplectrus providencianus. Classification (NCBI taxonomy): domain Eukaryota; kingdom Metazoa; phylum Chordata; class Actinopteri; order Perciformes; family Serranidae; genus Hypoplectrus; species Hypoplectrus providencianus. The sequence continues at coordinate 7,459,599 of JAOWBC010000935.1, read as the reverse complement.
TGAATGTTAATCATATCTGCATAGGTTTGTGCATGAGAACGTGTGTTTGTAGAAGCATTTGAGTACAGCGATACCAACCAGCCGCCATAAATGCTCACACTATCTGCCCTGGCAAAACGGCTCAGTGGTAATTAGATAAAGATGAAGTTCCTCTTTCTTGCACGTTGGGGCCACGCTCCCCGAGATCCTCTCCTCTGATTCCCAGCTGCCTTATCAGGTGAACACCCTGCTTCCATCCTCCTCTCCATCTCTCCCTCTCATTCTCCTGCTACTTCTCTTTGGCACTCAGCAGAAATCAAGATGGATGTCTCCCCAACGGAGATGGGGAGATAAGGAATGTGCAAGGCCAAGATGGGGCCTGATAGGGGCCCACATTGCGTCGCCGTCGTTAGATTTGCTCGATTGTCGCTGAGGCTGCCAGAACTATAGATGAACTTGGAGTAGAAACTACCTGGTGAAGAAGATCGTTCTCCTGCAGGTGTTTTCAGATGGGGAGGGACTTGTCCACAAGTCGCACAAATATAATATAATGCAATAATTTTTGCTTTCTTACATAATGTTATATTTACTGCTTCTCTACTAATCCCTGAATGTGGAAGAATCTCAAATCAGAGCAGCAGCTCAGTGTATGAAATGTGTTTTGTAAACATTTTTTAATCTATTCCGTTATTTGGTCGTACCAACGGGGTGAAAATGTTGCCATGTTCATTTGTCCCAAGATAGCATAAGCATAAGATGCAGCAATGGTCATGGGGAAAAAGGATTTGCAAATTTAGTGACAACATAGAACATTTGGACAAACACTGTCCCCATCAATAATTAAATGTCTAAGTCCATAGCTAATTACAATCATTCACAAGGTACAGCCTTAGTCTTAAGAAGGCCTTTGTACCCACAGGAATCTCCATTTTAGGCATTCACCGTATCAAGCATACCAGCTTATATTCTAGTCAACAATCAGTGGTGACAAGGCTGTCGAAATTTTATGCTGGAGGAGAGTACACACATCCACACGCTTTCTCGCACAAAGAGGTTTTCTCTCTGAGATTATGTGTCTTGCTTTCTTGTGTACCCTTTGCCAATCTGCCATTTATACAAGTGAATGTTTTACAGACGCAGAAGCTCAATGTAGGCTTCATTGTTCAAGTTCATTGTAAAGCAACAAAGGGAGAGAGTGAGTTAGACGATTTTTCAAATGAGACATCTGGACAAGACAAATTCACTAACCTACCTAGCTATCCATGCTAATTTTTAAATAACTGCTGGCAGCTCCTCTTTGCACACCTAAGTCAACAAGATTGTCAAGGCTTATGTTGCATATATGTTGACTGCAGCTTGTGTTATTGTATTTGCTTTAACATCTGAATATTTATCAATTTATTCACTCCAAATATGTATTACAGGGAATGTCGGTAACTCTCCATCCTCACATCTTCAAGTATGGCTTGGATCCACCTTGGCTTGTGATACATGTGCTGTGCGATGTTCAGCTTACAAGGTGATAGCCAGTGATAATATAATTTTCTAATGCCTTTATAGCAGTCCAACAATGAATCAACATTGAAAAAGACATTTCTGAGTTGTTATCATTGGCGACTCTGGGACAGATTTCTCACCTGTCATGTGTGAGATCCAAGTTCATTTCCTCACTAGCACAAGAACCTTTTCAACCTTCATCATGTCAAAGAAGAGTAATAGGTCTGGTGCTAGACCAGCACTGACTGACTCATGATGTTTCAGTGTCATTTCAGCCCTGAGCATCTTTGGCTAGACTTCAGCACCATTCCCCACCATAGTGCTCATATGAATCCCCAGAGGGATGGACAGTTTATCTGTAGCAGTTAGCAGCTGCTGTCTGCCCCAAAGACTCCAATAGCCCCCAGCTAGTGTTGCCACTTCAGATGCTAGTCATTTAGCAAACAAGTCAATCATATGAAAGGCAACTGCTAGCGTCCTGCCAACGTCCCCAGTGATCCCAAATATAGAAACCAGGGGGCAAAGAGGAGTCACAGGCTGTTGGGTCATGAAAATCAGGTCAAAGTGGTCATCAGAAAAATATCTGGGTCTAACATGCTGCTCGAATGACTGTCGTCGTTGATACTATAATGACAAAAGATCAGGGGCCCCTGGTGCTGTCCATAGTCTGCTTCTGTTCATGGGTTTTGGACTCCATAACTCACATTTTTTAAAGTGTCTTTCACACATCTCTGTAAAGAAGCATGTGAGTAAATGAGCAAATAACCAATTAGATTGTCATGTAGGAATCTGTGGCCACCCAAAAATGTAAGATGTTGGAAAGAAACTTGAATAGCATTCTTTCAGCACTGAACTGGTGGTATTTGTGGCACATTAGCTTTGAAGATTTCAAGGACTTCACAAATAAAAGCTCCTTTTGAAGTAAATGTAACATTTTCTTCTTCACCACATGAGAAATTCAATTTCAGTGGTAAACATCACAATGAGTAATTGTATTATCCTAGCTTCTGTAAGGCAGATAAAAAAAAAAAGATACATATCCCTCTTGTATCTCATCTCTTGTCTGACAAAACTGCTTTAGATGTGGTCTAGGGGTTGACACAGCGTGGCGTCAATGAGAGCATGAGTTTGACGGCGACAATGTTTGCGGCATTAACTCGCTTGCTGTCTTTTGTCATTGGGCGTGAGGAAACTTAACAGTAATGTTTGCTCACAAATTTTCCTTCTATTGGATTCAATTAGCTTCACAGAGATGGGAAATGTTTAAGCTTTGAGTTTTTCTTTCATCATTTGTAGCACAGACTACTACTCTCAACTGTTCTCCTTTAGTTTGTAGCTTTATATGTCTAGCAATGACAGTGTTACCCAAAAATAGCAATGAGAACAACTGGAGCAGAATTTGCATCACATTAAAACAAAGACTGTACCTATCTATTCAGGAAGTTTTCTTTGAATAAAGCAATGGGTGAATGCCTTAAATTATTGCCTGAATCAACAGTTTTTATCAAGTAAATAAAGCAAAATGATATAAACATACATTAAAACATGATATATCAGCAGTATAGAATGAGAATCTCATAAATTTTGTATCTGCTCACCAGTGGAGTGCAGAAATGTCCAGTCAGCATTACTATACTGTAGATATAGTAACTCAATCATCAGTAAGTTACAGATTATGTTGAGGATAATTATTTTTGTTTTGATACAACAGTATAATATGAACTAGAAATTACCATAAATGCACACAGATCTCTTTCCTTTAAAGACATAACTATATTTAGATTATTTAAGGTTGAAAATGTGAAAGAGCAAAATATTCCTCTGGGGAAAGTCACCATGTGTACTCATGTCTGTGAGTCAATTTCAAAACGTAAATTTCTATTAGATTTACTTGAACAATCATGTCCTGACAGTCTAAGTGCAATGTAAACAAAAACGACGTCCCTGCTAACAAGGTAACCCTTGAATTCAAGGTTACAGTCTGCTGCAGTTCCAAAATGCACACACAGGCATATGCTAACCCACATACTCTTATCACCCCCCAACCCCCAACACAAACACACACTCAAACACACGCAAACATGCATGCATGCACAGGCAAATACGTCTCTATCCCTGTAGTGCCCTCCTTGGCAAAATCTCAGTGCCAGTCTCTTAATGAAATGCTCAATTAGGGTCTTTAAATAGGTAATTATGCAGTGCCTAATCCCTTAGCTCCTGGGCCCTATCTCATTTAGATGACACTTGGGCAGGCAAAATGGGAGGGGCAGGCACTGGGGCCTTGGTTTCTGTCATCAAAGCCCCTCCGTGGTGGCACAGGCGGCCCTGTTAATGATAAGGCACATCCAGGCAGTCAGTCAACAGCGACTCCCAGTGAGGGCCACTGACAGCATGGGAGATGGCAATGTCAGGCTTGACAGTGTCTTAATCATGTTTGTGAGTGTTCGGGGGTGGATTGTGTTGGGTTGGGGGCGCTTGTATAAAGCTTCCAAGAGAATGTTAGATGTGGAGCGAGAGCAGCAAAGACTATCTGTGTGATGTGGGTTTATATGCATTTCTTGCGACAATTTCCCAGTTAATTTTACATGAAACAAGGACAGAGGGAGAGAAAATCACTTCCAAATGTCAAACTGTGTATTTTGCTTGATGCCAGGCATTGACAGAATGGTTTTGATTTCCTGTACTGACATTTGTTTGAAGGTGGCATTTGATTTGAATTTCAATCTCCAAACTGGGGCTGCAGAAAAGGGCCTATTCATTCGTTTTCAGCAGCATAATAAAATGTCTTGTTTGAGACTTTCAATATACCACCACTGACGGGAAACTGCTCTCGTTTGGTTGCTAACGTAGCAATAGCAAGCATTTGTCTTAGTGAAACGACAAAGGGGGGAATTGTTGCTTTTGCCTTGGGGTGAACCATTGCCTTCCCTCGACTGAGCTGCACGAGCAGCCTGCACTGCCTTTCATGAGAATAGCTTAGCTTGGCTAAAACACCTTTCAAGGGCATCCAAGAACTAAAAAAAAGTTCAGCTTTTCAAACCTATTAATCAGCAGTGCCCACATCAAAGAGCTCAGTAAACTTTGGTGGGGATACTTGAAGCACTAAAATATTGAAACAGCTTTCTAAAATGCTGTTCATCCCCACCCTGCATGTCCTTTGACAGTCTTATCAGGATATAGATGGAAAAGCAGAAACAACACAATTTCACCTCTGTGTATTCAGCAAAAACATCTCATATCTGTGATAATATTTTTTGTCCCGTGGCCCTCCCTGTTGGCACTGATGTATTTTCATGCAAAAAGGTTTTGATAAGCTGCTGGTTCTAATGCCGCCTGTCTGTTCTTGGGGTTGTTGACTCAGGATTTCTTATCAAATCTGAGTCATGGCTAAAACACCGGTGCCTATAGTACACTGAAAAACAAGAATCGCTGTGAGAGCCCCCATGAACACCCGGTTGACTAACACTGCAGACACTCAGGCTAGAGTGAGACACACGAACACTTAAATATTATTTGAAGCCTGTTCATAAGACATAACACTATACAGAATTCATATTATTACAGTAACTCTTTCATTGTTTTTTTAGCCTAGATATATAAAGATCTGCTACCCATTAAACAGAGAAGCACATAAAACCATCCCATAGATTGGTGCTGTGGCCATGATAAGTGCACTTATTAAAACATCAGCCACATCACCTTAGGTAACAGATAGCATACAGTATGCTAAGCTAATTGAAGGGAAATTTACTTGCCATTGCCTTAGTGCAGTACAGCGACCATAATGTGGCGTTACATTTTAGCTCAGGGTATATCAAGGCAAATTAGCATTTAGATAATGGGAGACACTTGGCATTTTAATTATTTTGCTGCCCTATGAGTGTAGCGTGTATGCCCCAAGCACCTTCTTACATCCTTCATGTATGCCTAAGTAGTACATTTACATACCAAACGGCTTGGCTTGTGTATAAAAGCCACTAAAATGTCACCACTCCACAATGTACCTTGGTGTTCAATTGTTTTGTTGAGATAAGGAGGCATATTGTTGTTGACTTTTGCCATATGTATTAGGGGTAACACAATTCCCAGTGCTCCATTATTCAGTTATTTTCAATAGAGGTCTGCTGTGATGTTTTCTGCCTTGACCGCAAGTGGCATTGGAATGCTGTTTTGTCTGTTGTAGGGCTCTGTACTTTCCATAAAACGACATGAGCTCAGGCTGGGAACAACCTCCCTCTCACCCTTCTTCCTCCCTCTCATTCTCTCTGCTGTACGGAAGTGAGATTATTCCTCCTCCCACAGATCGTTGCTGTGTTGGGGGTAGATGTCAAAGTGCCAGGAGCATGTGGTGCAAAGGGTATGCGTGATTCTCTGCGTGTATCTGGCTATTTAGTGCATATGAATTCATGAGTTTACATTTGTGAGCGTGTATGTGTAGGAGTTGGGATTTTTAAGCTGCATCTATTTGATTCGACGTGGACCAGAGCCCCACTTTGTGCTTTTAATGGTGAGGAGTTGTGCCATGTTTCTTCTCTCATTTTTTCACCTGCTGTCATCCTCCCAGTTGCCTCCCTTCAGGAAACAATGCCTTTAGACTGTCAGAGTGGCCTTGCAACTATCATCTCCTCTTCAGCAGCCCCTGCTTTTTCTCCCTCTGTCCCTCTTTTGTCTATTCTATCTCTCTTGCACTGCCACTGTTAGGCGTACAAGCACAGACGGAGCGTGAGAAAAGCTGGCACATTCCCTTGCTTCCCTCCCTCTGCCTCCACCTCTCCTGCTCTCTACCCTACAGCAAGCTCTCCGCTCCCTCCCCTCTTCCTCGGCTCCTTCCGTCCTTTACCCTCCACATTACTTTCCCTTGCCCTCCTCTCCTTTCTCTCACCACTTCTCTCCCTCTCTGCCTCGTTGCCCCTCTTATCCATTATATTTCCACCCCTCTGCTCCGCCCTCCCCTTACTCCCGCTTCTTTTTTTCTGGTTCATAATATGTAACATGATTTAGCCCTCCCCTGTTCATGCGGCATAAATTTAATCCCAGCCATTCCAGGTTGGCTGCTGCTGCTGCGTCTCTCATTTTTCTCGTTTTGCCCCGATCATGCCACACTCTACTCCTGACAATATACTCCTCAAGATTCAGTCTGTTTTCATGTTTACAAGTTTTTACCCTGTGCTTAATGCTGATGTGCAAGGTCAAGCACAACCCAAGTGGCACATCATTGTGCTAAAGTAGTCGCCTACGCTTTTACCAGTAGAAGGGAAGGCCACCCAAAACGCTGGCAATCATTTAAATAGTTTACATAGCTCACAGGCTTACCTTACGGCTGATTGTGCTGGGTGTCTTTGGGTGTATCTATTGCCCGTTGAAAAGGCATTATTGTTGAGTTCAATAGGTAGTATGTTTCCTTTGTCATCAAGGTCAAAGGACATGATTCAGATGTGCAGACAGAGATAAAATAGGTGGCTTTTCTTTGGTTTTGCTTCCCCTTGCTTTTAAGTGTCCTTAAAGCTTACCCAACAGCTATGTAACCTTGTGCGCGTGTGTGTGTCTGTTTGTTTGTGACTGCCTGTGTGTGCACTGTGTGTTGGTATGCTTTCAGGGAGCAACACAACAGGCCACTAGGATAATCAGTCACTAGACTGCAGGTCAGGGTCTTGCACTGTGGGGACCATCCATCTGAACCCAACAGCTGCTGGGAAACGTGGTGAGAGGAATGGGACGAGAGAGAAAGATGGGTGAAGAGAGAGAAATGTAGAGAGAGAGAATGGGAGAGAGAAGTGGCGAGGTAGACCAGGTAGAGAGAAAAGTCAAGGAGAGGCTTTTAAAAACAAAAAGAGCACACACAGAATGCGTGGGTGGAGGAGGAGGAGG
>JAOWBC010000935.1:7411608-7429610 GCA_028566105.1 Hypoplectrus providencianus | reverse complement strand
ACACACACACACACACACACACACACACACACACACACACACACACACACACACACACACACACACACACAAGCTGAACAGTTTTCTTCAGGGGTTCGCAATTAAGAATTCAAAGACCTCAACTTAGATTTACTGCATGTGGTTTAGCTGGAGACATATTAATAATGTGTAACTGACAAAAACAACCCACTAATATGCAGCTAATGTATTATCTTGTGGTACTGCATGTCAGTCTTTAATGTAAAACAAACTAATTAAAAATCTAATAAAAAACATTAAAAGTAATCATTTCAATTCGATTATTTGGAGCAATTATTTGGCATTTGACATATCAAAAGCAAGAGGCTTAGAGGCAATATTTTGACCACAAAAAACAGTTAAATTTTAAGCGATTGATTCTTTTATGAAACTTTGATAGAATCAAATTAACCAGGGAGCCTAAAAGTTGACAAATTAAATTGTGAGTTTAGAGCATGATAAGGCTATACAGTATGTGCCAATAAATAAATGAAGCTCCTATTTCAGTCATGTAATTACTGTAGCAGTTTCTCTTCAAAGCCAGAATTTAAACCCTGCAGCAGGTATAGTTCAGTATAAAAACTGTATGATGTGGCTCTCAGTAAACCACACAACCAAATTGCAGTGTCTGACAGTATTAAGTGTGCTTTTATGCTACTGTATTCTGACAGTTCACTCTCATTGTTGGCTTGAAAGAGAAAAGGGTGATTTTTTACCTCAAAAACATTTCAGTCACCATCATTTTTCATCCTCTCTTTTATGTGCAATACTTTTCCTTCACTGCTGCATAAAATTAGTGGCCTGTGAAAGGTCACTTTGGTTCTTGACTGACTGTTTGTGGTACCTCCCCTGCATATTCTTTGTACCAGTAATGGGTTTTGGTTTGAGGCTAGGCATGACTACAGTTCGCTGCAGAAAACAGTATGCAGAGAGATTACTCTTTTCTCAGAAACCTTATTTCATTTGTAGTTTGGATTTGTTTTGCATAGTCCTCCTTATTTATTTTTACCAACAGATTAGTGAAATGTTCCCTGAATCTTAGAATATGAAATTGGTGGGAATGGGAAAGCTGGACAGGCAGTAGACGTGGGAAAATTGAAGTTAAAAGCTCTATTTATTTTTCCCAAAAAGCTTAGTTTAGGTGTAACCTCGTATGCTGAACTTAGGAACATTTGCTGGATATCTGAGCTGCTGAAAGGAAGCCAGTTGTCATCAAGCAGGATTGCTGGAGCATGAGCTAGTTTGCCTGTAAGCGCTTGAGAAAACACAGTGCAGGGAATGTGTCACTTCTTATGGCCTGACAACTGGCATCCATCGGAAATGGCTTGGCACTACTTATCCATAAAATTAGAGTCTGTTTAAATATACAATGTCGAATCCCTGGAATGATTTGCTACATAATCCATCTCTGCTCCTACGGAGACAAATATGAGGCAAGCTTTTCCGCTCCGTGGTCGAGGGCAAAGACAATTATGTGAAGTTTATGCTATAAAGAAATAGGACAGGCCCAAGCACAGTGTAATTCTCTCTTGAATACAGCCAGTCAAATGTGTTGCTTATTTGATTTTCCATTACACTTTTCCCCATCTATATCTTTTGATTTCTACTACATGTAGTGGAAAACCAGCAGCTTTGTAGATTGTCATCTGCACATGCTGTCATGGTGATATTTTCCTTATCAATCTCACACGAGATTTATATCACTTGTGGCAGAAGCATCAGACTCACACACAGGCGTGCGCTCTTATTATCTCCACATGTGATTACATTGGCAGTAAGCTGACATGGCCAAAGAATGTTTATCACTTTTGCCATTTTTAACATCTTTTCAAGTCTGTGCAGCCCCAGCATGATAACTATTGGCCATTTTGCTGCAGCACTGCCATTTAATGAATCGTTCCATTGCCTAGTGGATAACAGAATGAACGAATGGCTTTCTGTGTTAGTGGCTGCCACTGCCTATCCTATCAGATAATTAACTTTTTGCAAATAGACTGTGCTGACTACCAAACAGAGTAAGCCTGCACAATTAGAATTACTTATCTATGTTCTCTCTTTTTTCCAGACGTTGGAGGAAAAACAAACAAGACAAACAAATCCAAATTTCATACTTCTTGCTCGGCTGTTTTTTTCCTCAAATGGTCACACACAAATTGCCCCCAGATTTGTGTATTGGTACACAAATGAACACGTAATGAATGAGGGGGATGTCTTATTGAAATTGATGCTTCCGTGTTATTCTGCTTTGCTTGAAAACATCAGCCCAGATGTTCAGAATTTCCTACAGGAGGGTCCAGCATTTTCCATCTCCCTCTCCCTGCTCTTTTTTTTTTTTTCTCTGGCGGATGGTCTCGCACCGACAGTGGCACAATTCAATATTTATATGTTTCCTTCTGTTTGGTTTCCACCGCAAAGGGAGGTGGGCTTTCATGTGTCTGATTTGCCACAGCAGCGATTCAGTTCCAGCTTTTAAAGCGTTTGGGGCCGTTTGAACAAAGCCATCTGTTTGAGTGGGACGTTTTATTAAGTGACAAACTGGATCCCTCTACCTCGCTAATGTGTCCCGTGGGAGATGGCGCGAGCTCGTATGTGTGCGGCTGGTGGAAGGACAGACACGAGGAGAGAGCTTGTGATAGAAAGGGTACAAGTTTTCCTCTGCAAACATTATTATATACCACAAAAGGGACTACATCACTGATGTAACTGTCATTGGATAACTGAAAGTTTTTTGCCTTTATGAATCTACAACTACAACTGAAAATAGGGGGCATTCACTTTCATTTATTAATGTCATTCACCCATTTACAGTGTTGTCTCCATTAAGCGAGAATATTCGGACACCCATGAGTGTGTGTGTCAGTGTGTTGCTTGCACATGTGCATGATAGGCTGTGCACCTCAGGAGCCCTATTCTCCCTCACCACCCCATCTCATCAGAGAAGCTGTCAGTGCATTGAATGTGGGACAAGAGCATTAGCCATTCTTTTTGAAGCTGTTGCTGTTGTCTGTGCAAAAGTGCCCTAACTCCTGCAGAGCCCCAGCCAGTAGCTGAGACCTTGCATTGCAGTGCCACTGAGCATGAGTAACACACACTCACCGGGATAAGAGAATCCCATTGGAATAAGAATTTTGCAACCTTAGTCACTGGGCTGAATATTTGGCAGGGAGAATACGCTGGTGAGTTGTGTATGATTATGCATGCTGTAGTTTTCATGCCTTTGAAGCTGTGTTGTAAGTGATGATATGCATTTATTTATTCGCAGGAGACTCTTGGCGGCTTATGAGTCAAAAAAGAGAGCTTGACCCTATCGCAAAATGGACCTGCAGCCCTAGTATCCACATGCAGTCTCAATATTAATGTGTCATTAAGCTGCATTCTTGTATGTTCTATTGAATTAGTTTTACATAATGACTGTTATGAATTTTGCTTAGAGAGCACATTTAAGCAGTTGGGAAGGGAGGGAGCAGTAAAGGAGAAGGCTTGTATTATGAACTTCATTATGTGTGACAAGCAGCACAATATTGATGGAGGAGCGGGTCCCCATCATTGCACTGCATTAAAACCTCTGCAGTGAATTAATGTACTATTCCTGATCCAGTAATTAACAATCATTCGGGGGCCATATCCCTTTTCAAGTAATCACTAATTGCAATAAGAATTTCAGTTTCCATTTAAGGCAAGATTACCGATGAGCATGCAATGCAAATCAGCCAACAGTTCTAATTAAGCTCCAATTCCTTTTCTTTCTTTCTGCTTTGTGAGCACATACAATGTGGAGTTTGTTTCCTCAGCATTACAAAAGACACATTTTTATCATAATGCTGCAGATAGAGAGTTGTGTAATGCCCCAAGAAAATGGCTTATGCTTCTGTTTGTTCCATTGCTTAGTATGTTTGGTTTATCTTTTCCTTTTTTTTTTTTTGCATTGTTTATCTGTTTTCGTGTCTGCATTACGACAGCCTGTTTTCTTTTTGGCAAAGGGTCAGATGTGTCTGAACATTCTACAGACAGTTAATTAATCCATAGAGAGGCCGTTCCTTTATAAACCACACAACTACATTCTCAATCACCAACCATCCAGCACCTTTCTTTATCTAAATATTATGATGATGATATTGCTGCAGTTGACTTTAATTACAGGATTACATCAAGTCAAATGTCCTAGGCACATATACTACATGCGTCACTTTCCCCCTCTTTAAAGAATTAGCCACCCCTTTCAGTTGTGACAATTCATCAATATCACATAACTGATATGCTGCGGCTTAGAGATGTCGAATGAGGTTAATGGCATCTTTAAATGCTCCTTTCTTCCACCAGTATGTCCAAAATGGAGCAGGGTATTTGCAGACTGCCACCCAATGTGTTAGGATTAATTATCACCCTCCACAACCCCACCTCACCCTGCAAGTTAAAGATTCAGAGAGGAAATGGCCCTTTTCATGCAAATGAAATTGAATATGTCAGTCAGTATAATTGTGAAAACCGAGCCGTCTTGGACTGGTGTCTGTGCCGAATAGAGGTTCCAACTGAAAGTGGGTTTATTAATGTTCTCCTCTCCACTCTTTGATTCATGCACTTTAATGGCTTGGCAGATCAAACTTTAGTCTATTGAGGAGCCCTGATGACTTGAAATGTTTTGCCCATAATGAATGAAAACCACACTCTGATCTATTTGAGAACAGTATTTAAATGCAATGTTTGGCTGTGAGTTAAGCCAATATCAAACAAACTTGTAATGAATGTAGATCCGCAAGATGCTCAGAGCCCAACTGTCCTCCTCCAACTAAACTCAGCATGATGTTAGAAAAATGTTATAGCATTAGCCTCAGTGAGATAGTCCACTTATCTTATAGTCTGACCCTGCAACAGGTACTTAAATTTCACTAAACAAATTCTTCAAACCGACCAAACCAAAACAAGAAATGCTTATATATGTTGAGTCAGCAATGGAAGAAGTTCTTAAATCTCTTATTTCAGTAAAAGTATTATCATCACACTGCAGAATTACCACAATATAAGCAAAAAATACTATATTTACTTACTTTAGTAAAAGTACAAAAGTAACAGCATCTGAATGTACATAAATAATCAAAAGTAAGTACTTTTTATGCAGAGTGCCGGAACACTTTGTTATATTCAAAATCCAATCATTTTTGTTACATTTAAGTAATTGTCTGATGTGAATGTAGGGCTTACTGCAACCTAATATGCTTCAGTGTTGTAAAATGTAGTATTTTCAAATTGATCAGATGAGTTTCCCTTTTAAATATTGACCTGAAAAGTTATTGTCAGCTAAATGTAGATTAAAAAGTACAATGTATGCCTCTAGAATGTTGTGAAGTAGAAGTATAAAGTTACATATGTGGAAATATTCAAGTTAAGTTAAAGCAATTTGTTTAAATTGTAGTTTTAAAATAATTTAAAGGGGGCACAATGATAAGGATACTATTCAGTAGCAGCAGCACTAATCAGTTTTAATGGTCTATGCATGTGTTGCCCACATTGTTGAAGGCTTCCAATTTTCAATTATGTCTCTCCATTAAAAATCTATGTATTTGCAGTCATGAAACGGCCTGCCCCCTCAGCCCTGTAGACATGGGTGTTCTTAAGAACAGTAAAGGCTTTCAGTCAGCCACCAAATTATTAACATGGTGTTGATCCATGAAAAATAGAGCACAGGGATGCTATGAAGAGCTTCTTCCTTTCTGGGGGCAGCGAAAGTGAACAAGGTTACATAATGACCTCGAGGGAGAGCAGCGGGCACAGGTCCATGTCACTAACCTTTTAGCTCATGACAGGCTTTACACTCCTCATTTGTTTGCCGGCGACAGCTTAGCACTGGATTAACAGGTGCCTAGCCACGGTATTAATTCATGGTTACCTCTCAAAGGAGATGCCAACATGCAGCAGAGGGCTTTTACTGGATGGCTATTTAGATTCATTTTTTATGATTAAAGGCAAAATAGTGTGTACCCACTATTCTAATTCAGTCATTTTCTATTTTAATTAACATGACTGCAGATAAATCTTTCCACTTCCTTATGAGGGTGTTATGTGTTCTCATGGCTGTTGTAATTTCCCCCCCAAAAAATAAAAATAAAATCAGGGTCACGTGGGAAATGTTTTCTTTGTAGTGCATGAGTTTGCACAATGCTTGTTCATATATTTTGGGTTGCTGTCAACGTGCTAGTCATGGTATTGTTCGGAGAAAACAGAGGTTTCAATCAGCCTCTGTCTACCTGAAGCCATACGAGGAGTCTACCAAAATGGATGTTTGTCAGCGGCGGACCTAAAATGGGGGTATGATGGTGCTATCAGCGGCCATGTCTGTGAAAACACCATTACCTCCATGTCACGCCTCAATCACTCCCCATTGTGCGATGACTCTCCCCCCCACCCTCTCCCCCTCACCTCCAGTGCTGATCTCCCGCACATGTCCTAGCAGTCTATCACAGCCGGCGTAGGGAGACGCACCGAGCCATAATGGATGGCCCCGGAGCAAAAAACAGCCCCAATAGCATATCAATTACCCATCAGCACCCTCTTGGCTGGATGCCAATGTGCACCACACCCCAGCAAAGTCAATGAGATAAGGTGCAAATGCAGATATAATGGTGCTTTTTGCCGTGTACAAATTACACAGTGTCAACTCTGCTGCCCACCTGTCGGATCTGTCAGCCGATGAATGAGAGAGAGTCTCTGGGAAGCGTGTATGTCAAATGTGTGTGCACATGCAACAGCGTGTGCATGTCATGAGGCAATCAGGTGATTTCCCAGACTCATTTGCCCAGTAGAAACCCAGCTGCTTGCCTGTTTATCTGTTCGCCCTTTTGATTGCTGACCACACATCTTATGCGATCTCTCTGTGAATCCTGCAGGTTAATTTGCCCCTTGCTTGCAGTGCCACCACTGCTTCTGTTGCTGCTGGGCAGCACAATCTGGGAGGGAAAATCAGCCGCGAACAAGCACAATCGCACATTCTCACATGAGGGGATTCAGATGGTTGGCATTATTGCAGCTGTGTGGCCCCTAATGGCCTGCTGAAGTGATTGATAAAAGGCAAACAGTTGCTCCGCAGGGGGACAGATGGAGCTACACCTCCCACTGAAGCTGGCGCTCAAGCTTCAGAGGAAAATATTAGGGGGGTCTGACTTAGCACAATGACATTATTGCTATGGAAATTTGCCTTGATCTTCATGATAAAGCTAAAATGTAAATCTCAAAATCAAAACCTCATCAGGGATAGACACGTTCCTCTGATTACTTATCACTTTCATGCGTTTTGATTTTGTTATAATAGAAATGTAAGCCCATGAGCAGGAAATGATTGTCCTGAAGGAGAAAAATTGGAAAAACACAAGTTAATGTTTGGGCAAATTATATTGAGGAATAATTTGACAAACGGAATATTTCAAACTGCAGAAGCAAGGTTGCAGCACTCTTCGCTGCTATGGAGATCACAGTCTGAACAAATGTGATTGTACACTCCTGTAAAACCACAGAAGTAGATGGGAACGTCCGTGTCCACGTCCACACAAAGCAAACACTGTTCCACTCTGCTGTTCTCTCACCTCCACTCCCCTGCATTTTTAGCATTTTTATCCTCATTGCTTTTACACTTGACTTGTTGTGCTGAATTGAGGGACCAATTAGGAGCAACAGAATGCTCGCACTGCCGTTCAGAGCATTGCGAGGACCTTATCAGGTGCGTGTCTCATTTGCGAGGGCACAACCACCGTTCCGATTGGTGGTTTTCTAGAGATTAGTGTTGTCTGCTACAGAAGCGATAGACAAGCTTCTGTTTTTATGCAACAGTTTGGAAAATGTTAGCCTATGTTATTAGTTACACTGAAAGGCCACATGATTTTTGTCCAGATATTATGATGGGTAACAGTTTGTTATGAGGGATGTCTTTTCTATTGAATGCCATGGAGAGCACAAATTCACTGACAATGATCGTTTTAATTACAAGTGCTTACAATTTTTTTTTTCTTGATTTTAAGTTATTTTATCATTTAGTGGCATTATTAATTAACTACCCACCAACACCTTAATCACCTAAATACATTCCACAAAGCAACACATTGCAATTTCCACTGTAGCCTTCCCTGTAGATGGTGTGAACAAAATAATTCCTGTGTGAACACTTTCTTTCCCACAAAAAATAAATAAAAATGTGTCCTTTTATCAAAGAATTCCTTCTAAAAACTCCCATAAAAGTCTTATTTTTCAAATATTTCAGAGTTACTAAGAGATACTCCCAGAGTCAAGATAAAATGCTCTCTGTCCTTTAACTTCTGATCTCAAGCACTGATCATCTGTCTCCCCTCGCACCATAAAGTCAGTAAAATCTCTTGTCTTGACCTCCAAAGACAATCCTCTTAACAGCCACATGCTGAAATCTGCAACTTTGTTACTTTCCAATGCGTGCGGCTTGATAAGAAAGATTAATTGCTCTGTCTGGAAAG
The DNA here is from genome assembly GCA_028566105.1 of Hypoplectrus providencianus. NCBI lineage: Eukaryota > Metazoa > Chordata > Actinopteri > Perciformes > Serranidae > Hypoplectrus > Hypoplectrus providencianus. Next base: position 7,421,121 of record JAOWBC010000935.1, on the reverse strand, counting down.
CTTAGCATGCTCACTAACTATTTTTGTTATCTTTTGTTCTGTTTCTGTCTCTCTTCAGCACCACCAAAGTTTTTAAGAACCCCCAATGACCAAACAGGCGTGCAAGGAGGTGTGGCTTCCTTCATCTGCCAAGCTACAGGAGATCCAAGGCCGAAGATTGTGTGGAACAAGAAGGGGAAGAAAGTCAGCAACCAGAGATTTGAGGTATTAGGTCTATTGTTCTGATGTAAAATGCTCGACAAAATGGGAATGCTTCAGCACTGCTTTTGGCTCTGCTCACACATAATCCATTGCGCCAAGCCAGCTCGCTTGCTTGCTTGCTTTTCGCCCTGACTTGCCACCACGCATTAGCAGGCTCTAATAACCATGCTGGCCAGGCTTTTAAACATGCATGAGTTTTAATGAGCAAGTGCACAAAAGATCTAGGGACAGATTTGTAATTAAATAAAGGACAAGAAAAGAGCAATTGGACAGAAGAAAAAACAACTTGTGGTGTGACCCAGATACCTACATTAGCATCACGCCACATTTGCCAGCTTAATGCAAAGTGAAAGGGGAAGCAGCGCTTTCACTTCGAAATATCCTTTTGCTTTGTGGCATCTTTATCTAAATGCATGTCCTACCCTCCTTATTTTGGCTGAAGCTTTGATTTCTGGTCAGCTTTAATCTGCACTTTGGCTCAATACCCATGAGAAATAACACATCATCGCAGAACACTGATAAGATTTCTATTAATTTCTGTGTCAGTCCTCGGGACTATCATGGTGTCACTTTTTTTCCCCTCTGCTCTAGATGCCATATTTGCTTGCTACTGCACAGCGGCAATGGCTTAACAGAGCTCGGAGACGTAGTCCCGCCTCTTCTTTGCATCTCATGCCCACAGAAATCTAATCTTATCAGAGTTCATCGCGTTTGCATTGCACGTCGTGCTGAATGCTAACACGCTAGTTTCAATTCTGTCATTGCCTCACAGGGCTTGCCTGCTGCCGCCATTCCGTGCCCATTCAATCATGCACTGCCGCCTCATCTTCTAACAAAAACCCATTTCCTTTTAGAAGTCTCACCAATTCCTTTCTAATTCTACTGCTTTGACTAAGAAAGGAGGCTGTTTTATTAACATCACCTGTTTTCAGCTTGAATGGCAACACCGCTTTAGCTTGGCCAATGAAATGTTAAAGTGTATTGTTAACTAACACATGCAAAGATTTACTGTGAACTTTTAAAATGTACCTAGGCCTGTGAGTGTGTTTGTGCGTGTGTCTGTGTGTGAGTGAGACAGAGGTCCCAGGCCTATTTTTCTTTTATTGAAATCTACCTCTATGCTTAAAAAAAGATTGAGTTATGACACAGGGCTTTCTAAAATCAGTGAGTATACAACATGTAGCATGCAAAAATAGCTGAATAAGCTACAACAAACACCTGTTTGTGAGCATTTTATGTGTCGTTCGTCCAATACAGTCGGTCCTGTCTTTTGTACCACTATCTCACCTCATGGTACAACTGTCCGTAACCGTTTATCAAGCCACCTTTAACTGTTTGTGCTTGTTTCTGTCCCATTGACACAATCCAGTGTGATGCATTTTCAAGGGATAGAATGTTAACTTTAAGAGTGGGACACATTCAGATGGAAATTTCACCCTTCAACCAGATATCCGAGCAAAAATTCTGACCATGATAAATTTCCCCATTCTTAAAGTTAGTCAGTCGCATCAATTTATTTGCCAACTAATGCACAAATTAGTAGCAGATCGTAAATGACTGAAAGACAGCATGTCTAAACACATAACAGATGGACATACCTACAACCAAATGGCTGATTGTTTAAATAAAAAAAAAAAAAAGTAAAATACGCTCACTACCTACATGTGCCTACAAGTACAAGCTTTCTTTTACAATACAGATCCTGACTTTTTGTACATGTACAAAACCACAATATTTACAAAATAACACAAAATCACATACGTAAGGTAGGCAGCAGCTTTTGTTTCTGTCATAGAAAGCACATTGTGTCTCACCATCAATGTTGTTAGCCAAATGTCCTCGACATTGTTGTCTTTTTGACTCTGCGGAAGGTCCCTCACCCATTGTGAACCAAAAAATCTCCTTTAACATATCCTGTCTCTCGCACCTGCAGGTGATAGAGTTCGACGATGGTTCTGGTTCAGTGCTAAGAATCCAACCATTACGCACACCCCGAGATGAAGCCATATACGAATGCGTCGCCTCCAACAGTGTTGGAGAGACGAGCGCTACCACCAGACTCACTGTTTTACGTGGTAGGTCCTGCTCAGCAATCCGAAAAGAAAACAAACACACACATCACTAACATGCCCTTTTTGTCCCTGCTATCCCAGGTAAGCCTGCATTTACTTGTTCTATGTCTGTCTTGTCCTCTTTTCTTTGTTTCTTCCCGTCATACTGCACAGTCAAACCCAATTAGAGACTGTGGTTACACTCACGTTGTGTATTCTAACTTGATAAGATTTAGTCCATTAGCCATTTAGCCAAGTAAGTTTCCGTTTCTAAGTGACTTAAGTCATTTGCATACAGATTCCTGACACAATAATTAAGATGCCAGTTAAATTATGCAAATAGCCATCCATTTCTTGCCCGCGGCCGTTTAATGGAAAAGCTCAGCAATAATTTTCAAATCAGTCATTTTTCATCTCTGCACTTCAGCTTTGATATTCTTTTGGCCGTGTAAAAAATAAAGCAGCGTATTCTCATGTGATTAACAAGCATATATTGTTTATGGAAGTGTTTTAGCTGCCAGTTGCCCCAATGCTGATTTTGTTCAGGGACCACTGGTTGTTTAAAGCAAGCACTCCTCTGCACAAACATGTGTAACAATCCAGCCAGGAAAGGTCAGCCACTTTGTTTACCTCCAGTGAGAATAAAAGTCAGAAGACAAATATCAAGTTGGTTGACAGTGCCTATTTTATAATAAGCACTGAGCAAAATTTTATCTTGATTACACACAACATTCCATTCAAAGGCAAATATGTGGTGGCCCTGAGCTCAAAAGGCTGAGTAATATCTCTCTAAAACATGACTTGTTTGGCTGTGAATGGAGAAAATAGCTTTAGAAAAAAGCCTTGGGCTGCCTGAATGAGGTGTGCTCCATTATGTCCCACAATTACACAACATGGCAAATGAGTTTCTATTGAGAGGGGTGCTTCCATCCTATAGAAAAAAGCTGGCTATGCGAGTCTCTGAAGCCCCCCCCCTCCCGCTTCTTATCTCACCAATGAGCCAACAAAGGGCCCTTTGCACTGTCTCCAGAGGCAGATTGAAAGAGAAAGGTGGCACGTTCACATGCAGCTCTCTCCTGTTTACTCTGGAGCACAAAGTGAGTGTGTGTGCGCACGCTCTCTCACATGCAAAATTGTGCACATTTCTTGTTCCCTCTCGCTCCTGCTTGGTCTCTATCTCTGTTTTTTCCCTTCACACACACACCAACAGATAGCTGAGGAACGGGTAAAGAAGTGGCTCTCCCGGCTCCACGGACTAGCATTAGCATGTTTATTACCATTTCCATTTTGCTCTTCTGCTCGCTCAATGTATTGAGGGTGAGTAGGGGCCTATATGTATATATATATAAACAGGGAAAAGCTTTTTCTTTTTAATCTTTGGTGCAAATGAAAAGGCTGTGCTCTCTGTCCTCATATTTCCTTCACTGGATATTTTATGTGCATTGTAAATGATTTAGTAATAATCTGCAAGATTTCGTTAAAAGAAAAAAAAAAATATTTCACGAGCCTCTGTCCTTACTTTCTTTGACACAACAGGGATTCAACCAATACCCAGAGTGAGCATTTACATTTTGCTAAACATCTGGCGTCTGGTAGGAAATGTATTGTTATGCTGACTAAATACACAGCAAACACTAAATAAAAGAGCAGAATAATTTTAATGAACAGTGATAGCAGTCAGAGCTTGACAGACAAAGAAAAGGAAACAAGATGAAAATCAACTCCAACAAAAGGGAAATGATGCCACAGCTCTGGCATCAGACAAGGATATCACACAAGATAATTAGATAAACTCTAGCTAGACATATTATTTGAGTCACACTTCAACAGTTATAACATAGAATTATAGACATCCTCTATAGAGGCAAACTGATTTCCTCCTTTCTTCACTGACCCATAATAAAGATGACTTTCAGGCAGCTCGGAGTAAGCTTACACACTGCAGAGAGGCCATTGTACTGTATGGACTACTTGAGGTAACACAAGGTTACCTCAAGGAAGCATTATATTTTATTTAGGAGACTTAAAAGCTCCCTCTTTCCACAACTACTTTGTACAATACAATAAACACAGCACTGCTGGTTTGCTACTCATCATTCCACATGACATAAACTGCAGTTTGAAAAATGCAACTGCACATTTTTTAGGTCTGATCTGTCACCATGAGCAGCAGAAATCATTTCTCTCCTCCTATGGCCCTTTTTAGTGAAAAATACTAAACCTGCATACAAGTGTGTGATGCAGAATTGGAGATATAAATAAATAAACAAATACAGATAAGTGCTGCTACACCAGACCTAATACATATAAAGTGACTGTTCGTTTAGTTCATTTGGGCTCCAATGGTCTGTGGAAACGACTGCAAAGCATCTGTTGTGGGAAGCTCGCCACAGGGGGTGATGGCTAATGCCATGAAGGAAAAGCACATTGTTGTAATTGCCATGCTATGAGGAGAGGTGACTCGAGGTGACAAATCCAAAGTGCTGGGGGATATTAGTATTCGGATGGGTCTCTAACTTGATGGGAAGTGCCATTAGTAATGAACTTCCAGGCTTAGGAAGCGATTTGCATGAAAGGCGGACCCTGAAACATAATGATGTTCCGAGTCAAATCTGCTAGGCCGCGGCATGAGCTCCGGGTTTCCTTGGTGCACTTTTTTGTTGTGCCCTCTGTTTTGATTAACTTCGAGATGACCCAACTCATATGGAACTCATGTCTTTGAATTAAGGTCGTCCTGATTTGCTCTCTAATTGAGAATGACAGGAAGGGATTGAGAAGTGAAGAAATAGCACATTTTGGGTGTCACAGCTGGAATATGATTTCAGTTAAGTGTTATTTGATCTCATTTACAAATATGCCTCTGTGAGATATTTGCTTAAACATGTGGGCCCTTGGAAAGCATTTAATTAGAATATCTATATGATTCCCTCTGTACACTCTTGATTAAAAGCAAAGAAAAATACCCTGAAAATGTAGCCATCACCTCATAGGGTCTAGACTCTCTGCTAGAAGTAGTTCCAGCAGAATGATGTGTGGATTTGAGAGCTGCAGTTCATGATTCAGGCATGATTAAGGATTTATATTGCATCCTCACACTCCCATTATGCTGTCAACAGCCATTTCCTGTGCCCCACACACAAGCGTGCAAACTTATGCAGCTGTGCACAACTTGACAGTGGGAGCGGAAAATGGGAAGCCGCTCTCCTGTGACGGAAAAACAGAATGCATCATTTCCATTTGTATGGAATGGTGCAACGGCACGGTCAAAGCCGTGTAGCTGAGACGGATCTTTCCACATACAATGAAAGGGCTGCTACACGATCAGTGATTATTCATAGACAATGTATGCACTCGGCTCTTTGTCATTGTCATGAGAAAAAATGGTCTCCACACTTAATAAAAGACACCAAAAGCTGCTTATTTCATATTCCAGGCTTAGTTAACCGATTTCCATAAGATGCTGGACAACATAGACTGTATGGACCTGCCGGCAAAGCAAAAACCTATATAATATTGTTTGAAATGACTGATAGATAATATTTTTATGTACGTTAATGCTCATCCCTAACCAGCGTTTTTTTAATCCGTGTGCTCCTGCACCATTTTCTCCATGTATAATGCTTTCCCATCTGACAAGTGCAGAGTGAGGGATGAACAAAAGCTGGTCTGCATGCTCAAATTGCCTAGCAAGATAAATGCTGTGTCAGCTGTCTCGGACTGTCGGAGCAAGGGATGCAGCGGGGGTGAAGCAAGTGACCATTGTAAAATTACTGCAGGGGGGCTAGCAGCTACCATACAATTCAGTGGTTTACTGGCAGGAGTTCTATAGATGGCAAGACCTAAGCCGCCACACGGAACACTCAATTTTGTTAGAAAAATACATTTTTGCTCCAAAAATGGTGCTGTGGAAATATGCTGACTCACTAACAGACTTTTGTTACTTATAAAATTACAAAATATTTCTGCTTATGGAACAGCAATTCATGTTTGAAGGAATTATATAAGTGGTCAGTCAACTAGGAGGCACAGATGATTGTAATATATCCTCTAACAGGAAGTCTGGGATTTTTCTTGTCACTGTGTTCTTGTATTTTAACAGACTTTTTCAATGAATAGCACTTGTTAATGGCAGCACATTTTTTCACAGAAACCAACGTTCTTTTTCCCTCCCTCACCTCAGCATGCTGGGACAAATAGTGACTGAGTGCATCTGGTTGACCATCAATTATCTTCATGTCCATTAGATGTTTCATAAAATATCCACAGCCAGAGTTATTGCCTGGGATTTGGCCAATACTGACTTGATACTACTCTCCCCTCAATTCCCAGGTCATACGTCACAAAAATGGAGCGCATGATGACAAGTTATTCATTATTGTAATTAAAAAGATGGAGATGACTGTCCTCACAGAATTGATCTCTGCTGAGAAAAAGAAAAAAAAAAGAATTCCCTACACCCTCTTATATCTCACTGCATGGTTAATCGTGGGAGCCAATCAGTAACTGTATAGTATACAAGATGATTTAAGACATAACCACTGCCAACAAGATGGATGCTAGACTTTACTGTCTGCATAGTGTGTGAGAAAACATCTGCTAGAGCCACAAAGGCACTTGGACCCTACACTGAACATGATAGATAACTCTGCACATGTTGTGCCTCTGTATTGCTTTTGGATAAAAGGAAGCACAGCCTCCTGAATTAATAATTATTGATTCACACGCATGAGGAATGTGTTTGTGTTTGTTTGTTTGTTTTCTTTTTCCCTTGCTGGCCTTAGATGTCAGTGTTTTCCACAGCAACCTCACTGTGTGGAAATGTAATTAGGGGAAGAGTGATATTAAAATACTAATTGTTTCTCTGCAAATTGTTTTCACAGTTTATGGAAGCACAGTTAAACAGTAAATAACAAAATAAGGTACAGAAAGGTTCGGCCTGCAAAATGTTTCTTTGTTCATCAAAGTATTTGGTTCATACTAATACTAAGATGTGGTGCAAGCACAAGTGATGTTTATGTAATTTACAAGAGACTATCTAAGATAGAAAAGACTAACATGATGTGGTACATGGCACAACATAAGGGAGAAATACTTCATCGGCTGGGCTGGAAGGGACACAAGATCTTAAAACGAGGAGTTTGCAAGTCTGAGCCAGGTAGTCAAGGGGTGCTAATGTTAGTAGCTTTGATCTTAGCTTCACTCAAAAATTATTTTCTACAAGATTAATTGGGTACTGCAGGGTCATCCTTAATGCATCTAATGATCTTGAGAAAACTTTTCAAGCTGTGTAGGGCTGCTTGCTAATTATAACCAAACAACTTTGGAGTGAGAAAACGTGATGTGGCAAGAATTGATTTTTGGGTGTAATTAGTTGTCTATACATTATTACGGTACATTCAGTACGGCAATGATGAGAGCAGTGACTAATGAGATGTTTTATTGCTGCATGAAAGGAAAGGGGGGGGGGGGGGACAAAACCTTACATATTCTCATCACCAAGTTTCATCAGCATTAAACCCAGCTGTCAAATCTCAAAACATGTGGCCTCGATATCCACATTTCCATAATAAAATAATGCCACCCACTGCCTGCTGTGACACCCATCGTCTCCACACAGTCAGGTTTGGGGAGAAGGCCCGTCTGATAAATTTGAAAAGCCTGATATAACCCCGTTTTCCATTAGGGCTCTTTCAGAGCCAAGAGGTCCTTCTCTGCAGGATGTCAGCAAGCATGAATAATCTCTATACTCCCCTCTCCTGTAGCAAGCTTTTAGCTATATCAATTATTGAAATGGCTGGCGCTAGGTTTACCCTTTCTCAGGAGGAAGTGAACTTGTATGAAGTCGGCTTCCTAAGACATTTATACCGCAAGACTCTTAAAGTATTCCGCTGAGTCTGATGATACCATGTTCAAATTCAGGAGTCTGAGGCTGTGACCTATAAAAGGTATCTGGCACTGTCATGTGCAATATGCTAAAAGTGATTAAAGCCCAGAGTATTGTTCAGATGCATTCTGACAGCTGAAGGGATGCTTTCACCCAGAAACAACCCTTCAGCTGAGCAAAATGATATGCCACATATCATTTTGGATCACACTGACCCGCCTGCTTTTGAATGTATAGTACATGAAGGTTAATGAAGCAACTCAGCGTCTCACAGGTTTGCCTTCTGTCTTTTTTCCCTGCCTGGTTGGAAGACTCACCTGGTTGCTGATACTCTCTCGGGCCCCTGCTGGCTCCAGCTTCTGGCTTTTTCAGCTTCCCCTGAAAACACAAAACAAATAAATGATAGTAAAGAGTTCCTGATTCATTTTATGAGGAATGCTGATACAGACTCATATAGTTCATTAAACTTAAAACATCAAGCGTCATACAGTCATTGCAAGTGGGTGGTAAGAGGGTGGATATGAAATGAATAAGCCTGAAACATAAAAACAGAACAGATGTCTGACAGTATATGCTTCAAAGTGACAGGCATGTCTCTGAGGAGAAGGTAGTGTGTGGTTGTTTATATATTCCCTGCCACGTCCCCTTTATTTGTGAAAGTTTAATGCACTCATGAGGATCAAATGAGGGTTGATGGACTGTTAAGGAAAAACTCGCAAAAAAAACAGAAAAAAAAAAAAAACAGAAGAGGCTTCCTAAGGTGCATTTCATGGAGTTGAGAGAAAATAAGCGACATCCATTTTAGCTTTGTGTTTGGCAAATAGCTCATAGCATTGTCAAATAGTTTTCTCCCTCCTTCTTTGAGTATTACTAATAATAACAACAGGAAAAATGCTGATGGCAGATAAGATGACAAGAGCAGAAGTTTTTGTTTTTTTTTTCGTCTTTTTTTTTTTCTTTCCCCAACTCTGAATAAATGGGGCACTGTTTTCTGAAGTAAATGGAATCATTGCTCAAGGTAACAACCAGCAAATGGAATATGCAAAGTGAAATCCTGAAGAGGGTGGGAGAGGGACAGAAGGCAAAGAAGGCGGGAGACAGACAAAGACGGATTGAGGGAGAATCTTCAACATCAAGCATCTTTAAAAGTCTCAGATGAGCCACGACTGGATGGAGGCAGATGAAGTCAGTGAGTATGGCAGATTCAAAAGACAATGGCAGCGTGGGAGAAAGACATGATTGCAGGTAGAAGAGGCCTTGAAATCTCTCTTTCTACCTCTCCACCTTCCCCCTAGGTGATCTTTACTCAGAACAGTACATCTGGCTGAGCTGACATGCAGTCTGTAAAGCAAGAAGAGGATAGAGGGGCGGGGGGTG
>JAOWBC010000935.1:7353412-7390548 GCA_028566105.1 Hypoplectrus providencianus | reverse complement strand
ATGGAGCAGGGAATTAAAGCAATAAATTTACCTGTTAAATTATTAAAGTGATAAACACTGGGAAATCAGAGATTAACAACAACAGCACTCCACTTCTGAAGATAGGGTATGGAAGCCTCACACAGTTGGTCACATACGACTTCATTTAACAAATGTAAACCTAAAACATGAAATATTATTAAGATGATCCGACCACCTAATAGACAGCACACAATACATGAGTCTGTTATGACTCCAAATATACTTTATATCATGTGTAACAAGTGCAATGGGCTAGTAAATTAATATAAACATAGAATTTAACCATCTACATATTAAAGTAAAGTTTCAGCGACCCATAACATGAAATAAATTATTCACTGACATTTGACTTTCCTGTATATTTTGCATTTTCGTTAATATTTATGCAATTATTATCATCACAGCATTGCCCAAAGCTCCTGGCATTCCTGTGGTGACAGAGCGAACAGCCACCAGCATCACATTGACTTGGGACTCTGGCAATCCTGAGCCAGTGTCCTACTACATCATCCAACACAAGTCCAAGTACTCAGAGGACGCGTACAAGGAGATCGATGGCGTGGCCACCACTCGGTACAGCGTGGGGGGCCTCAGTCCATACTCAGACTACGAATTTCGGGTGGTGGCCGTGAACAACATCGGGCGAGGGCCACCCAGCGAGAGCATTGAGGCCAAAACAGCTGAGCAGGCACCCAGCACGGCACCAAGGCAAGTCAGAGGTCACATGCTAAGCACCACCACAGCTGTCATCCATTGGGATGAACCAGAGGAGGCTAATGGGCAGATCATGGGCTACCGAGTCTACTACACCATGGATTCCACCCAGCATGTCAATCTCTGGGAGAAACAGATTGTTCGGGGGTCTAACTTTGTCACCATCCAGGGCCTCATCCCCAATAAGACCTACTACATCAAGGTTTTGGCCTATACCTCAGTCGGCGACGGACCTCTTTCCCCAGACCTTCAAATCATCGCTAAGACAGGAGGTGAGTTTGTTTTTGTCATTAGAGAATCTATAAATGAAGCACTTTGAGTTTGAATGCACAATTAAACTTGGAGTGACACAAAATCCAAAGCTGTGCTATTTCAGTCACACATCCTCATTAGTGGTTTACAATTGTAAACAGGAACAACTTCAAGCTGTCAGCAGAAACTTAAATTTGTTTTCTCAAGAAGGAGAAATAGTTTTGTTTGGAAAAAGTTACCTAACAACAAGATTTCTTTTCAGTTTTAAGTAACCATGTACAATGTGCCTGCACTGTACTAATTCTGCTGAAGCAACTGTGTCTCCTCAAAAAAAAAAGAATGTGGCAAAGGATATTTCCACAAAGTGGCATCTGTGCAAGCATGACTGTAGTGATAATGAACAGTGCAGGATGTGGAAAGTAATGAATTCATCTTTTCATTCCAATTGCAGTTCCCTCCCAACCAACTGACTTCAAAGGAGAAGCCAAATCAGAAACAAGTATCCTGCTTTCATGGGTCGCCCCAGCGCAGACTGGACAAGAAAATCAAATCACAGGATATGAACTGATGTACAGGAAGAGGGGCGGCAAAGAGGAGGTAATTATTTTCTGACTTGACCCATTTCAGCCTGCCATTAGATCTAAGTGTGCTTTAATAAATAAAATACTCTGATTCACACAGTAAGCAATTGAAGAGTAGAAGATTGACCATCCTGTGGAATCATTTTTAAGTTTTAATGTAGTGTCATAACATTATGAGTTTTGTTTTTCCCTAATGTACGAACACCAATACCACTACATAATCAGGAGCTGCAGCATGACACATGAAATATAAAGAGAGACCATATTATTATTATAGAATGGGTTTGACCATGTAATTTTTGTCAATCAATATAAAGTGCACTAAAAAGTGTCACACTTACACTTTATATCATCAACAACTTCAGTTCTTACAGCAAAAACTCGAACTGTCAGATTTGATTTTAACAACATTGAAACTCCCTGCCTTTATTTAAAATCTGACAATATGAAACTTTCTCCACAGCCACCTATCAGGTTTGAGCCAACAACAACATACCTGCTGAAGGACTTGAAGCCCTTCACTACTTATACTTTCCGGCTGGCTGCCTCTAGTAAACATGGAGTTGGAGCTTACACCAATGAGATCTCTGCAGAAACTCCACAGACACGTAGGTCTTCTTCCTTATCTGACAGACTTTAAACTATTTGGGAAGGAACACATTTTCAAATGCATTCCAAATTTTACGTGTGCTGCAAAATCCAAAAAGTGATGAAAATGTCAGGAAGGTCCTGAGCACAGATAAAGCAAAATGATTTTTCTTTAAAGGTTTAATGCATTTGAAAAGATGTAAACATTTGAAATAGTAAATAAGTGTTTCCCGACTATGCAGTATTCACTTTGAAAAGGTTGCATGGACAGCGTACCCAGGCTTTCCTGTGAAGTCAGAAGGCAAGGTTACAAAACTACCCCTCTCCACCTTTGTTGTGCAAATTATTTCGTACTGAAATGAATGAAAAAGCACTGAATTATTTATATGAATGCCCATGTCTGTGTTACTGAACTGTTTTTCTCAAGTCAAAGGGCATTTCAGGAAGCCTTGTCTCTTGGCATCACATGTCAGCCTAAAATAGAGAGTAGAGAATTTTTGAGACTGAGCTTTCTATGTAACCACACTGCCAAGAACCACTTGGGATTTTCCCTTTTTCGGCATTGACGTTTATACTCAATTCAAATTACTGTCACTACAGTTAGAGTAACAATATCATAGAAAGCTCAAAACAAGTACTGTCTCTGTAGTTAGGGACATTTCTACCCGAAAGACCCCAGATTTATGAAAAATTGAAAAATTGGATTATGACACAAAACTGAGATAAATCTAGTGTAGTTGAACTCATGATTTACGAACAGTGATTTCCCCCCCAAATTATAGGTGAAAAAAGAACTGTGTTGTTTGACTTTGCACAGCTGACATAAGTCTGAGGTCTCTGAAAGACAAGGGTAGGAATCAGGTGGGTATAAAAGCTCAACCTCTGCCCAGATGTATGTTCTGAGGTAAATGATGAAGTAAATCAAAAAGTGCATGCCAATGTCATTAGAATCTAATAAATCAGTCATGTCTCCTTGGGAAGTTCTCTGTTGTACAATCAGGCTTTTACCACAAACCAACAGGCTTCGGAAAGGTTGGTGACAAATACAACATTTTTCTATTTTAAATAGTTCAAACATCAACCTTTATGTTTTTGGATTGATGGTAACTGCTTGCCAAATTTGTCTTAGGTATCACTGCATTTGTTTTGGAATGGTTTATCTTGAATACTTCTGAAAAACTTAAAAATATATTTAGGTTTTCATTTTAGAATGAATAATATTAGGACATATGATTTTTGTTTCCTTTTATATATTTTTTTCATGACAAAGGTAGGTTACATATGATGAAGCTGTCCTTTTTTCCAATCAACACCTCCCATTCATCATCAGTGTGTACATTTTTCTGTTGAGTTTTTTCTTCGTTTCGTCTTTATTTGTGATGTTTCATCTATTTTGAGAATACTTTTAATTTAACCACACAAGTCCTTGTGCTTTTTTCTCATTTTGTGTCATTTTATTTTCCTCCTTTTTCCTTTATTTGGTCAATTCTACCATCATCACCCGCTCAAAAATGAAAACTGAAACTCCTTTAAAACAAAAATCCAACTCACTGAACGGCCCGACCAAACAACAACAAACAACAACAAAAAAAAACGTTCACCTGCACCAAATCCAACTCACCAACCAGAACCCTCAGGCCCACCTCAGGAAGTCAAGTGCCATAGCCCCAGCTCGACCAACATTCTGGTAAGTTGGCGGCCACCCACGATGGAATTACAAAATGGGATCATAACGCAATACACCATCCAATATGCTGCAATTGGAGGGGAGGATAATACTGCTCATCAAATCTTCAACATCCCTCCGGAAAGTTCTCAGTACCTTTTGGAAAACTTGGAAAAATGGACAGAGTATCGTGTCACGGTCACAGCTCACACTGATGTCGGAGCAGGACCGGAGAGCCTGCCACAGCTCGTCCGCACAGAGGAGGATGGTATGTGTTCGCTAAAACAAAGCTCCAGCTGCAAATCAAATCTGCCCTCTTAACCTACCCCGTCAAATACTAACCACCTCGCCTATATCTACAATTCTCTCTTCTTTTCTACCCCCTCTGCCTGCTTCTAATAAGAGTGACTGTCGCCACTTGACACTTTTAGCCCCATTTGGACTGTGCACTTTTTCAAACAAACTGTGACTCACTTTGCAAAAGCACTTTTTTTTGGCTTTTTTTCCCCTAAGCTGCTCAATTTCAACACATGGTATGGCATTTTCAGCTGCAGGCCTCCAACTTCCAGTCCCAACTGTCATTTTTGAAATGTTCTCTGCAGTGTTTTTGCAAAGCAGCCTTTTTGTATAACTCACTTTTTTGGGAACTTGGCAAAGGGGCAAGTTCTGGACAGTGGGAATAACAAAACATGGAAGAATTTTTTTGAAGGCCATTTTTTAAAAACTTTTTTCCTCCCCTCATGTGATAGAATCATATTTTTATTCATTTTTTTCGTTGCCAAAATTCTTGTAGTGCTTCAAGAATTTGAAACACTTGAAGCCCCCTTTTGGCTCCACTTTTCTATTTTGGCAAAACACATTTTTATTCCATGTTTTAAAAATCCACTCTACCCATTTTTAATGTTTCAAGATTAGGTCAGTTGTCAGACCTGTTTTTGCTGTTGTTTTTTTCCCCTTACCATTGTTGAAATATTGATGTCATGCAGTGCTTGTTGCAGTTTGCTGCACTTTTGTGATTTTTTTGTCACTGCAGCATTTTGCGCTACGGCTTTTGGGCAAGATTTACAAAGAGCGTGAAGGGGTTCTCTATAATTTTGACCTTTTTTCTTCTATCCCATGGTGTTCCTCCAGTTCCTAGTGGGCCACCTCGTAAAGTTGAGGTGGAGGCTGTCAACTCCTCATCAATTAAAGTGATCTGGCGTTCACCGATGCCCACCAAGCAGCACGGTCAGATCCGAGGGTACCAGGTGCACTATGTCAGGATGGTAAATGGGGAGCCCACAGGACAGCCAGTCATCAAGGACATCCTGATTGATGATGCCCAGGTAAAACACCCTTCTCAGCCAGCCACTTCATCTCTCAGACACATAGGATTGCTTTCTCTCTCACACGTGCTATAGCTATGTCTTTTATTTGGAATGAAAAAGAAATCTTTGTTAATGCCCTAGTGATACTTAAATAGTGACTATTTAAATGGTATGTCACAAATTTACATTCAACGGGGTACACATTTTTCTACACAACTCCATATGTGTTATATCAACATATTGGTTGCAGACAAACTGTGTGTACATATTTTCTCACCAGTGATTAGTGTCTGTACCTGGCCTTATTTATTTGTTGTCTCTTTTCTCTCCATATTCTGATATCATAATCAGTGGGAATATGATGATTCAACTGAACATGTGAGTAGTTAAACTTGACAAGATTTCATTCTTGTTTCCCCCCTTGCTGTCATCCTCTGCATGAATGGCATGTGTCTTTTGTGCAATAGGACTTCAAGACTTAAAGGTTTGAAGTGTTAGCTTAAGTGCTATGTCAGAAGAAAACTACAGATGGCTTTTGACCAACACTAATACTGACCATGGGTTTACTGATGATGCAGTCTTATTATAGAACCCTGGGACGTTGTATAAAACACAAATATAACAGAAAACAGATATTGTGTATGGACGCTTTTTAGTTTGCATATGAAGTATACTGAATTTACTGTTATCAATTAAATGTAAATCAAAGAGGCTTAGCAAATCACATATCTGTTTATTCACGTTTTATACAACGTGCACTGCATTTTTCTGAAATGGGGTTGTACAAAGTCTTTGCCAAATATATAAATATATATTTCTTTTATTTTACAAAACATTATCAACACCCTCCTTTTCCACTGAAGCATGCCTCCGTTTTAGGTATATGCTGAGAGAATGTGTCTGTTGTGTATTTCACTTTGATTATGTTGGCATCACACCCCACATTTATCTGTCTCCTTGCTTGTATTTGCAAATTAGACAGTGGCTGTCCTGCATCTAAAGTCCTGTATCTCTACAGGAAATGATCATCACAGAACTGCAGGCTGAGACCACATATTCAGTTACTGTGGGAGCCTATACGACAAAGGGCGATGGTGCACGCAGCAAGCCCAAACTGATCACCACCACTGGCGCAGGTATTGTAGCCGTGACCGCTGACAAATCTCCTGTGATTTTCTGAAAATATACTCCAATTTCACATGAAACTGCATTTCTGCTCTGTAAAACTGGAAAAGTGCTGCCAATAAGGAATAAAAAGTGCTTAGCAAATATTTTTGTCATCAAGCGTGTAAAGTGTGAATGCAGCTAATTGCTGTCTCATTTAGTGCAATAACTCTTGCCCACTGGTGTCACACAGCAATGCTCAAGGCATTTTTAGAAATAAGGGAAAGTGCAGAGGGAGTAAAAGAGAGATTGTAAAGAGGACACCAGTTCAGCTATTTTACCAACCTCTGTGACAGTGTTATTCCATAGCAAAGTTACACTCACAAACACACAGTAGAGTAAATGATGATGAATGCCTGCCTGCTGCATATATAATCAGTTAGAAACATGGTTCTCAATATTTATAACAAGTTGTCTCTTTCTCCATTGGTACTGTTATAGTTCCTGATAAACCTCGACTAATGGTCAGTACTACCAACATGGGCACAGCTCTCCTCCAGTGGCATCCCCCAGCATTAACCCATGGTCCCCTGCAAGGCTATCGCCTCCGTTTTGGGCGCAAAGATGTGGATCCGTTGACTGTCATTGAGTTCCCTGAGCGAGAGAACCACTACACTACCAAAGAGATCCATAAGGGAGCCTCATACACTTTCCGCCTTTCTGCACGCAACAAGGTGGGCTTTGGTGAGGAGACAGTCAAAGAAGTCACCACAAATGAGGATTTCCCAAGCGGCTACCCTCAGAGCATTACAGCAGAGGGAGCCACCACATCCACTATTCAGGTTAGCTGGCAACCTGTTTTGCTGGCAGAGCGAAATGGCCAAATTGTGAAATATGCTCTGCAGTATAAGGACATCAACAGCCCACGCAGTCCTTCAGAACTCTTCATCACCGCCCCGGAATCAACAGTCATCCTGGATGGCCTTAAGGCAGATACCACTTATGATATTAAAATGTGTGCCTTCACCAGCAAGGGCTCTGGTCCCTATAGCCCAAGTGTCCAATTCAGGACACAGCCTTTGGATCAAGGTAGGACCAGTCCCTGAACCTTTTTAGCTCTTTCCCTTTAAAAAAAAAAAAAAAAAAATCAGCCATTCCCCGCGCAGCCCTTTCCAACCACAGCCGCTTCCTCTGAAAGCTTCAAACGACAGAAGTTTAAGTATGGAATCAACTTCAGGATATTGGTGTAAAAATTATTGACAAACCCTTAGTCTCTTTCTGAATGAATGATTTATGAAACTCACATCGAGTAAGTATGTATGTGTTTTTATGTTTCGTCAGTCAAGCAAAGGTCAGTCATTAATTTAAGAATGGGTGTTGGTGAGAAGGTAAGAGGACAGTGTTGAGTTCAGTGTAGCACTAATATCAGCCTGTTTTGGAAGGAGACATTCCCCAGGTAAGCACTGTTGTGGGACCATGAATGTAGATCGTTTAAAAAAAGGTGTTTAGTGTCTAAATCACCCGCTCCCCCTTTCTTTTAGCAGTGTTTGCAAAAAATTTTCACGTGAGAGCTGCCATGAAGACATCAGTACTGCTGACCTGGGAAATCCCAGACACCTACAACCCAGCTCAGCCTTTTACTGTGAGCAATTTCTATACACAGTTAACATTTTCATATGTATTGGCATACACATTACTATGACACAGAAAATTAACTTAACAACCAAGACTTAACATAAAACATCAACTCATTCGTATCCAGATCCTTTACGATAACGGGCAGAGTGTTGAGGTGGATGGGAAGCTAACACAGAAGCTAATCACGGGGCTTCAACCTGAGACACAGTACTCCTTTCTCCTGACCAACCGTGGCAACAGTGCTGGAGGTCTTCAGCATCGTGTGTCTACCATGACGGCCCCAGACATCCTCCGCACCAAACCCTATCTGATTGGCAAGACTAACTCAGACGGTATGGTGACTGTGGAGCTGCCAACTGTGCAGACATCTGAGAGAGTAAGGTGAGTTGAGATGAAGAACATAAAGAAAGTTTCTGTAATTCAGGCTCACTGAACGAACATTATTTGGGTCTTTTGAGATGCCCCCGATACATTTTTTGCTCAAATAAATGTACTTGCTGTGTTCTTGCACAAGGACTGTTACAGGATAACATTATGGCACAATATAAATCTTAACCCGATTCTTTTCACAAAATTACCCCTTACCCAATTGATAAAACTGCAGTGCCATCTCTGAGTTGGTTCAGGTACTGCCCTATTTGTAATTGGCAACGTGTATCAAGCATAATATGATTTGACAGAATAAAAATGGCTCTATTGTTGGATATGTGGCTTGTAAAGACATCACTGTGGTGCCACGGAACTTTCTCTGCCCAAAGCTAATGTCTATATAACAGATTATTATTTCTTACTAATGCATTATGGGTCCAAATAAAGATAACTTGATTGACCTTGTCATGTGTAATTCTTCCACAACAGAGTCATTTATATTCATACCTATGTTTCAGTGTAATATCCACTTCACCTCGGCCATTACATGCTGAAGCACCCCGACTCATTTAATCGCACTCCTCTAAGCCCTATAAAGTTTCTCATAGCCTTTAAACAAAGCCCAGGTTGTCAGAAGGCCAAGGAGCACATCCGATTGTAGACTGATGCTTCAAACCCATCTTGGGCTTTTTGATCTTGCTGGATGCACTTGGCCCACTGTCTCCCATGCCAGAGCTTAAGCTAATTAGTTTCCCATTAGCCTGCCACACTGCCTTTCTGGCTAACGCTAGCTTGTGCAGTGTCCAACCAGGAAGCCCAGAAAACTCTGGCAGAGGCCGTTATCTCAACTGCCACCCTGATGAAGGGATGAAAATCCCTTCTAATTCTGTATCTTTTCTGCGTTTGCAGAGGTCTCCTAATTAGCCTAGGGAGGGCCTCAGTGAGGTGTAACCATATTGCCTCAATTCTCTGAACATGCTCAAATTAAATGGAAAACATAGAGGAAATGGCCCCAATCAAGTGATAAAGAATTGCATAAATTGCTAATGGCATGATTATACATCTTGTTTTTTATATCCAGTCTGGTAAGCAGACTAACCTCTCTAATACAGTTTGACATGTGGGCATTGACCAATGTTGTATTTATTGCTGTTGTTTTGTTTGTCCACTTAACAGCTACCATTGACTTGCAAAGAGAGCTACTTAACTTTTGTGTTTAAATGTGGTGGTCATCTTTAACATTGTGTAGATTATTAATACACTGTATTTTACATTTTATTTTTCAGGGGATATTACATTGTGGTAGTGCCACTAAAGAAGCAACCTAGTGGCAAGTTTTCCAAACCATGGGACAATCCTGATGAGATGAATTTGGAAGAGGTAGGTTTAAAAGCTTAGCTGGTTGTGTTCAATCAGTTTCCCTGCAATGACAAGTTAAAATATGACATGAAAAAAGATCAAGTATTTTTTTCTATTACCCTCTTATTATAAACAGGTTCTTATTATGGCTATATATCAGTGCATATATACCACACATTTCTTTTTCAAAACCTGGGGAAAAATTAAGTTGAGGCTGTAAAGAGAGCGGGAGGAACAGGAGATGAGTCTCACTGATTGACGCAAATAGCTGGAGAGAGCACTGTTCATATGGAAATGAGAACATGAAGTAGCCATCAAGTGCACTGCAAACTCAACCCCCATCCCCACCTCTTCCTCCTCCTCTTTGTGTCTGTGGTAATTACCTGAAGAGCTGCATCAGGCCTTCATGTCTCTTCTCATTCCAGGCAAAGCCAGGCTACTGTGTGTGCACAAAACACTTGACAACTTTTATATTTAGCCAGTTGAGATAATTCAGAAGCTTCTGTGCATTTCTGGTATGATATAGTGTGTGAGCAAATTAAAGCTTTTATATATTTTTGGCATTGAAAGCTGAAAGCTAATGGCCGTCTGCATTCCGGTGCAGCATTAATTGGCAGTCTCTGTCCGAGAAATGTGTAAAATTTAAACTTGTGAGTTAGAAAGTCATTTTTCTTCAGGTTCATAAAAAATTAAATTCTGACAAGCCCTCTTATTTGTGAATCAGTCTTCTGTTAAATTATATCCTATTTTGAAAAGAGTTTTTTATTTTTATTCCTATTGTGTAAACATCACAATATTTCACGTGGCTAGGAGGCCAAAAGAAAAAAACAACACATCATGTCTCATCTGGCATTGGCTTTACAGCTCATGCCTATAGGCCCATGTCTGTAGCCTTGACCGATTGCCCAAAAGTCTCCCCTCTGTCAGAATTTATTTGTTTGTCAATATTGGCACTCACCTTTTCACAACTTTTCCCAAGGGCAGCTAGATTTAGCCGTGTTGACAGGAGAGATGATTGAAGACATTATCAGGCAGCACCAACAGCCCCGCAGCCAAAACAGAGCACACACAAGAACGCACACACTCTAATGTGAATGACAGGCGCACACAAGGCATACACACACTCACTAACTGGTGCACACAAGCTAGAGATATGAAATCAGACAAACTAGCCGGGCTTGATTAGCATAATTATGATCCACGCTTTGTAGTGGAAGTTTAAAATTTAAAGATTGAGCAGACTTGTTTGAAGGGCATACTTGATGTGATCCTTTCTTGCCTATTCGCTTTAGTATAATTGTTGGTTAAAGGAGCAGTGGTGGTATTTCTGACTCTAATATGAATTGCTGTGAAGAAAAATGTAAAATAAATAAATAAATAAATGAAAAAAAAAAAATAAATAAATAAAAATAAAACCAGTGATTTGCTATGTTATGCTCTTGTCCAAAGCTGGAAGTGACATTGGCGGAAAGGTTTTTCAGTCATCCCTGCCAACATTTTTTGAGCAAAGCATAGTTTGAAGTCATTAGTTGCCACATAGTGTAATTTACCCTTGCTTTGCATATCTTTCATTCATATTTATGAAAAAACATTGGAAAACAAATATCAATGCTAATCAAATCCAGCAAAAATTAATTCTGTCTCTTTTTTACTGTTTGAAGATGTTGGATAATCCTCATCTGTTTTACATGCTGGAAATTCACACAATCTTTTAATTGAATCACAATCTTGTGTAGTAAAGTAAAAAAAAAAAAAAAATGAAATAAGTCATTGATCTTTTCTGTAATGTTCTGCCTATTGCAATCAGCATTTTCAGCTCAGCAATCAGAGAGAAATCTAGATAGACAGATTTGGTTAGTGTAGATGTGTTTTCATGATTGCTGTTATCTACTCTTTGTCTCTTACTCTTCACTGTAGCTGCTAAAGGTGATAAACCAAACGAGCAGAGGCCTTCGGTTCCAAAGGCAGGCAGAACCCAAACCCTATATTGCTGCCTTCTACAAAGAGTTGCCCACCGATTTCACCCTGGGAGATGGCAAGATCTACAGAGGCTTTGAAAACAAGCAACTCCAGAATGGCCACGAGTACATCTTCTTTGTGCTTGCTGTTTTGGAGATGTCTGAAAATGTAAGTCCACTCTCTCACATATCATCGACATCTTATTCATATGTGTCTTATATTATACTTGAGTTCAGCTTCAGACGGAAGATTGATCATCTCTGGGAACGTGAGATGTACCCACTGTACTGAGAGGGTTAAATCCACTGCACCCTGGTGGAGGGTAGTAGCTACTTCTGGTCAGATGTGTTACTGTGAGCCCTTGTGATGACTGACTTAAAAACTTAAAGCTGCAGCTGGTCCAAGAAGCTGACCCTTGCTGCTTTGGGGAGAGAAACCCCTTAAGACCTTAGCCGATCGCGCGAATACCTCGATAACAGGGCTCCTCTTTAATTGCGTCCTACGTGCGGTCCACCTTATCTCCACTTCTGCAGCTAGTGTGTATGTGCCTGTCTGTACTGAAGACCCGAAAGCTGCATGATTAGGCAGCCGCAGGTGTGATGATGGATTTGATGAGCTGCAAGGTCTATAGTGCTGCCTCGCACTCTCCCTGCTAACCCTGAGTTCAGGTAGAGCAAAACGATAATGGTGAAAGGAGGGAAATCTCTAATTTGCCCACTGAAGCATATATTTTCTTTGCACAAGACATTTTTTTATCTGCTCATAGAATGTGAAATAGTTCAATCAAGGTTCCTGTATGAGAGAGATATTAAAGATTACTAGGATTGGTCAAACTGCAGCTTAGCAGAAATTAAACAGCAAAACTTTGAATTGGCTACTAATTTGTATTGTTGGTCATGCTGCCTTTGTTGGAGTGTTAGATATGCTCTGTAGTGAGTATAAATTAAAGCCACACGGTAATGCTTTGAATATACTGAGCTCAAATAACTCTGATTCCACTGTATCCCTTGGTACTGCGGTTTGGATGCTGATGTACCAATGGCAGGAAATATCTTAAACACCAGATTTTAGTCGAAATGATGGAATAAGGAAAAGGATTATGCTCAGTACATACAGTCAGCATATAGATACCCCCTTAAAATAGTATTTTCTCAGACAACACCAATAATTATCACTGATGTCAAAGGCTATTATTATTTAGGAATATTAAAAAAGAATGGAAGCATGGAGCATGAAATAGTGATTTGTCATGTTTTTTCCTTGCTTAGATCATGTATGCCACAAGCCCCTATTCTGACCCTGTTGTGTCAGCGGACATCGATCCCCAGCCGATCATCGATGAGGAGGAAGGCCTCATCTGGGTGGTCGGGCCTGTGCTAGCGGTGGTCTTCATCATATGCATCGTTATTGCCATCCTCCTTTACAAGAGGTGAGGATATTGAATGACAATGTGCAAATGTGGACTACACCTCAAATGGGCAACTAGCTTAATAATAATACTACATATATATATATATACACTCACTTAGAATTAATTATGTGTGACCATTCAGAGATTGTCATTTAGGACATCAATACATAAGCTTGCACATATCAATACACTTAATTTAAGACTGTACCTAAAGCCTGAGGCATACTGATCTTCATACTATCCATCACCCATTCAGTAGCACATACACTCAAAATCTTACATGAGTAAATCCAAGCATACAACTAACCTAACCAACCAAGCCGTCAAATGCAGACACCCACAATCCTTCACACAGACACGTGTGTTGATGGAAAGTTAATCAGACACGTCCATCTATCCACTGAACACAAAAACACACGTACACAGAAAACACTTGAGGTTGTTCACTTTCACACCAAATCAAAACAGCATTTTTTTGTCTGAAACCCCCTAGTGGTAGCGAGACCTTGTGCTGTCAGTGCTCATCAGTCAAGCGTAGGAGTGGAGAGCTTTGAATATCTGCTGCATGTCACTGCATATGTGTGCAGCTTAAGAGAGGCCCTGGGGCCTGGGCAAGCATCCCAGCCACCCCAGCCCCTCCGCTGTTTACTATACTTATTCCACAAGGGAGACGAGCTCTAGATCGTGACTCTGACCTTATGATGCCCCTCCTGCTTTGCCAGGATATACTTTTGTGCCCATATCTTACATGCATGCAACCGTACAGATTTTTTTTTCGTCCTTCACTATCTCGCCTCTTTTCACCTTTTATAAAAGGCACATTTTCTGCAGTGTTCTTTCAAGCAAATGTCCAGTCCTGAGAATAATCTCAAAATAGTCCTCAAGCAGTAATTTTGTAAAGGTAAGATTAGTAAGTGAAGCGTCAGCACAAGTAATAGATCGAGCACTGCAGAGAAAAAAAAATTACATAAATAGTTCTGCAGCTTATGCAGTAATGTCTTATTGTCCTTGGATTTCATGTATTTCTAGTTTGATTTGGATAATTCTAAGTGAGAGTGGATAAAGATAGTGTGTGAGGGGGCTTCAGGGGGAGTTTCCATTTGCGGCAGGCAGATTTACACATCGATTACCAAGCCAGTGTCACCGCCACGTTAGGGAACATTCACTGCATAACCAGGAGATATTTGTCTTGTCAAGATCAATTTTTATGTGACAGAATGCTCCTCTTGTGCAAAACAAAGGGCAACAGCCATGCTACGTTGAGTTCTGCGAAAGGACGTGGGAATAACAATGTGCAACTTCATCAGAGAGAGAAATAAATCAGAATCATTCGTGCACATGCACATTGAATAATTTAAGTCAAATCGTGTCTGCCAGAAAACTAATATATTTTCTAAATAAAAGGGTTTACAAGTGTTAATATGCATTTTATTATCTTATGTGCTTACATTAATCAAAACTATTATCTCAAATGTTATTCAGGGCTATAATACCACATGTATCAATCTTGGATATGAATAATTGTTGATTTCAATAAATGTAACAGTGGTAGGCTTATTCACAGGAAAAGACAGACACAGCAATTAAGAGTCAAGAGATGACTTTTTATGCTTGAACAAGAAGCAATCAGCTGAAACTGCTTGAAATAGCAGAGATACAATGTACAAATCTTGGTTGCACCTGTGAAACTGTAGTATTTGAAACAAAGAGCCCCAAGGCTGCATAATTGAGCATAATCTCTGAAGTGAAGCATCACTAATCTTGCACGCAAAGCCGAAGGAGATATGATTGGTATCGTTTGTCTCTTATAAAGTCAATCATTCACTTATTCTATAGCAAAGTTTCTGGATTTCTCCATTACGTAAAGCCAAAGGTCTTACCACCTAATGTTGTGTCGATATTTCTTCCCTTGCTGACCAATGGAGCAGCAAACCAGACAGGTAAGAGTGAGAGAGATGTAGAGAAAGAAACTAACTCCCTTTAAACCCCCTTTTCTCCTTCACCACATATTATACATAAGCACATAGAAATTGGTCGCCAACAGGAGTTGATGTCATTCGTGAAATCATGTTATGTACTTAATCAAAATCAACATCTGTTAAACACATGTTCTGTTCTGTTAGCAATGAGACATTATTTATATAGCAGCTGTCGGGAGGCAATTACTAGGAACTCCAAGCAAGTGTTTTCACTTTACCTGCTACTACTTTGAAACTTTAAATTCAGAATGTCAAAATATCCGCCAAACCACCTCTGCATTGCTTATACAGTAAACTGAATTAATGACCTACAAATCTTTTCATGCCAGTGGCCAATTTTGTGTTAATTCCCATGAATAAACAAACCACATTGCTTTCTGTGAAACAGACACGCGGCATCTCGTGTCAGAAGTGACATCATTGCGCACTAAAATATATAAAACAAGACTCTACAAATATCAATGTTGCATTCAAAAGTGGAAGAGGAACAAATAACGCAGGAATGAATACCTATCAGTACAACATAATGTAATTCCAGTACAACAGCCCAGCATCAAATGATACCTTTGTGAAGTATGAAGCATTTCTCTTTGTCTTGTTTCTGTATGTACAGTAACAGGATGAGGATACAATATAATGCAATCTCAACACCCCTCCTAACAATGGCTTAAAAAAATACTATAGAGTTACTATAAGTGATACCCTGAATGACACTATCATTGAAAAGTGAACATTAGGCTTCACTGAAGGTAGCATTTACTGGTTAGGGGCTATTGTATTGGATTGCATTATACTGTGATGTTGAGATGATGTTATTTAGTCCACCCCCTGTAGCCTTATGTACTTTAGGAACGCAGTCCTGTCACCTCCTTAATTACATATTTGCCTGCAGAATTTATTAGAATACGAGATCAGCTTTGAGGTTATGCGGTAAGAGCACCAAAAGAAATTCCAATTTGCTCTCTGTTCTGCAGAAAAAGAGCAGAATCTGAAGCTAGGAAAGGCAGTCTCCCCAACAGCAAGGAAATGCCACTGCATCATCCCACTGACCCTGTTGAGCTTCGACGCCTCAACTTCCAAACACCTGGTACGTATTCCAAATAAAAAACACTGATGAATATCTTATTCACTGTGCATTTTCAACTGAATAAGCTTTGTGTAACTGAATGCCACTGCATCTGATTGTGTGCTTAAGGTGATATTTATTCACACAATTAGCTTTGCCAAATCTAGTCTTTGTTTGCTCCCAATGCATACTACAAAGTCCCCATTATCTTTGCAGAGAGACTGGCACCATACAAGTGAGCAGTTTGCAGGTAGACAGTGGACAGGTGCTTAGAGCAGGCACAAAGGGTCAAAACTGACAGTTTCCTCCCCAGAGACACTTCTCAGTGCAAAATGAAGAGGCAGAAATGCAAGCCTGACAGTTTCATGGCAGCTGTCGTCTTCCTCTGCACCTGGGCTATCCAGGTCATCAAGACTTGTCATGCTTACTCAGAATCGCACAGTCCTGCACCGTTGGTATTCTGCTGCCAGGAGACAGGGTGCAGCACTGTGGAAGGTGAGGGAAATACAAAAGTGTGTCATGGCTCTGTGTTTTATTTTGTATGCGAGCCAATGGATAGCGACGGAAGAGTGGTGGCAGGCTGTAAACACTGGTGTTTACTCGCTCTGACCTTTAGTGCTGAGGTGAGTGTTGGTCAGTGGTCATGCCTTGGCTCAGTCATGCGGCCTTTCCTTGCCCGGGGAAATGAGGGAAGTCACAGTCCATTTATCACCTGGAAAGGAGGTATGCATCTTTGCCCCCATCCTGACCGAGTGAGACACACTTAACTGCCGTTTGAGTTCCTCTGGCGCCAACTGCTTTGGGGACAGGTGTTCAGAGACTGCCAATAATGTTGTAATATCAAAGCCATATTTTTCAGGTCAGCTAGTATGAAAGAAGGATGAATTATCCCTGCAGGCTCATTTTGAAAAAAAGATTTTGCATATTTATGAAAGCTCTTCAATGATGTTAGGACCATTACTGGCTGTTTCATCCTGGCAGAGGGGTATTTTTCCTTTTGGCTCAGAGTGATCTCAACCATCCTCCCACTATTTCACTCGCCTCTAAAGCCATCATTTCTCCCCCAACAGCCTTTCTGAGAGCTGGTATCTTGGCTCTCTCACTCCTCAAAAAGGACCAAACATTTTTTTCCCCAACCACGTGACCACTTTCTCTCAATTCCTGAAGCGCTTCTACATTAGACCACCTCTCTCCCCTACTCTCTCTACCATTTCTTCCACCTCTTTACCCCTCAATGGACATTTTCATCTTAAGGATGCTTGATATTTGAGCGACGGAGTGTTGGAAATGGTACTTTCATTGTCCCCCAGTGGTGGAAATGGATTTTGAGTAGCGGGCTGCAATAGAAACATCCTTTGCTGTCTTTCAGAGAGACGTGAGAGTGGGTGGGAAAAAACGAGGCACAGCTTCCATTAGCTAATGCCCACTTGTACCAGGAACCAAAATGAAACATCACCTCAATGTAGAGAGAGAAACTGTCGTGCAACTGGTGTGTCAAAATCGCACCGAGTTCTCAAGTTGCAGATCTTTGTTGGACAGCGACAGCATCTACAAAAGGGTCTTCGTGAACATCAGCAGTGTTAAACCCTACACTTTCAATTGTTTCCCTTTATCAGAGCTATTAAACATGCTGATGACACCTCAACCGCTGAACATGCTCAACAATGTCATTTCTATATTGTCAAAGTCAAGTGAACTTAACTGCACACTATGCAAGTAGTATAGGACTGTCAGCGTCCTCAGGTTAAAATGAATGTCAAATAACATCCTGTAGTTGCTTGACTTTGATTTGTGCAGCTAGGATTCCCATTCCCTGTATGCTCACTTTTTTTCATGAAATACGCATGGTGGCATAGCTAAGCTTTGAGCATGCTGATTTGTATGTTACTAATGGATGTACCATTAAGAATACATATAATCATTCAACTACTTCTTGTCACATTTCAATTTATAACTTCTGTTTGTGGAAAAAAAAATAGTCATCACATTGCTAATGACATCTGCTAAGTACTTAATTACACCGCCGTTTCCTCCACAGGTTCAGGTGCGTCCAGTCACCCCAGTAACCTCCATTTGTCAAGTTAGTTGGTCTCGATTATGCATTTGACATGATTTGTTTTGCGTTTATTTTTAGCTTTAATTTCCTTCTTTTCCTTTTTTTCTGCCTAGTCTTGTTCTCCCATGCCCATCTAATCCATCTGGTGTTATTGCTATGACATCACAGGAGGCGGAGTTTAAAATGACAGCCTGAAAACATGTCATCACTCAAAGCAGACATCAACATCTGGCCTAGCATTCTGAATGTTTTCTGTTTGTCTTCTGGGATGTTTGTTTGTGTCTTTGTCTTAGTGCCATGCTAACTATCCACCGCAGCTTTTGTGTGAATAACGTTTTTCTCTATAGGGAGAGTCCCAGTGGGGCAAGTGTGCTCGATGACTTCTCATTGGCTTCTGTGTCCATATTCTCTTTATGAGCATGGCCACTGCTTTGAGTGAACAAACTAGCCTAACAAGATCCACTCTTCCATTCCCCCTGTTAAACACACATGCTGCTTATCTAATGATTCACTGTTGGCTTGTGCTTGGGTGATGCCCTCTTACAAGGCTGGTAACTGACCTTGAGTCTTTTTGATTGACAGGTATGGCAAGCCACCCTCCGATCCCAATTATGGACCTGGCAGATCATCTGGAACGCCTGAAAGCCAACGACAACCTCAAGTTTTCACAGGAATACGAGGTAGGTTTTAAAGTTCCAATATTCATTCAGCAATTGGACTATATTAAAGTGAAGTTTGTGATTCTTAATTAATTTATTATCAACTAATTCATTTTAAATTATGGTGTGACTGTGTTGATACTGAGTGGTAATAAATTAAAAACAGCACATAGATGAAGCAAACAATCCCACTGCTGTCTATTTTTTAACTATGAATGATATTATAGGAACTACAATGATCTCAGCAACCAATTGAAATAACAAGACAAAAACTACCATAAAGAACGTACAGTGTCCTATAAATAGAATGGCATACAGTATTATTGCTTATCCTTGAGAAACTTAATGCTGTAGTCCTTTACTGATGGGAGTGACGAATGCACTATTGGACTGTTTCACAGGCTACGGTTCATTGACACTTATCAAGCTTGTTAATCATATCTACACAGGTGCTTGTCTCACTTAAACATATGGCCATTATCAGAATAAATAATCCATAACAGAACAAAGGTGATGGTTCTATTTATGCATTGTGTGAAATATAAAAGTCATTCACAGTGCCCTCAAATCCCTGTGGGCTGTATTCAGACAATGCAAGTGTTTCCTTCTTACAAGCTTTGCATTGAATATGAGCTGTTGCACCCTGACAAACTATGTGAGTGAGAGGTTCTTTCAGGAGAATTTTGTGATAAAAGAATGGTCACCCTTTCTCTGCCTATTTCTCTAAGTGGGATCTGCAACAGCTCCAAAATCTATGAGGTCACCATATGGGTGGCTGCCAAGCTGCCCAATCATTACTGCAGCTTAAGTACATTGAATTCCAATTTCATAGTTCTTATTTGAGACCAGTGGAAAGCAATTTTGCAAGCACAATGAAATAAAGATTTTTATTATGAGAAATGTTGCAGCCCACTGTTTCAACATATTTTGATAAAATATCAGGCTTAGCCAGTGCTTTTCCCCCTGCATGTTGTTGCTTTAAGTGATTTTTGCAGATGAAGAATTTGCTGCAAAAACGTATTATTGTATTCAAATTGAGCTCATATGCTCTTAAATACCTCATACTGTATTTTCTTCCATAGTCGATGTAGTATTATAAAGTTAGACATCATTAAAACATGAATTATTATGCTTATAGTAATGCATTCATTGCTCCCATAAATTACCCTAAATAACTCATAAAAGTATGATCATATGAAGATTATAAGCAAGGTCAGTGTACTTATGTGGCTTCTGGATGCAGTGTGTCCTATTACACTTGAGTTTTTAATTTCAGTGGAGATAAACTCGTAAAAGCAGCCTGTAGTCATTAAAAACATAAGAACAATACTTTCCCTGGAATGTGAAATGGAATGCCATCTTTCGTGTCTTTGTATTTTCCCTTTGTGATATTATATTTTATAGCTCATTTATCGGTGATGAGGGAGCATTATCAGTCTCTGCTTTACAATGCCGAAAGAGGGCTTGGATAGGAAATTCTGTAGAACTAGTCTCAAGTGTGGTATTCTAGTATGTGCCGCAAAGTCCTACTAATCAAATGAGGCAAGCCAATGGAGCACAAGTTTTTCCTTTGAGGGCAATTCAGAATGTATCTTTCTGTAAATCTTATCATTTATATGTAGCAGTTATATCCCGCCAAAGACAACACATTGCTCACATAGTTCTTAAAAGTGAACTCTCCTTCTCAAGTCAAACTTCTATCCCCAAAATGCTCTCATGTAAAGTGTCAACTGATATTATGATGTCTGTTGATACACCATTTCTCTACAAGAAACTGAGCAGCAAGAATATATTCTACTTGAATTAACTGAGAATTATAAAGTCTGGGTTAGTCTTATCAAGTGAATCAGCCTTCAGAGAGATGATAATCATTCCCACTGGACTCACTAACCTCGAGTATATTTATATCATGGTTGCAACTTAATTTAGGAGCCTCTTCATTTTATGTGCAGTGACAGGACACCTACTGGTTATTATAATATGCCAGCACATGCAGTATGTATCCTATAATAGTTATTTCTCACTGTTTAATTTGAATGACAATATTTCTGATTACATAAATCTGAAAGCGTTTATTTCAGAACATCAACAACTATCTGATCTAGTACTGCAGCAATCTTGGAGATGTTGTCTGAGAGGAGCATGGTTTTACTGACAAGGTTAGGAATATTTGCGTGATTATGCAAATTTTCCTTCCTTTTAAGTGCCATCCGTATTAATTCTCTTCACTTGGTGGGAATAGTAAGCTTAAAGTGGCCAGTCTTAAATATTATTTGACCTTGAGGGGAAGAAGTATTAATGCAAGACAAACTCTTCCATGCCGAAGGGCTAGAGATGAAGCACTGTTTTATCAATATTTTCTGCATCACTGTTTTGCACACATGATGAGGTCTAACAGCAGTACTAAAAATCAATATCATGCATGGCATTATATAAAATAGAAGCTGAGTGTCATCAGTGTAGCAATGTACAAAATAAACTGTAGGACAAAAAGGACACACCAGCAACACAATACTGCAGTCATCAGAGCTTTCATTTCTGTAAATGCCTTCTTCATAGACCTGGCAAACAAGGGCCTGTTAAACATGTGAGGACCTAAGTATATCTTCAAGCACACTTTTCAAAGGGCTGTACACAACATTTAGAGCATTGATAGAACAAGGAAACAGGAATTTGCACAGCCACAGGCTCAACCATTGCCTCTTTGCAGGCAATTGATATGTGCTGAAAAGTGTTTGTGCTGACATTTCATAAAGACACAAACCTCGGAACATAACATTTCCACTTGTAACTGTAGTGAAAGGCATGAGGCTTTCTGGGAAGCAAACAGCTCATGGGTAAATGCCATTCAGTGTAATTCAGTCTTACTAAAGAACTCGTGTTAAATGTTGACATTATATAATTATATATATATATACATTTTTTTTCTATTTCACAGTCCATTGACCCTGGTCAGCAGTTCACATGGGAGCACTCTAACCTGGAGGTCAACAAACCAAAGAACAGATATGCCAATGTGATTGCCTACGACCACTCCAGAGTCTTGCTTTCTGCTATTGACGGTATGTCGCCCACCAACATCTTCCCTCCCAACTGCTATATTGATTGTACAGACAGCCAGAACAACTGTATCTTTTAGACCTCAGGAGCACATCCACACTGAACTTTAAATTTTATTCCTACACAAGAACGTCAGACTACTTATATCCTTTCATGCCTCAGGTGCTTGGAAAGAAAGAGACAGCTTTAGAAACTGTTTCATCAGACTCAGCATTTTCAACTGAAATTGCCAATCATTCACTGTAAGAGAAGTTTTACTAACTTCTATTTCTTTGACTGTGTCAGGAGATCCTTTTATAATGTCTCACCCCTACATTTTATATGAGGTCAATAAAGACAATTAAAAGGTGTTATACATTATTATTTGCCATACACATTACACGATTAGTTTTGGGGTATAGGGTTGTTTAAAAAAAAGAAAAAACACTAAATAATGCATTTGCAACACATTAATGTTTTTACTAATATGTTTGACATTATATGGGTTCACATAAATGGTTGCAAAGTTTTCCTTGAGCCCATCACAAACCTGGCTTGAACCAGCCATATAAGTCTTTAAGTCCATTAAGAAAGTGATGTATTATACAGTATAGCTTCAAAGACATAAAAGGCCATTTTGAAATGGCTAGTTAAGTGCTGCCTTCTTTGCCTATTTATTGGATTAAGCACAATTGCACATACACACACAGCTATTAATTAACCATTTCCATTGAGCTGCTCCCATGGAGGACAGAGGAAATAAACAAAGAAGTAAATGGCTATTGTGAAAAAAACAGATAGATGAAGACTCAAAGAGCCCTTTTTGCAGTCTCTCAAAAACAACACGCAGCTTGAGTGTTGATGGAACTCCATTAGCCAGGCGTATATACACATCTGCACAACCACATTGGAGCCTTTGTGTTGTAGCTAGTGAGTAGTTCTCAGCCAGGGGGACATGAGGGACTTCCTCTTTTCCTTCTCAAGCTTAAAGCCTCTTGGCAAGCGTTGTGTCTATTGTTTACTTTGATTGAGTTCTTTGAATAAAGAGGGATTTGGGATTTGACATCAAAATTTGAAGACAGCTACTTTCAGAATTTATTGATGTGGGGATGGATCAGCAGAATCTCCAGAATACAGGCGCAAGTACATATGTTGACATGGATTGTTGCAACATCACTAAATTTGCTCAACTTATAACAACTTACAAGGCACCTCTTCCTGAGTTGCCTGACCATACAGGACATGCTTAAAATAATTAAATTGGTTCCTAAAGGTTATGCTTAAAGCCTTGTCTAACCTTTATTTGCTTAAATTGTACCGTTTCTAATTTCAATGAGTATGCATCAGTTCTTGTTGGCAGGGTCCACCTTTAATCCCGGTTCTTCCACATTTGATGTTTTTTTTGGAGCACTTTCGCCTTTTTTCATTGATCTATATTGAGTGTGGCAGCTGATTAAAGCCTATTGATATTTTACAACCCAGACATTTATTAAGAAAATGTCATCAAAATCTACCGTGACAACTTTATAAATCTGCTCTGTAGTAAGACAATTCATAATCTTGATATGCAAGTTGTCATTTGCTCGCAAATCCACAATGTCTTCACATCAATCAAATAATCTTTATCACCATTACAATGCTGTACTCTAAAATCTTTCTGCATTTCCTTCGGGATTCCTTTGCTTCACTACTGAGGAGTACTAAACAACCGTGCACCAATGTTTATTCCTCAACAAGCATATTGACAAAGAAAATTGGAGAATTTCTACAAATCCTGAGTGACAGAAAGCACAAAGGAAAAATCCATTTGCAAATGTGCATTAAACAACTTGCCTCATTCTCATTAAACCACAGTAATGTCTGTTTTTGCTTTTCTTTTCAATTTGAAAACGCACTGGGCTTAATTGCATTTATCCCTTGTCCATCACGGAAATGTACAGCCGCCTTGCTATGTGGACAGCTTCAACAGCAAACCAGAGGGCGGGGGACAGCTTGAAAAAAAAAAAAATGATGTGGGTTGGTCTTTGAATGTGTTCATATTCCATTTTCTTTCCTTTTTTCTGTCGAATAAGTTACCTGGGAGTAAAAGGGAGTCTGGGGGAAAGAGGGGAGGGGAAGCAGTTGGAGTGAGGGGATTCTCTGATACGTGGCGTCCATGCAGATGAGACTTATCTTGGTCGACCATGTGTGCACGAAGCCCCTAAACTGCCAGTCCTGAAGCATTGACTAGCTGTCAGCTCTGTCTCTTCCGCCTGGATTCGAAAAGGCTGCTGTGCCTTTCATTTAATATAAGCAAAGGGAAGGAGGAGTGAGGAAGGGGGGGATTGTTTTGCTAGGTTTTTGTTGGTTTGTTTTTCTCCATGTGAGGTGATAGACTTCTGCAGACCAAGCTTTATCTGTAAGTCAGTTGCAGATATGGGAGAGGGACACACAAACTGTGGATTTAAAAGTGTTGTTGATAGCAAATACAAATCCCCAAAGATTTTAACACTGGTTCCAAATCTCAGTGTTTTATGCAATTTTTCCATTTAATACTTTAGAAGATGTTGGCTTAAATTACTTTTTTGAGGAAAAGGATTTCAAGACACATGGAGCATAGCCTCCTGTGATGTCATCTGTACCTTATGTGGGAGGGGATCTAACGTTACCTGAAATAACTGGAGGAAAAACAACTTCGGAATCAACAAATACCATTATTGTGTTATGTTTATTGTCTTTCTCAGCAGCATTGTGTTCAACAAAAAACCTTAACCATTGTGTGTAAGACTAAAACTATCTTAATTGTCCTGTATTTAACAACACTTGGTTCTGTGGATCGACTGGAGAAATGTATAGCTTATGTGTGTGTGTGTGGGTTTTTTTTTAAGCTTGACAACAGAACTTCCACCTTGTCTGTTTATAGGTATTCCTGGAAGCGACTATATCAATGCCAACTACATTGACGGTTACAGGAAGCAGAATGCCTACATTGCAACCCAAGGATCTCTCCCAGAGACATTTGGTGAATTCTGGAGGATGATCTGGGAGCAGAGGAGTGCGATCATCGTCATGATGACAAAACTGGAGGAGAGGTCCAGGGTAAGAAGCACAAAAACTGATATGGCCATATTTATCTGTGATTCTCTTCTATTAATTATTGCACTAGTTAATGAAAATGCCCAGAAGTGACCTCAACTCATAAACAAACCAATTTCCAAATATGAGTAAGATGAATTATTTTAACATAAACTTAAGCTTAGAAAAATGCCTTTTTAAAGCATTTTTTTCATTCCTGATTTGACATCCAAAATTTGCAGAATACATCCTTTCAACATCAGTTAACAGTCCCCGTCCTTCTTAACTTTCTGTTTAATTTGTGCAGTATGTTGTTCTCTGGCCCTCCCTAGATGTTTCTGTATTAATTCTACAGGCAAAGCCAAGTTCCATCCTGTTACCCACTGATATCCTCAATCCTTTCTTTACAACAACACCCTCTGTTGTTTAGTCCTGACTGATTAGTGGCATGGTGCTCTTCATTAGCCTTGCACTGCTGAAGGCACTGGATTACAATCAGGGATAAAAAGGCTCAAACACTGAAAAGCTACATTGCCAAGCTGTATGCACTCATGATTCCTTTAAAGTTGACATGGACAACAGGCACCTCTCTTTCTCATGCACATCTTCCAGTGTTTGACTGAGCATATGAAAGCTTGCACAGGCTGCGCAAGCTACTGACCTTCACACTTGTAAGCCTTTTCTAAGAGTCTAGCATCGAGGTAACAGGGGAGCTGACTCAGTCCATAGAGCACTTTTCGTTCTATCTGTAAAATCTGCAAAGCAAATAGGACGCAATGGCTGATTTTAAATATCATAGGTGATGTAAAATGCACTTTTTTTTTCCAATTAAATTTGCTTCATGTTGTCAGGTGTCCTTTTCCCTTTATAGGTGCTCTGTGATATGACGGGTCCTAAGCTCTGCCATTAAGGATTCCTGCAAGACATCCCCCACTCTGATCTTTCCATACCATTATGTTGTTTGACATTTATCGTGCATAATGTGCTTATGTTGCTGCCATCAGCTCACTTTAACATTAATCACTTGTATCATTCATTGGAAATTAGTGAAGCTGTCTTTTTATGATTTCCACACCAAACCTTGAGTATTTGCAAGGAAACAACAGTATGAATCATTTTCCCAGATGTCACAATCACTTCATTGCTACTTGTCTGCTTACAATTTCATAAAAGCTGTTCAGGAAATGAGGAGTGGACAATACACATTTTAGATGTCTAATTATCCTAGTGGTACAACTGAACTTGTCAAGTTACCATACTTTTAAAAGAGTCACAGAGCACCACGCAACATACAACTCAAACTACATCAGCTTAAAAGGACAACATGAAGAAAAACAAGTGAATTGGAACCTAGTTATTTCCTCACTAATGCCAATACTGCTTCCCTGTGTCAGCTAAGCAGTAATGCTATAATGGAACAGTTTTTTTAATGGCCGTTAACAAAGCTGTACACTCGAATGGCAATAAAGCTGAGCCTGTGATATGATTGGAAACTGTGGTTACCTTAGTAATTATAGAGTATGTCAGGACAATTAATAGCTCCGTCGGCTCTACACAAACATCGCAGGCCATTTAATTGATAATGAAATTAAACATAGTCAGCAAGAATAAAGGGAATTTGGACATTTATTTTAGCATTATTTGACTTTGGGCATAACTGTGTGAATGTGAAGCAGGGGACTGTTGGTATAATATTTGTATAGGTTTAATACACTTCAAAACGGATAGAGATTTATAATAGAAATTTAGATTAGAAATTCATCATGACAATCATTCTCAACTACAGGGCTGGAAGTGCATACACATTCCTATTCAGACCTTGTCTAATGTGATGTTGCCTTCCCTGCAGGTGAAATGTGACCAATACTGGCCTACAAGAGGGACAGAAACATACGGCCTCATCCAAGTGACACTGCTGGACACAGTAGAGCTGGCTACATACTGTGTCAGGACATTTGCACTTTTTAAAGTAAGAGCATTTGGCTTTTTCTGTCCTGTCATAGTTACTTAGACCCCACAACTTTGGTCAAATACTTGATGTGAATTGTGTCTTACTTACTTTACGCCATCTCCATAATTCAGAATGGCTCCAGCGAGAAAAGAGAGGTGAGGCAGTTCCAGTTCACGGCCTGGCCAGACCACGGGGTACCAGAGCACCCCACTCCGTTCCTGGCCTTCCTTAGACGGGTGAAAGCTTGCAATCCTCCAGATGCAGGGCCCATGGTGGTACACTGCAGGTAAGAAACGACATGGCTTCACAAAAACATCCCGAAGCATGAAATTGATTTTGGACTCTCCATTTGCTGGAATGAATATATGAATTCATATGACAAAAAAACAATATATGCAGGGTTATTTAAAGCTTTATATCCCAGTCATTTGTATATTGATAGTTATTTTTGTAAATCAGACATGAACAAGAGTAAGAAACTTGGGCTAAAAGTAGAATTTTGGAAGTAAACCATGGGCCCCTGTAAGCCCAAACAAATCAGCCTACTAGCTTTCATGGAAGGTACTTTAAATCTGAAGGTGTTTTCAACATCACAGCACAAAGAGTACTAGTGTCATTGCCCTCAGCACACTGAAACATCTCCTCCCACTCACTGACACACAAACACACGCAGACCTGTCGTGTTCCCTGCTACAACACGAACATGTCGCACATCAGCAGCCCACAAGTCCCCGGCTTATCCCTTGGGTTATTGCATCCGAAACAAATAACTTTCACTTTTACGCCAACTTCCCTTCCCTCAGCTACATAAGTGGCCAGACTCCCAACAGAGATGTGCGGGGATACAAGACAGACTTCTCACTCCTCTCAACTCAGGAAGTCATCAGAGGCTCTGTACAGAGAAAGCAAGTGACTGAAGGGGGAAAAAAGACAGTAAAAATGAAGCAGCAGCCATAGCGAGTGTAATAGATACAAACTTGTGTCAGAAAGCGACAACAAGGGAAGGAGGATTACTGAAGAATTAGAATTACCACATGCTGAAGTTAATTAGAGCTAGTTGCCGAATCGCTTCAAATTGAAAATCCTGACTTTTTACAATGAAGCAGAATGCAGGAATTAATGTCACTCTGCAGATGGGCGTTTTTAATTCCTCTGGCTCCCTATCAGATACAGTCATTTCCAAGCAGCAAATCCTTTCAGAGGCATTCCCTCACTTAATGTCTGACCATTTTTTTTTTTAAATAGAGGCATCTTTCATCTCTACATCCTTGCAAAATAATATTTTGTGTGTTTCTGCAGTTAAGCAGATATATAGTGTAGATAAATAGCTGTTTATGCTCATGCAGAATGCCTTAAGAAAAGCTAAAAGAAGAAAGAGACTTTTGTTCCTCT
Organism: Hypoplectrus providencianus; assembly: GCA_028566105.1. NCBI lineage: Eukaryota > Metazoa > Chordata > Actinopteri > Perciformes > Serranidae > Hypoplectrus > Hypoplectrus providencianus. The sequence goes on along the minus strand of JAOWBC010000935.1, from coordinate 7,362,383 downwards.
AATTAACGTCATGGTAGAGACTCTTAAGCAGCTAATTAGTCGGTGCCGAAAATTGCAGCTTTCCATGAATGGACCTTATGTAAAGAGCATAAAGACATAAAAAAAATATAATAATAATAATTAAAAAAAAAAAAAAAAAGAAAAAAAATTGCCAATCAAGGGCTCTGGTTTGTTTGTTGTCTGGTTGTGTATGAAGTGAAAGTTCAAACTGTTTAGAGTAAACAGCATACTGTTCCCATTCTCTGCAATACAATCATTAGAAACATGTCTATTTACCAAGATCTTAGATTTAACCACACATTTTATTTGCATTACTCCATTCAGCCACCAAATGATAGATTTTTCCACCGTTAAATTGCTCTGTGTCCATTTACTATACTAAAGTTTAAGTTTAATTTTTGTTAAGATTCAAAAACTTACAGAGGTGGTGATTTATTTTAGACAATTTTACAAGCCAGACAATACATCACAATAAACAAAAAAGTTAATAATGAACTGAGGGTCAAGGATATTTTATTTTTAATTTTTTTTGTTTGGAAAAAACACAAATCAGTTGCACATGCTTAACATCATGCAGTGTGTTTAAAGCCAATGGCATTATTGTGTATCCGTTGCTCTTCTCTTCACAAGGTGAAATAACAGTATGTCTTTTCCCCATGACATTTTGTATTTGTTTCCTGCTTTACTAGTTCCTGCTGTTTTCACTAACCCATAGGTCAGGGACTGTTTCGCTGACCCAGCTAAAGGGCTACAAAGGCATTGTGAGATGACAAGAGGTCAAAATGGTCATGATTGAATGTCACAGAGAGTACTGGCCTCATCAAGTGTCTGGAAAGGGGAACTTTTAATAGAATAATCCACAATGATGAACTGAAAATTGATCTAGGAATTTTGCATTTTTTCTACCATGCTATTTGTATGACTGCACTGTACATATTGCAGAATGTAGTCTACTTCACCACATCATATCATATTTATGTATTTATTTATTAGCTGCAATTTCAGTTTCTTTAATTGTGATTATTTTATTGTGCTTGCACTGACAACTACATGTCTGACTAAAGTCAGCAACAAAAAAAAAAGAAAGAGAAACATGGCCTCCTCATTTATATCCTTGTAGAGTTGCCTAACTCTCAAAAAGGACCAAACAACAGGAGTGATTCTAAAACAGAGAAGAAAAAGGACGACTCAAGGCTGTTGCTGCAAAACTCCCTGTCATCGTGGCATATTGCATGTAGGGGGACTCTTGTGACTGTTGTTGGCCTGTCACAATGGGCAAGAATCAGCAGTTAAAGGGCAAAGCCTGTTTGAATGAAGAAAATTCTGTATCACCAAGTTGGGATGTATAAATGGTTTCTTTGATTTGTATTCCATATTTTAAAAAGTGTTCAAGGACTAAAATTATTGACTCCATTTACAGAAATGAGGTGATCCTGGTGAGTTTGAGTTAATGTGTGTGCGTTCAATAGGCAGTATAAGAAAATGGTGACAGGTTAGCTGACGGCAAGAGATTTGGTAACAATACATATGTAATTACTTTCACTGCTGCTCATGCTTTATCTTCTCAAAACTCATTGCAGCTGTATTTTACACAGCACTCTCTCTCCCATCCCCTATTCCCTAAACTCCTGGAAAGCATATTAGTCTGACACTTAATGTGTGTCGACATCCAAAGCAGCTGGTCTTGACTGGCTGAAAAGGCAGTGTCAGGTCATTAGTGCAGTCAGTCCGCCAGTTCCCCTTCAACTGCCAAATGTAACGACGGCTTTCTGCCCCACCTCACACACACCATTACTTGTTGATATAGGAATATTGTATATGTTCCTTTGAATCCCCAGTCCTATATACAGGGAAAAAACTGTGCTTAATACCTATCCCTTGTGTTCAGTCTTTTAGAAAACTAACTATACAACTTTGTGATAACTGGCAGCATCATTCCTGCATAACACATCTCTACCTTCTGTCTCCCCACCTCCCTCCCCCGTTCCTCATCTCTCTCCGTCTTCGTCTTTCTAGCTCCGTGCTGTCACTCTGTCACTTACTCTCTCGCAGGTCATCACTCTCCCACATTCAGGTCTACACTGTAAAATGTTTTCAGATTGGAAACAGCTGGGGCAAAGGGAGAAATCTCTTCTACTTTCTGCATCCCTCCCCCAAGGCCTGAGGTGTTCTCAGACCTGGAAGTGATTCATTCTTTAAATATCCCTGACACTTTCACATTTCTTTGCTGCCTGATTCTTTTCTATTATTATTATTTACATGTACATTTTGTAATTGTCTTCATTGAAGAGTTTTGTTTAAAAAAAAAAGGAAAAAAAGTTCAGTGTCATTCAACCAATGTCAGCCATTTTGAAAGTGATCATCAGATCATTTGTTAAAGCCAATGACTCCCGTACGTGTCTTTATTCCATTCGCAGCACAGTTCCAGTGCAGCATGGCACATTAACCAGACTTGGCCCCTGGGGACTAACTTTACTCCCTCTTGAGTTTTCCTTCTCAGCCCTTTCCCCGTTCCTCAGAGCAAATGAAAAACAAATGCTCCATCAGAAGGAGGAGGCACAAGAGCATGGCTCACACCTCGTAGGCATGTCAGCTTAATGGATTGAATAACCTATTTACTTTGGAGTACCAAGTGCAAGGTACTGTCTTCACAATGTTGTGCATTGTGAGAGGTGAGAGGAGAGTCAACGAACAAGATTGAACACCACCGTGTTGCCCCATGGTAAAGAAATTCACCAGAAAACATCCTCTGTGATGAGGCATTGGCTCTTAAAACATGTTATGATTAGGGGGGGGGGGGTTCAAAATGTCAGCAGTCCGCAGACAGGAGCGTCATTTGTACAGTATGTCTCAAGCTGTACAAGCAACAAAAAGTAAAAGACAAACAGTAAAACATGTTCCCTCTTTTTTACTGTTTTATTCACTTGAGCATTTTAGACACTAATGCAACAATGTGCCAATATGAATCTTAATGAAGAGACCTGCCTTTCAGTGCCTCTACTAAAGCTCTTCTGATATTTGGGTGCACTGTGCTAATCTAATGGCATTAATTGAAGTCAGCTGCACTTCTCAGAAGTTGCCCAGCACATTAACGAAGCCCTCAAAAAATCATACTCTCAAAATTACGTCTGTGTATCCACATTTCTGTGTGCATTTGTTGTAGTGGCACTTTTCAGAGCCATGAGATAAAGGTTAAATGTTGCCATTGCATAAGTGATTAGTTCTGATGGATTGGAGAGCACAGGTGGGGTCCAGAGAGGAGAGACTAGATTGCAAAGCCAGCAGTGAGCCCGCTGAAGGCTGTGACTGCCAAGCCCTCTTCTCCACACAGTGCCACTTCAGATTTAATTACACTCCAAGCCAAATGGTCCATCCTACAGTGGCAAACTTGGCGCAGAGAGTTTACCTTTTGGCCTCACCGCTGGGAGGAAGGGAGTTCTTAAAATTCTTGTGCATGTTGTGGAGAGATGCGTCTTCATGCACTGGGCTTCCCCTGACATGTAGACGTTATTATAGAGAATCTCAAACATGGACTATTCAGGACCATCATGTATAATTTTCACATAAAGAAAATGCATTGACGCAATCAACATAACTTTTCTTGAATTGCTGTAACTGAGAAAACCATCCAATAATATGCTTCCTTCCTTGTCTTTTTTTGACCACAGTGCTGGGGTGGGACGCACAGGTTGCTTCATCGTGATTGATGCCATGCTGGAACGTATCAAGCACGAGAAGACTGTGGACATCTATGGGCATGTAACACTAATGCGTGCCCAGCGCAACTACATGGTGCAGACAGAGGACCAGTATGTCTTCATACATGACGCGCTTCAAGAGGCCGTCAACTGCGGCACCACCGAAGTGCCAGCAAGAAACCTATACGCCTACATCCAGAAACTGACGCAGATAGAAGGCGGAGAGAACGTCACTGGCATGGAACTTGAGTTCAAGGTATGGACTGTTACTGAAGCACAAGCATTTAGAAAAATTATCAGGTCAGGGATAACTATTAATGTGCTGATTTTTGGATTTAAATTCCTACACCTATCATGCAAACATTTTGCCAAATGTAGCAAGAATTTACAAGCATCACATTGGCGCCTGTATTCTGATTCACATGCAGACCCATGTGTCTTTTCCAGTTCCCATATGGCTTGCTAGACAGCATGGGGCCTGTGGTTTCCTCTCTATTCCAGTTAGTTGACTCGCTTGTGCAATACAACATAGGATAAATGCTCCCTTCCTGGTTCCCCCAACCCATAGCCCTGCTTCCTTGGGTAACAGGGGTCTTGGTTTACATGTAAATGCCAAACACAGGTTCTCCCCACAACAGCATCAGAAGGGACTTGAGCAATATATTCTGCATTTACAATGAGAGGCTCAACCATCCTTATCCAGGCTTTTTTTAGACTTTTTTTTCTGTGGTGTTGCGCTGTGGATGGCATTGCCTTGTTGAAAACACTCACTTTCTTGCTCTACAGTGGATACTGTTTCCATAAAGAAATGATAAACAGGATAGATAACGCTCTCTATATCCACTCCACACTAGACTGGTTATCCGTTTGCCTGTCTTTTCATCATAACATACAATGCTTTACATGCAAAGAGAAAGCTTTATGGTAATCACTTCCTCAAAGCATTTTTCTACTGACATGGAATAGTATATAACTACAAAACACTTTAAGCTGTTACCAAGGAGATTATTATTATTATTTTTTTTCTTTTTTTAATCTTCTGCACTGTCAGGCGAGTAAGTAAGAATCCAAAAGCATGCAATTGTTCATAGTTTTTAAATAGATGTTTTGTTGAATCCACTTCTAATAGCAAACAGTCAGTTACCTAGGCAGTTCGGACACACAAGACTGCTTGCTTAATAAGTACCCCTTTCTTTGTCTTGATACAGCGTTTAGCTAACACTAAAGCCCATACGTCACGATTCATCAGTGCCAATCTCCCCTGCAACAAGTTCAAGAACCGCCTTGTTAACATAATGCCATACGAGTCCACACGAGTGTGTCTTCAGCCCATCCGAGGAGTGGAGGGCTCTGACTACATCAATGCCAGTTTCATTGATGGGTACAGGTAAGTGTAAATGTACTGACAGCCGTTGCCAATCGTATATAAATTCATTGGACTAAAAATGGCTCAGCATTTCAAAGAGGCAATTGCATTTTCAAAATACAGAGTCAGCTTTTTTATATGAGAGTCATTGGCATGTTTGTGCCAGTCATCGCAAATTTGGACTTTCAACAACTTCAAACTATTCACAGTGAAAGCTCTTATGCCTTCAAATTGTGATTGTCTCACGCCTTTTTCATCATGTATTTCCACAGGCAACAGAAAGCCTATATTGCCACACAGGGGCCACTGGCAGAGACCACAGAGGACTTCTGGAGAATGCTCTGGGAGCACAACTCCACTATTGTCGTTATGCTCACCAAGCTGAGAGAAATGGGCAGGGTATGCTTATTTTATTCCCATTTTTTTTGGCACATGAACCTCCCTGGCTACGGAACACAAAAGCATTGTTACGAAACAGCTTACATGAAATACCATACATTGGTTCAGCCATGAGGATAAAAGCTTTCAAGCAGAAGATACAATATGAATTGAATGAGAAATTCAATGAACACAATCACACAATAAAGCTAGTGTATGAAGAGCATTTTGTGGCTGATTGCGGTTTTCTATTTTTTACCCCCCTGTACAGGAGAAATGCCACCAGTACTGGCCAGCAGAGAGGTCGGCCAGATACCAGTACTTTGTGGTGGACCCCATGGCCGAGTATAACATGCCCCAGTATATCCTGAGGGAGTTCAAAGTGACTGATGCCAGGGTAAGCAGACATTGTGTCATAGATCAGCGGTTAAAGATCAGACTTTGACTTGTGGGAACAAAACTCAAAAGCTATTGTATAAAGCTTGGTCTAGTGAATTGCTTTTCAAATAAAGGGCTGTAACCTACACATGGGTCATTGGATACACTGAATGTTTCAACACTTGAGTTTAATATGCATGTTAACTTCGGATCACTTATCAAAAGAAAAAAGAGATTACTTATTGAGCATACAACTGATTTCTTAATCATGTGATTTTGTTCTTGGAGAAGAAGATTTGACTGACAGTGTTAAACATGCTGTATGGTGAACACTCACCGAGCACCAGGTTTAATATTGTATTAGTCATTCGCTCAAAATATTTGGCATTGTATCAAATATTTGTTTATACCAAACTATGGCCTTCAGTGTAACATAAGCATAAATATATATTTGTGGGAATTATGACACATGTCAAAGTGTAAAAACAAATGTGGTGCCGGCAGCAGCAAGCTGCCAGAGTTTTAATTCCATCAAAGGCTTACACAGATAAATGGTGCAGGCTCCCTCCTTTGTAGTGCATGTTACACTGTCTCGTCAATGGGATTGCTGTCCTTATCAAGGGGATACAATATCACTTAAGTAATGCACACCCTCAAAGTCGATTCTCCAAGCACCCTGTCGAGGGTGGCACATCAAAGGAATTAGCATCTTCACTGTTCATGTTTAATACATTCAGGTGAAATGGCAGGAATCTTTAATAACAAAACATAATTCTGATACTTATAACTTGGCGCTGGTGCTGCATTTTTTTTTTCCAAGAATGCTGTCCTGCACTGTAAAAGCCACAAAGGCATGAATCATTATGAATGAGATGGTCATGAAATTAACTACCATATCAGATTGGTTTCCAAGCTAGGATCATGTCATCTTTTTTTTTTTGTTGCAATTTTTCGCAATTTGGTCCACATTTCTGACTGTTGCTCCATCTGAAGTGCAGGCTTTGTACATTCTTTCACTGTTCCTATTCTATTCCCAGGATGGACAGTCGCGGACAGTAAGGCAGTTTCAGTTCACAGACTGGCCTGAACAAGGAGTGCCAAAATCAGGAGAGGGCTTCATCGATTTCATTGGCCAAGTACATAAAACAAAAGAGCAGTTTGGCCAAGATGGGCCTATTTCGGTCCACTGTAGGTAGGTGATCAACCAGTAAAATCAATTAAACAATCTCACTTTCACTTTGTAGAAAAATACACTGAATGGGAAGATGTCTTGTATACTGAAAATCCTTTTTGACCTATCTGGCACAGCGCGGGTGTTGGTAGAACTGGAGTTTTCATCACCCTCAGCATCGTCTTGGAACGAATGAGATATGAGGGAGTAGTAGACATCTTTCAGACAGTGAAAATGTTACGGACACAGAGACCAGCTATGGTGCAGACAGAGGTGAGGTGTTTTTTTCCACTATATATAAAAAGAAAACTGAACTCACAAATTGTACTGAGTTAGGGATGCAACTACACTGTTTTGTGAATCGGTCACATATGAAACCAGTTACTGTGATACCTATTTGAGAACTGCCTGATATAAAGAGCTGGAGAGAATCCAGGCAGAAGTCAAACAGATTAACAAAAGCAAGCCTTTTTAAAGACTGTAATTAACTCAGTAAGTGAACCAGTCTAGAGTAGTTGTGCCTGCTCTCTACTACAAATTGATCTCATTATTTATTTATTTGGCTCTTTTGGATAAAAAAACGTGATTTAGTTCTGTGAAAAAGGAAATGTAATCTAACCTGAGTATCTAGGCAATAACAACAGAAATACAATGGACCAAAAATGATTCAGAAAATTCAATATCATAGGATCTCTAAGAGAGAGGGAGTGTGAGCTTAAGATATCTCTTCTTTGTTTCCAGGATCAATACCAGTTCTGCTACAGAGCTGGCTTGGAGTACCTGGGAAGCTTTGATCACTATGCAACGTAAAAGACCCAGTAGTGGAAGAAAAAAGCAGAGGGCCCTTTGGAAAGAAAAACCCAGCGAGCCTCTCTTCTGAGCCATAAATTCCTGCTTGAGAAAGTACTCCTACTTAACTCCTTGCTAACAACTCATTAAGTGTTGGATGTGTGACATGACTTGTCAAAAAATGAAAAGATAATTCCCGGAGGACCAAGTATTCCCAACCCCAATAACACCTCGCCTTGATACAAAGTGAGGGAATCCTGACTGTTGAAGCATCATACGGAATTACCTTTTCTTTGCTTCAAGGATTCATTTTGGGGCTCATAAAACTGAATGAAACCAACACAACAAAAAAGTAAATGAACAATAATGACATCGTCAGAAATGCATCAGTGATTATGAACCATTACGAGAGGCATTGGAGGCACACAGAATTGCAGGGGGGAAGAAAACTTTGATGCACATTGTAAAGAAAAAAAAAATCTGTTTCACAATCAAGTACACACAGACAACCCATCGAAAAAGAAGACAATGCTTGGTCCACAACAGCAGGACAGACTTAAAGTAATAATGAATAAATACCCCTTTTCCTGTCACAATGTTCATCATCTAAATTTTGGGAGAGGGTAAAGCTTAAATGATCTATGAAATAAATACAAATTATTGATTTAGTTTTTTAGTACTTTATTATACAGCTGATGTGCTTTTTTTGAACTGTGTGAATTTCCTTTTTTTACACAAATTTATTGCTTGAAAAAAAGTGATAAAAACGTATTTACGTAAATGTTAATTTTTTTTTAAAGCTGTAGAACTGTTCTGATGTATGTGCTATTTTGCAGAGAATATCTCTGCTTTTTTTTTCATTTTGTTTCTATTTCTCCCTTATTTTGTTGCACTTGGTGCAAAGAACAGAATTCACACTACCAAAATGTAAGTTTGTTCAAGAGTTATTTTTGGTCTTGATTTTCGGTTTTGTCCATGATCACATACATGGTAACTTAATTACTCCCATAAGATAAACTGGGGCTTTGTGGAATCAACAGGGATGAGCAAAGTATGAAGTTGCTGCTACCGATTATCTTAGTTCTTCCATGTTAGAAGGATGATCATAAAGAACCTGATGAATTGGATATGATATGAATATATGGATATATGGTACAGATTGTCAAATATATTAGTAAGTTTATATATATA
>JAOWBC010000935.1:7341223-7353312 GCA_028566105.1 Hypoplectrus providencianus | reverse complement strand
TTGATGAAATAAATAATTTAAGAGTAGAAAGTATATAAAATAAAATATGGATTGTCTATGAAAGCTTCCAGATTGAGAGTTATGTGCTATGGGGAAATGAAATGAGATTTTTCACTGGAATGCACATCAGTAGGACAAAATTGTATTCTGATTCAGTGCATCTTTTCTTGTGCAATAAATATGTGTGTTTTTAGATAGGGTTTTATGTGGATATGTCATTCACTCATGACATTGTTGTTCCCCCTGCAAGTGAGGTGTGGGAGTGGGAATGTCAGGTGCCAGTCAACGCATTACTGGCACATTTTTTTTTCAAGCTCTCATGCAGTGTGTAATTATAGACAGAGGGGTCACACAGCCGCAATCACTGCTCCACACAATAGGGCAAGGTACAAAGACGTCACTTTCTTGTGGTTCTTTAAAGACATCAATATTGAAGACATTTTTTTTTTTTTTCATTTTGCATTTAGAGTGCCTTATATTTATGCCTGTTTTATAATGTTTCATTTAACATATTGGTGTATCCTTTGAGTAATCTAGGCATTTAGTATAAATGTAACTGTATAGTTTATTTACCATTAGTATTCATTTGTCACATGATGAGATTATATATGCAAATAAGAACATTTCAAAGCTCATATTTTTCATTTTCAGTGGCCTTATTGTGGCTGAGTGAACTAGAATATAACTGTTTATATCACTGACCTCTAAAGAAAAATCGAAAGAATACACAATAGTTATGAGACGTATATTTTAAATTTTTAGAGAGATTATGAGATTGCAGAATACTTGTCTCAGAGCCTAACCTGATGAAGGCCCAGAATAACGGTAATGAGCTTTTTACAGTCACCATGGCCATATTTTATGATGCCAATTAAATTAATCGAAAGATAGATTTGGTCAAAAAGAATGCCTAATGCACGGGTCATCACCGCAGGGTTTCTTCTTCATGCCTTAGGTTTGAATTCCGGACTTCGTATATGTTACTTCAGAGAGGAGATACAGAGGATCACAACCTACAACTAAATGTGTGTTCTGTTATCCTGACAATCCTAAATGGTGTGTAATTTTCCTGTGTTATGACATTAGAGTAAGAGACTGGGGTTTTGTTCGGTTCTGCATCAGTCTTTATGTTAAGCAGCATCTTTAACTTCTCCGTACCCTCTTTGATGGCTTTGTGGATGTGCATTCCAGGTGCTTTCTTTCCCTTGTTAACTCAAGCAGCTATGTGTTTTTATTTTTGTCAACTGCTTCACTGATTACTTTTGTTATTATTTTGAGATATAAAAGTGCTATTATTTAACTTCATGGTGGCTAATGTTACATTATGTTCAAGTCTTTGATGTTTATTTCTCATCTCAATTTTTCCTTTTTTTATTGATTTTTCATATGCAGGGTGAAACATTGCAGAATGGCCGAAGACGGCCTGGTAGGAAGATTTGCACTTTCTCTATCTTTGTACTATGCACTGCCCTATTGATTCTAAACCCAATAATATATTACTTGAACCCATCTATAAAAAAAAAAAAAAATCTCCTTAAACGTTCACTTTGTGTGTATGTAAATAACACAAAAAAGGTATCAACTCTTGAAAAAGACAAAAAAAAAAAAGTTTGTGGCGAAAAAGAGCATCCATTCTGATGCCATGGTTACTCCAGCAGATGACTTCAGAAAAATCTGTCCCCCAACCATCTGTTCTTGTGGCTTTGCCATTCAAGCTTGGAGTGTCATTAACAGAAATAAACGTTGTGTTCTCTGCTCTCTCTATCTATCTCTCGTCTGGATGCATAGACTGAAAATTAAATAATGAAATTGTAAAAAAAAAAATGGCTTGTTAAAAAGATCATACAATTACCTCTGATTAGTTGTAAGCGTAAACTGTTTCTTTTTCTGAATGAAAGGAGTGCTTTTTATTTTCTTACTTAGGTTATATTGGTGGCGAAAGAAGTCTGTATGAAAACCAGTTCTTTGCTGACACAAGTTCCATTTGTTATAAATTAATTCTATTAAAAAATGTCAGTGTTATGCATCAGCGTTTCACTTGTTTCCCTCCACCTCACATTGACTGAAAAAGACTGATGGAGCTATTTTACCCCCTACTGGTCTGGGTCCAACATATTATCCAGAGTTTTCCCATGAAAGGGGAAACTGAGCCTCACCACATTTGAATATATTTCCATCGCTCTTTTTTTTTTTTCTGTCACTGATGTCAGCTACATTTAAGGGGAACTTCTGACACATGAAGTGTAATGTATGTAAATCTGCCTTGTTTTTTTACTGGAGATTTTGTTCACCAGTGTTTAGTATTGCAAGTTAGAACTGGAACCACAGTACACTACATTCAATGTCAATGCAGACAATGCTTAAAACACTGGGTTTTTTTGTTTATTTAGTTTTATTTATTTATTTATTTTTCGGGGAGGGGTGCTTCTTAGTTATACATTATGTACATTGATAACACAAGAAAGGGCACCAGTAAAACCAGCAACCTCAGTTTAAACCGTATGCACAAGTTATTTCAGCCTCACCTGGGTGACTGGTAGATACAGTGCCTCTTTTACTGTACTTTCCAAATGTACACACTAAAAGTGGAATGATGTAATAGAGCTTGGGCTAAGTACTCGGTAATATTAATATTACATTATATATGGTGATATATTCATAATCATAATTTTGCAGAGGTTACTGCAGACTGGCTCACTAGGTCATACATTGAGGAAAAAATCATTAGGTGTCACTACTTCATTTTATTCACAATCTGGCAACATGTTATGAACATTTACAACAGAGCCTGCTATGTTTCTGTCAAAAACCCAAACCTACATGATTGCAATAAAGTGCCAATAACCTGAAGCAAGAAAACTGCATGCACCAAAAAAACAAAAAACAAAAACAAAAAGAACAGTTTCAAATTGCTTGCCAGCTGGGTAACATTTTGGAAGTCAGTAACTGCTTGCTGGGAGACGTATTTCAGGATTCAGAAAACTATCCATGCACCCAATTAGAAAATATCATCCCCCATGACAACAAATGACATATGCTGTCAGGTATGATTCTAAACTGAAGCAACATTATTCCTGAGTTTACCATGGGAAGTTTTGATGTATAACATGCTGTGCAAAATGTTACCCAAAAATAGCAGATCAGTGCAGAGCTGAAATGCAATAAATATCAAACGGTACCCGTCTCAGACAGAAAATATGGCCATAGAGATTATGTGTCAGAAGCACTGACATATTGCAACAACTACAGACTTGATGTCTGTAGGGAGCTGTTGCTTATTTGTTTGCTGATGTTTGTTTTTCTAAATTACACTTCAAACTGAACATGCAACCTGAAACTCAAGTATTGGATCTGCCAGAACAAGCAAATTGCCCCTGAAAAGGCAACGTCGATTAAAGACCTCTCGAGACTCCCCTGAAAAAGGGCCCCACAGGTCGTTTGCACAAACAGCTTATTACACATTTACTTATATCTACATTTTTACGTAGAAACCTCTGGTTCCCCTAATATTTATGGATAGGATCAGAGAGGAAGTCAGGTGATCTAGTATAAAGAGCGACAAGATCAGTGGGGAGGCGAACAGAGTGGATGGATGAAAGAGAAATGAAAAAACAATAAAAAAGAAAAAAAAAAGGAAAGGACTTTCACTCGGCAGATTCCTGTTGGTGAACCACATGAAACCAAAAGCTAAAAAAATAACAAATTTTAACATTGGTAAACCACGGCACATCCTACATCTCTTGCATAAATAAAACACGTCTGTCTGTACGTATGCAAGTAAAATGACGTAACACATACTATTTTAACCCAAATCATAACCACAGACTCAATTCTTTTCAAGCAGTGCACTTCCAGGTTTGGAATTGCAACTGAACGTCATCATAAATTATGTTGATGTTTTTGGATTCTTTATGTTGTATTTAGCTTTAAAGTGGTGATAAATCTATTTCCTCCAAATTGCCTTCCTAAACATCTATATGTTAAAGACATGTCTCCCCAGATCAAGAGAACATTCAGGTTTCAGAGATTAACATGAAAGATAAAATAGACAGACTACTCTGAATGCTAAAATATCATATTACCATGCATATAGAAATGCATATGATGTAGCAAAACGCTCACAGATTACAGCATGAAAAGAGCAATTATTGCTTCATCGCATTTATGACAATTTGACTGAAATTGGCCTAAATGATTCTGTATATTTTTGAGTAAAGATGCTCGTGCAGATGTCTGCCTTACACCAGACAAGAATACAAGAAAATACAGAACTCCTACTGTCATCAGCTTAGTTTTCCACTGGAGACTGCATTTCAGATGTGTCAAGCAGATGTTCTCTTTGTCTCTCAGCAGGTTTTTTTCTTTTTCTTTTTTTTTTTAATTATGAAACCAACCAGCCAGTCACATCACTGTACATGAGCCAGGAAGTACTGTGGCTTTGTGAACAGTAGTGAGTGGCATTCAAGAACCAGGCATTTATTTTCTTCTCCCTCAGTATTAAAAGAAGAAAAGCTTCTGTATGTGGCTGTACTGCAGCAAAAAAATAATTACATAACTATGCATTCAAAGAATTCAATTATAATGGCAGGTTACTTTGATCAAGCCGACTGACACTCACAGCAACCACCACCCACTGTGTTCTTGATGCTCAGTTCTTGTGTTGATAAACAATCACCTGTTACCACATCAGTAACTTCTTGTATCAGGCTCCGAATCATTTTCACTAATGACACACGGTTGCCAATTAAGATGGATGCATGCATCCATCTTCAATTTACGGGGCTGTAAATACTTCAATTGCATATAATGCTGTGCTCTTTAGATGCTGAAACTAAGACTTTTCAAGGAATACTATAATTAAAAAACAAAACAAAAAACAACAACGTAATACATATAATCTAAAGCATGGCAACATTTCGTCAAACAATGCCTTCATCTGTACAGTTTGGAGTCTTTCAGGATTCCTTAATTTGATTCCAATAGTTGGTATTGTCATTGGACTCAGGATTTATTCTTAATTAAACAAATAGAAAACGGAGCACTATATCCAAGCTCTTATTTCAGCATTATATTTGCTAATGAATTCATTCATCATCCACTTAATTGCAGTAGGAAATTATTACAGAAGCAAAGCCAACTGGTCTTGAGTATGGTTACAGGCTCACCAGAAAAGGCAAATAAAAAATAAGTAAGAAGCTTTTAAACTCCCTCTGGCAGTGAGAACCATGACAAAAATTCTATCGACAAGTCTTAATGACGTAATCCAGCAGGTGAGCTCTTGGAATCTACCCTATACCCATGAGTCTCCTAAAATCCAAGTGAGCAAATAATTCAAAAGAGACACATTTGGTACTGCTCCAGGACTTTGGGAATACCAGCATGTTTCAGAGCAGGAAATAGGTTCCAGCCTACCAACATGGAAAAGGCAAACCAGATATCACAGCTGCAGTATACTGCATTACAGAGCATTTTCCCCGTGGGAATAGGCTTATTTGAATTATGGAAACTTGTTTAGTAAAGGCTGGAATCTAGAAGACATTTATACGTTAAAGTTTCACACTCTTGCTTTAATTCCATTAATTTAGAAGCAAGTAACCTTGCTGTATGAAGATATTGAAATCAAAGTATAGTTAATTGTCTACCTCCACTGGTTAAATGTGTTTTCTCAAAAAAAGCAGTGAAGAATATCCTCATGCCGTAAAAGTAGAGAAAGGGAACCTATAAATAAACATAGCAATGTACTGCAGGACTTTCAAAATGAAACTTGCTATGTATAATATATTTTACATTTGTCTTGCAAAGCAAATCCCTCATGTTCTTTCAAGATGAACAACTTAACTCCAGTGTGTTCATTGTATAAATTCAGGGGCTGCACAGTACTCTCATGTACTGTTATTTTGTTCCTTCAGCAATGATGATGTACAAAAAAAAAAGTTAAACTACATGACATTCATAACCTCCTCTAAGATTTCGTATCCACCACGCTTGCACTTCCAACAAATGCTGTAAAATGTTTCGGTATGCACAATCCTCTGATGTACCATCTCTTTGATTTGCTAGATGACAGGAGAGTTTCATCTTTGATGCCTTTTTATTGCATTTTTAAGATAGCTTCTGCCCCCACCAAAAAATAACTACAATGAATCAAAGGCAACATAGCTTCCTCCCATGACCTCTGCTTTCAAAGGCTTTCCTCAAAGTGACATTTCCAGGTGCAGTAAAATGATGTATTGGGTAAATTAAAGTCATTTTATTTCCATTTTTGAAATACTCTGCCAATTGATAAAGTAAATGATAAACTGCCATAATGCAAACCTTAGTTGTGATTTCACACACTTGTTAAGGGCAGGGCTCACACCCTTGTCGCCAATTTGCTGTCACAGCTGGCTGCCAAAGCTAACATAAAACTTGAGAGCTAAGTAGCTGGGTAAACAGACATTGCACTTCCTAAATTATTGGTTCAACTCAACTAAAGGCACAATACAGAACAACTAAAGTGACTGTGTGCTGCAAATTAAATGGACAGCTATGGGTCTGCGAGCACCACAACCCAGGGGCCTTTTGCCAGCAGAATGGTGAAGGCTGTTGTGCAGCAGAGAGACAGGCACCATGCCCTGCAGCAGGCTGATGATGATGATCCATATGGGGATCCTCAAACGAGCAAGCTCCCAGTTCAACGACGAAGAACCCAGATAAGAGCTGACACTGCTGCCAACGCTACATTGACTTTGTCTGCACATCACATTAGCGCTACTTCAGAAGCAAAATGAGGGTTTGACCTTTAGTAACTACTGTGAGAGATGGAAGGAGGATAAACACAAAAGACAAACAAAATGTATAATCACAGTGATAACTGCATTCTTTTAACAGCCTTTTAAGTGACCATTATTACAAGCTACTTCTGTGAAAAAGGGTTAAGCGAGAGTTTCTTCAATTGTCTGACCAACTAAAAACAAGAGGGAGAGAAAATAGGGTGGTAATAATGATGAAAATGGAGAGGGATTGCGTAGACACGACAGAGATAGTGAGAGGGCTACAGAGGAATTCAGTATGAGCCAACAGTTGACGCAGTGTATAAAACCTCTGAAGGTTAATTTCTCCAGCTCAGCATCTTGCCAATATCCCTGTGATCAGAACCTCTGTAGGCCAGCCATCTGCTTCCCCTTCTCTCTCTGCCACTGCACTCCTCGTTCCTAGTTGGCTTCATCTGGGAGTGGACATGCATCAGGGCACTTTTAGGAACTAATCTGTGAATGTGGATGTGAGGGGGGAAAAAGGTTTTTGGCATCCAATCTGGTACCAAAAAGTGAGCTAAGGAGATGACGCAGGTTTGTTGTGAAAGATACATTCAGAATAAATAAATGTATGAATTATCAATATTAACACCTGATTACTTTGTATAGTATGTATTGTATATATGTACTTCATCTTCCCGCAGGATTACACTGAAAAAAACAAAAACAAAAACAAAAAAAATTCATTCAAAGTTTCATCAAACTCTAGCAATATGCCAGAACCCATGGCAATGTTTCGAAATGTATTGTTTTGACTGTTTTGCCATTTTTGCATAAACATTTGAATGACTCTGGAATGCCACTTTGATGGTCCTCTTTTTTAAGTTGGGAATGGTTCTCTTTCTCAGACTAGCTTTGTCTGTGTAACTTCCACAACACAATACAATTCAAATCAATTATCATGTCCAATATTATGACTTGTATTTTATTGGCTAGCATGTTTAAACAGCACTTTACGTTAGTATTTAAAGTTTTAAGGAGAGCCAATAAATGTGTACAGGTTTCCAATTTGCTGTTGACAAAAAACAAGAGTAGAACAGCAAGCCATCAGAATAGGGAGGGGTTAATGTGAACTATAATTTGTGTTTTTTTTGTAATCCTCCCTACAAACAGACATACTGAGCTTCCTTGGCAAACATTCCGCACAAAGTACCCATTAGCTGCAGATTGGTTTAATAGGAAACAAATGTATCTTCATGTAAAATATAAAACAGTGACCTTTGTCTGAACGGTTTCTTAATATGACTTAAAATAAAATACAGCAACATCCACTGTGTCCTTTTCAATCTGACTGACAAAAATGAAAAATATACAATATATAGGCTAGTTGAAGCCAATGGGAAGTTCATAGCACACATCAATTATCCTGTCAAGCCCGAAAAAAAAGAACAGGAAATATAATTTACGAGCTCTCCGACAGGTTTTTGTTGCAACCTAAAGCAATAATACACATTCAGTTCGGTGCTCAGCTGCAGTCTTTTCATACACTGCCACTTCACCAAGGGGATAAGTACTAAGGGTATATTTTTTGTGACCTCAGAGGACACAGTGTCAATTATTCTGGGTACGGCTCTGTGGAGGACTTCATTCCCTAATCAAAATAAATGGCCAGGGTAGCAGAAAGTGAATGGAGCTAAGCCCCCAATATTCCTTCGAGACGGGGGGGTGGGGTTGTGCCACAAACAAATCCATTACTACACCGTAAATAGGACGCATCAGCACTCTTGGCCCATTTGAATGGTCCTAGCCCCGTGACCACCCCTGCATAGGATTCTTCCATTTTAGACACAGCAGCTGATAGCAAGTTTTTTCTTTTTTTTTTTTTTTTTCTTGCACACCAGCCTGCAGTCAATCTTACATAATACATTCTGATGATAAAACTCTTCCGCGTATGGCAGCTCCGCTAACTGAAAGTGGCTGTGACTAACTCACTGTAATGGGAAAATTCTGCTTCCTGCATATAATAGGAAATACATGGAGGAAGTGTAAGTTCAAACTTTAATGCAACACTGTAGCCTAATGTGGTCTTAAGCTATTCATGAAGGAGTTGGAGGTGGCGGTGGGGATGCAATTAAAATGAACTGTCAGGAAATTAAATGTTTTTTCCCCCTTTTTTTCTTCACCAGCTGGTATTCATTTCACTGTCAGGGTGTATATAATTTCAGCAGATAGTGGAGACAGTTCTGCTCTAAGGCACCATTTTTTTCCCCAGCAAGAGTGCTTTTAGGGGGCTCTTGATACACAACAAGGCTTTCATATTGTCCATCTTCGTTTTGATGTCTTGTTCACAATAGTTTTTGCTTTTGACATTAGATAAAAACTACATCAGGGATAATATGAAGCTGTCATGTTGCACTACAGAGGTTCAGCAAGTCAGGCAATGATATGCTCAGTCTGAAACGCAAAGTAAAATGTATCTATTTTGAAAGCCAAGGTGGTAGAAACACATGTGATTAGAAATAATTAAGAGCTGTCGCGTGTACAAAAATTAAGAATTCAATTTTGTTCACCTCACAGTCAAAACATGGATTCAATATTATTGTTTACGCTTAACCAGTTCATGAGCCTTCTAAATGCTGGATAAAATGCACTCACTTTGAGCTACTGCTTCTGGAGGACTACAAAGTCAACCTGTTATCGGTTGTAACTGCTATCACCGTTATAATAGTTCTTTTGCCCTACACCAGGGAGGTTGTAAAAGCACATCCACCATTGAAGGCCAAGTCTAACAGTCGCCAGCCTTCAGCACAGTCGGTGGCAGATTCCATTTTCTCTGCTAGGTGGGGACTCTCACCTGAAGCTACTGAAGCGCAGAAATTGTTGTCATTTAATCCTACTGGATTTTGTGGTTGGCACAAGTAGAGCAATGACAATTTTTGTCCAGTTTGCTAAAATGAGAAGGTGGCAGATAGAGGATAGAATAACACTGGGAAAATTAAGTCTTCTCACTGATTCCACACATTTGACAGAAACTTGGAAAGGTATTGTTCTTATTGTTATTCTTTTTATGTTTTATGGTTTTTAAGATGAAAAGCTACAAAATACAATGGCCAAAAGCTCCCAATCAAACAATCAAATCTGTATAGAAATACTATACAGCCAAACAGACTTTGACTGTTTTAACTGTTACCTTGAAATAAGCTTTTCTTTTCATTGTGTAATACATTAAAATAAGGCTGACCAGATTCCCATGGGAGAAAGTAAAGCAGAAAAGAGGGGATGGTTGACTGCTACTGCTCAGGGCCATACAAGAGCATTTAACTAGCAGAGATTAACTACTGTATTCCCACTGGTCGCCTAGATGTCCTAGTGTACCGCCTCAGGGAGGAGAGATACCAGAGAGAGAGCGGTGGAGGGAGTAAAAGAAAAGGGAGGTAGGGTGAAGTGTCCATGTAGTGCTGACAGTTTTGGTCACTTGAGAGTATGAAGTGACAGCTGATACAAAACAAAAACAGCCTCCAACCTCCATTGTGTTTAGCATTTGAGTAGCACTGTGTTGGGCAGCAACACTGCTCTGTATATTGAGTATTCACAGAAAAAAAAAAGAAAGAAAAGAAAAATACTGAATACAGTGACTTCTCCTGAACTCCCGACTTTACTTATATTCTATTTTAACACAAGCATTCAAAATGATGCCACAGCAGCTGTGTTTGCTGGTCAATTTATTCCCTCCTGAAAGCTGTCTCTCACTTTCCCAATGTCTTGACATGCACCATACCTAGGCATGGCAGCACTCACTCTAACTCACACAAACACATTTGTGGAACCTCCTGCATTTGCTCCCAATCCATCTATGACATTTTCTCAGGCCACTGCTTGTTAGCATTCATAACATCACAGCCTTACCCACTGGCATTCACGTTATAAATACTGTATGTTATATGTATCGCCCAAATCAGTCACGGAAAATTCAAATGCCAAGGGAAGTATATAAGCTGTGGATTCCAGTGCTATGCAATCATCACTCAACAACAGCGGTGGAAGAAATATTCAGATAAATTCAAATCAAAAGTAAAAGAACCAAAACCATACTGAAATTACTCCATTACAAGTAAAAGTCCTGCATTCCAAACTTAACTTTGTATAAATACAAAGGCAACAGCATCAAATTATACTTAAAGTTTCAGAAGAAAGCATTCATGATAAAGAAAGACCCTACTCAAATAATTAAATATATTCCAAATATATAATTAGATGATTAATATTGATGCATTCATATAAATATTTATGAAGCCATTATTTTCCTTTTGTAAATAAAGGGCTTGTTAAACTGCTCAATATACCATTGTGGTGTTTAGTGACTTTAATGCTAATCACTTTAGACTGATCATGTTTTTCATGGTAAATCTTGACTTGAAAATTAAATTCATTGCTGCACTTCATGCATCCAGTCAAATGAGAAGAATTTTACTTTCGAACTTTAACCTGATAGTTGTTCCTGAAAATGATTGCTGCTGTTCCTATGTTTTCAAGAATTGGGATTATCAATATGAATCAAAAATAATTAACAGGTTCGGTCACATTTTATAGTTTTGATTACAATTAAAATGTTATTGCAGTTTAATCATTCTACAACACAAATCAGTTATGTATGACATGGTCGAACTACAGTGTGCTTGGTCAGTTTTTCAAGCTTTACTGCCATAATGATTGGGTCTATATTGTCCTCACAGTCCTTTTTTCTGGAGTGCCTCAAAGCAACTGGAATAATAAGACCCCCAACCAGGTGACGCCTCTGGATACGTTGTTTATTATATCATCAGCTAGTGTTGTAGTTTTTCTTTAAGACTTGTATGTGCCTGTGGTATATACAAAATCAGGAAAACACAGAAGGGATACTTTATCGTTTTTTTTGCTTCCCTCAACTGCCCACAATTTTTCCCCTTTCTCCCACCCCCACTCTCTGCTTCCCTGCATCTCTCCTCTGTGTTTCTGCCTGGAAGTGGAACCGATCATTCTGGATTCTTCCATCAGTGAAAAAAGCTCCTCTACTTGTGATGCAGAGCAGGCAAAAAAGCACAGGAATATGGCATGTCTCCAGCAACGTTGGTTCAGAGAGAAGGAGTGCAGCATTTTGTATGCAGGCAGGATTAGCCTAATTGAAGTGTCAGCCTGAGAAAATTGTGGATGCGTGCGGGTTAATGTCTGGGTATAGCAGAAGCTTCACTCATCTCAGTGATGATGAGGAATTTGGCTATCATTGCAGGCCTCATTTGATTGTGTGTGTGTGTGTGTGTGTGTGTGTGTGTGTGTGTGTGTGTGTGAATTGTGTGTGTATGTGTGTGATAGTGTAGA
>JAOWBC010000935.1:7316781-7336572 GCA_028566105.1 Hypoplectrus providencianus | reverse complement strand
AGAGGATAACTGTGTGTGAATTTATGTACTGTTATTTCTGAACATACTGAGAGTACAAATCTGGAGGTTACAGACGCAGCAATCTAATTTATCTAGAACAACCAGGCAACTAAGCGAGGATGTTTGGATTATATGCTTAGGAAAACACACCAAAAACTTCCCCCAGGAGTCATGTTGACAGTCTGCTCTCTTTGCTGTGAGCTACGTGTTTAGATATTCTGCTAATTATTTGAGTGGATGATCAGGCAGAACGTGGACGACTCCCACTTAAAATCAAAGTAAATAGCCAATACATTTTTCTCTGCAACAATTGCTTCAGCTGGATGCATGCATCAGAGCTGCAGTTTAATTTTAGGGGAATGACACATTGACTTTGCTATTTGAACTGGAAAGCTTTCGCCCCTTAACTTGACAGTCATTTTATTGCACCCATTAAACCCTGAAGAACCTCAAGTTGTTAACATGACAGAAACAAAGAGTAAAAAGTCCAAGATCTAGTGGCCCACTACCATCACAAGAGAAGCAGGAAAACAGGCAATGTGTCACGAAAAACACTTTATCTAGTGTGTTATAATATTAAATGTAAGAGCCTAAAGAGCTTAGGGTGCCGATTAAGTTTGGACAGAACGCAGATATAATTGGCTTTGGGTGTCGTCCAGACTCTGTACAGTAAGCCTCCAAAATGCAACCTATTAGAGATATATTTCCTCCCTTTTGGCTTTGCTCTTTAATATAACGAGGCAATAAGAGAGCTTCCTTTCGACTACAGACTTTCAAACTTTTGTCATATTTTTACCTTATCTGTATTAATTCCACTGACAGTCGGCAGATAAATTCAGAGCTGTCTCAGAGCTACAATGACAGCTCCCGGAAATCCTCTGTGGCAAAAAAAAAAACAAAAAAAAAAAAAAAAAAAAAAAAACCGTATATTTTCCCTCTCACTCTGGGAATGAGCTGAAAAACCCTTATGCACTTAAATCTGCTCTTTGTGTGCAGATTCCAGAGCAAGATGTAAGAATAATGTACTTGTGCAACGCATTAACAATTAAATGCTGAGAAAAGCAGAATACTGTAAATATTAATTTTACAGCTACTAACGTGACTGCATAAGAGGTTAGTGGAGTAGAAACAGTGAATGGAATTTGGAGTGAAAATAAATGGAGGCTTCTCAGTTCATATGCTCCAGTGTCTCCCAGCCCCAGAGAAGGAAACCCATCCTCTATGTAACATGTCAAATCTGTGCTCAGGAGTCATCAAAATACTTGTCACATTCCTACCCCCTTCTGACGTTTAGAAACTTTGGGAATATCTCAAGAGTTTCACCAGGTTATACTTTTCATTGTGGATATTTTCTTTCTTATTCAGTTGTGTTGCTTTTATGCTTTCATTTGAAAAATGTTTACCAATTAAAACCTAACCAGACTGGCCTTGTTTGGCATCAGCTCAAATCAAGTCAAAGAAATGGAACAAAAACTGGTGTACTTCAAGTGTCAGTCATACAAACGCATACTCAACGACCCCTCCAATACACCAATGGCCCTAATGGGCAGCCTTGTCACTCCTTCTGCTACTCAAATCTGTCTCCACCAGCCCTCCTTACATCCATCCTCTCTTTTCCCTATTGCATTGTCTTCTCCCTTCAACTGTCTTGGCAACAATTTGTTATTCTTAAGTCCCCTGCAAAAAGCAATGAAAGACATAACCCTCATTCTCTAACTGCTATAGTCATTTGGGTGGCAAGTCATTCATTTTGCCAGCAATGTCAACATAATGCCTTGCCCTTTTTAGACAAAAAATACATTCATGTTAAGAAATAAACCTGGTACTTGAGTCATAATTACGGAATGCCCCTTTATCATGTATAGTTTTATTCCCTTTTCGAAAATTTGTAGTGTAATTTTATTAGATTGGTAATCTTGAAGATGCATTCATTTGTAGAATAGGATGTTGCACCATAAAACACCATCAAAGCAGTTGAAAATAATTATGTTTTTCAAAAGGAATGGACATGATAAACCAATCATCTAAGGCAATACTGAAGCTGCCGCTGAATAAAGACTGCAGTAAAGCTGCAACTTGTATCCTGTGGTGAACCCAGCTGCTGCCAAAGTTGCTGTGTACATGTATTCTGTCCTTGATGGTAAATGTATTCAAACAGCCAAGGAAATGGGAGATTGTGTGGAAAGACACTTCGGAAAAAAACCCAAATCACCAGTAAATCCATTACAAAATCTCTCACAGGATTTATATAACACCGCGTAAAAGGCAATCCCTACTGTACATTATGTATTCAGGGTATTATGGGTACATTGATGCATGTCTTATACGAGTGTCCAGGCGTACAAAGATCTTGGGTTTAAGTTGTGGATAATGTGTGGAAGCTTCCACTTCTTCTCTAATGATGACTCCAGGCTCAAGATTGCTTAGATAGAACATTAACTCTGGTTGGCTGGCATGACTGCAGCAAAGAAAGGCATTGTTCTGAGGTGGCTTCCACCATACCAGTTATCAATAAAACACTGGTTTCAACTTCTGCTCAGAGTGGTGTACCTGAGACGGTCCTCGGCTCGTATTAATAATGCTATGCTAAGAAAGGTTGAGGTGTGGAAAGAAGCTGCAGGCATTTTCAATCCTTCAATCACTTTGGCCAATTTGTTTATTTTACTTCTATTTTTATGTTGTTAGTCCACTTTTAAAATGGATGTGTTGTTGTATATATACAAAATACAATGGATAAGGTTTATTCAGACAGTATTCACAGATACCCTAAAACCTGCAACGGGTGTCAGCTATCAATTAAAAAACCCCACTAGATTAGGTTTTGACTTGCATGGTAAAATACCCTTCAAATGTGATACATTTCAATCAAGTACAACTCTGACTACAGGCTCAAAGGCAAGGTAACTGTACTGTACTATATTAATTTGGAAAATTGACACATTTAATTCCCTTTTTTGCATTTCGTAAGAAGTTGAGTCTTAACATTCAGGAATGGAAAGCCATTTCTTACTTAGTCTGCCAGCTGGTATTTAATTAAAATGTGTACCATGCACTTGTCTTATATATCCCACCTGAAGGCATCAAGGAAAAACAGACAATTTCCTACATTCCAAGAGGTCCCCAGTCAGTGCTTGATCCATCCAAACATGGCATAAATGACTGTGGACTGTGGAGCTTAAAGGCAATCTGTAAATCAGGCCTCCGTATTTGTGGTTGCATGACATTTCATCAGTATTGTTTTCTTGTTTTCCAACACAATTTCTTTCTTGATTTTGTAGAGGCAAACCTGAACTTTAACTTAGATGACTGCAAATAAGATTGTGTGAAGCATCTAAAACTGTATTAATGTCTGTGTAAATGAAATGGTTTCGATAATACGCTCCATTAAAATACTAATGTGAGCACAAAATAGCATTTGACACCCTGAGCTTCCTATTTCTTGATTAATTCTAAATTACCTACTAATGAGTTGATACTAAATTCTGTGTTTATAACTCGGATTTCTGTTTGCTCAGGTTCACTGTAGTCTCTACCTAACCACTTTCAAGTTGATTGAGTTTCTCAAGAAAATAAATCCAAATCCTTTTATTGCTGTGGTTGGACAAGCATATGGTCACCATCAGGCTCAAAAATACAGGAAATCCTGAGTTTCTTTCAAAAGCGGAGTGAGAACAGCTGCTGTCTGTGCTGTGGGAACTAGTTAAGGTAAACTGAAAGGGAGGACAATTCCAGCACGGAAACCAGGCATTTTGCCCTATGATGTCATGGTCTCGTCCAAATATGAGGGGAGCATGCAAAGTGGAAGCCAAAGGTCTGTCAGCTCTCACCGTTATTTGGGATGACACATGCTTAAAAACACACCATGACCCCACTGTCGAGGAATGAAGACCGGGGAAGAGAAGTGGGGAGCAAAAGAGGGGGCAAGTACAGTGCAGAAAGGCTAAACTCCAAGCAAACAAACTTTTGGCAGCACAACTGAGAAGCGGCACAGGACTTTGTATTATACAAGCTGGTTTTCATACAACTCCTGACAGCAGCGTGTTTTAAATTGCATTCATCTTCAGTCAGTCAGGATAGAACCAATGAACCCATCAGTGTTGCTCCAACCAAAGAGCAGCAGCAACCCCAAGTCCTTCGTCACTTTCTTAGCAATGAAATGCTGGTGCTCTCCATCCAGTTGTAACAAATTCCCATTAGCCCTTCTACCCAACAATATTTCCTCATCATTAGACCAATTAAAGCAGCTCAAAATCCAACAAGATGTCCATCCCAAACAACGGAATACGTACTTTGTTACAACCACCCATAATCACCCATATGACCAAGATGGCACATGTGCGTTTAAAGGCTCATGGTACACAGCAGAGCATTCAAAAAACAGCATGTCATTATACTCGAAGACAATTCTCAGTTGTAAAAAAAAAAAGGCTGCGGTGTTGTTGAATTCAGGCTCCAAAAACAGTGACCTAATTTTGTGGCAAAAAACTTCCTATCTAATACTATTTCTAAAGTTTAGTTTTACATTAAATAATGTCTGTAGATGCACAAAGTGAAGGAGTGAGTCGTGTGAATTGCACTATTTAATTCTGCATTGTGTTAATCTTGTCTACAACAGCAGCTAGCAGGCAGCAGTCTAAGATGTAAATATGGATCATACTTATCCACCTGTAAAAATCCCAAAGATGCTCAATTGTATAGTGAAACTAAAGGAGTTGTGGTCCTCTGTTTACAGAACTGACATTAACAAAACATCAAAGTTGAGTTCATTGTGGCATTCAACAGAAACTAAAGAGTTATAGTTAGAATTAGTTTGCAAAATAATTTCAATCAAACCCCATCAACCCTATTTTGGACACATAAAGGCTGCATTTGGATTTGTGGGGGTCATACTGTTTAGCCAGTCCATCAAGCGCAGTGTTTCAGTTAAGGAGATATAAAGCAGTGGGGGAACCATTCGGATTTTGTAGACTGTTTCCAACGAAATCCCACTATTTTCAACCTCATTAGGTGCTATATATCTGAGGGATTTCATCTGATCGATAAACCTGAGGAGGTGTTTCTCTTTTAGTGTGTACTTTTCATTATGGTTAACACAAGTGGGCATCCTTACTTTAGCTGCAGCCAAGAGAATATTTCCTCCAGACTGCCGTACAGATTGATGAGGACAAAGCGTCCAAGTCAAGAAATGAGGCTTCCTGAGTACTTCCTAGTTAAACATCAATGCTGCTGGCACTGAATGCATAAATTGCACTGGTATTAGAGATGCAAATTAATGAAAGCACACATGTACATATGTGTGGAGTGTACACTGTTCACACTGACAGGGAATGCTCCCGTACAATGGAAAAAAAACAACTACCTACCTACACACCTACTTAATTTTCTCTCCCAGAGGATCATCATGCAAACATAAAAAGGTACGATTCAGAACTCTGGCCTTAACAGTTCAAAGAAGGCAGCGTGGGAAGTAGGAAGTCAACATGTGTTCTTTTTGCATACCATCAAGCTGCAAACATTAACCACTGTATGTACATACAGGAGAGCGCTGGATTGTCTTGCAGGAATTGAAAAGAAAAAAAAAAAAATCACATTAAAAATCTCATTAAAATCGGGTAATCATGCTTTGCCTCAGGACTGGGGAGGGGGGTTTGAAAGAAGAAATGCTTACAAGTTGAATCAGCCTGGGGAAGAATACATCTGCTTTTGCTGCATGCCTTAATGCTCCAGAGTATTATTAATGTTGAGAGGAAATAGATCCCATGTGGTATGGTGAAAAAAACGGATGTTGCTGCTTCTCATCCTGCATTAGGTCATCAACTGATTTACTACTGTGGCTGCTTGGCGCTACAGTAGAAAGCATTATCTAGCATTGTATTCCCAAACTGGATAAGACAGGTGGCTTGGGGAAATAAACAGAGTGTGGTCACTAAAAGTACCATTCTGACGTGTGTTCCAAATATTCCTCTAGTGTAGCTTTTGTCCTTCAAGATGGAATCTTTAAATATGTGAATAGCAATACTTTCCGTATATCTGATAATAAAACCAGACTGTAAAAGGAGGAAAGACCTGACTTGGGTTTTCTTTTCCAATTGATCTGCACCTGGATGCATTAAATGCCACCCATCATGGCTCAGCTTAACCACAAGACCAACAGAACCAAAAGTCAGGTTTTTCCTACATGGATTTCCTTTGTGGTTGAATCTTGACTGTCCTGAAAAATCAAAATATGACTGCCTGCATGGAAATAACAGCCCTCCGATTTTTGGTGCAGAATGTACATCAACAATGTTATCTTTTTTCTAACTCTTAGTGATGAAAATCTTGAAACTTTTATCCAAGTTAACCCAGCATGATCAATGCATTTCACATCTCATATGGCAAGGGTCAAATGCAGTTAAAAAAAAAAAAAAAAAAAACCCTGCCTCCTGCAGGTCATGGCCAGGAACACAAGCACAAGGCACCATATCTTTTCCTTTTGCTTTGTGTTTTCACCATCCAAGTAATTCAATAAAGCTATTGTTGGTAGTTTATCTTTAGGGAGGATGTGTCATTTCTTGCCATATATAACCTTTTGTGAAAGTGTACTTTAGCACTCAAGATGTTCAGAGCAAATGAAGACCCAAGTGTCTTTTGCAAATAATGTTGTAAATGTATGCTAAGTAACTCAGCTTGTCCCCTTTGTCTCTGTTGCTACACCTGTCAAGCATTCATTTCTAGCCCTACCCACAGTCCAAACTGTCTGTTGTTTGTTTGTGATTACCTTAAAAAACAAAAAAATCCTGTTTGAATGCTTATTATAAAGGCCTTAATGTTCAAAATCTAGGTTTCAATTCTCATGTTAAGGAGTATGAGGACAAAAGCAAACACATAATACAAGATCTCCAATCTAAACAACACAATAGGTTGATTGCCAATACCTACTACAACGAGACTTTGTCAAAAAGACCAATATGAGCCCTTCGCTTAGTGTAAAGAACTTCTTGGTTAGGCATTATAAAAAGACAGTTTAAACAGAAAATACATGTATGTAAATGCTGAAAGTAAAGTAAGTGCAAGGGTGACTGGACTACTGTAAGTGACATTATTACATAAAAATGTGGAGCTCAAAGCATAAAGAGCTAACGAGAGCATTCCCATGACCACAGGAGGAAAAAGCATCCGTGGTGGAAAATGAAGAACAAGAGGAAAGTGTCATGAATATGCCTCGTGTTTCATCACACCCGATGAAAAGAGTCTCCATTAAAGCTGCGTTTCATGACCACTGTGGTTAATAGACAGATGGCTGGGTCATCCAGGCTCCGATGTTTGCAATGTACAATGAACAACATTTGTAAGCAATCCTCATATTTTGGGTTTGTAAAAGCTTACAATAAAGACAGCAACCTTCTGTTTTTTGGATTGTCACCATGCACAGTGCCTCAGCATATGGAGAAAACCAGAGCTAAAGAGGGCTTCTGTGCAGAGTTGCAGATGCCACGATATAACTGGCCAAGTGATGTTCAGGATGAGGGTTTAATAAATTCATTCAGTTGGATGAAAAGAAATATTTTCAACTATTAGTCACTTTTACCTATACAACAATGAATGATAAAGATAAAAATAAAGCACAATAAAGAGTGTTGTTGGCTGAGGAGGTTGAGTGTTTATCCGTATCGGATAATAAATGATTTTCAATGACTATCTGCATCATTTGTGCATGCAGAAAGGTCAGGTAATATCAATCACAAGTCTCCTGATTCCAAAGGTCTTCTTGTTCAAGCCACAGGGAAACATTATCCTCTGCCTGCCTTTTAGCGCCTGACAACTGACATTAATTACAGTACTTACGCTTCCTTTTAATTATGCCCAATTACGTGGCATATGTAATAATGGTCCACACATGCCAAACGCCAAATGTTGAGATGATAGGTAGATTGATAGTTGGATGGATTGGTAGAACATCCTTTTGTGCTTGGTCCAAAATTAACACAGCAATTACAGCATTTTTATAGCTCACACAGAGAAGGCTTACTTGGATATCTCTACCATTACCTCCCAATAGAAAAGGAAAAAAAATCCGTAAATCAGCCCGGCCATCTAGAGAGTATCACACACAAGGCCGCTGTAAACTCCAGAGACATTAAGAAGGATGTGGGGACCTAAAAGACTGGAATTTATGAGTGTGAATTTATATTCTCATTGCTGCAGCGGGCCTACTTCGAAGGGAAGATTGATTCCTCCTCCTCATTACCGAGCTATTCAAACTCTACTATAGATTTTTTCCCCTCATAATGATGCAAATGGGGAAAGATAAACAAAACAAAAACAGATCTGATAGAGCTGGAAACATATTGTTCTTCACACGAAATTGCAGGCTTATTCATGTTAAGACTGAGTTTTGTTTGCCATGGTTGACTTCAGGGACACTAAAATAACCACTGTCCATATGTGTTTTCTTTAACTATGTTTGATCAAAGTTAAACAGCAATGAAAATGGCACTGAAATAACTGCTTTGGTGGTTTCTTTCAAGGTTGCCTCATGGGAACAAACACAAAGGGCATGTAGAAGAAAGCATTACACAAAATCAACAAGTGGCCATTTCAAAAGTAAACACTTTCTGCTACATCAAGTTCAGGAGCTCAACAACATGGAAAGCCAACTTCAAAGTGAGAAAGACCATTTTTTTCCCGATGATTTTTCCATGAATCATCCCTTCTGGAATAACGCTTGTAAAGCTTAATACCCCAGCAGAGTGGAATAGCACTTATATGCAACCATAAATTCTCAAAACACCCACAGTGATTTCTTAATGGTACATAAGTATCAAAAATTCATTGTGGAACTATTAAGTATAGGTTCCTTCAACCAAAAGGGAAGTTATGAACTAGCTGGAGAAATTATGTCATTTCAAAACTGTAATTGCCCCGAACATCTCTGAGAATGTACTTAAGATTTGTTCTCTTTTCAGAGAAAAGCAGTCATCTGATAATGGAACAGCTGAGGCAATGATAAAGTAGCTTCTATATGTGAAATGCCTTCACAAAGAAACTAAAGAATGGTTGTGAACAAAAATAACACATATTTTGCCTTAAATCAATATACACATTGTATGCTAAAATGTAAAAGGAAGATTATAAATGTAGAATCATTTGTTTATCCTTTTTGTCATATTCAATTAAAACTGACAAAAGACAATAAGGTGTTACATATTAGTTAATTTATACTGAACTCTAAATTTATTTGAATTTAACACCCCACCCCAATGTTTTTGGAATCACGGTTGTGAGATGAAGTAATGTGCAACAATATTACTATTGGGATATGGCCAACATATGCCCCAAAATGATAGAACAGGCTCCAATTCTAGACCTGTGCACTTGAAAATATTAGTTACAGTCTACAGTTATAGTATAATCTTTACCTGTATTCAGACTACAGTCTTTTTCACTTTCTCTTTATGTCGACCGCTCTTTCATCTCCCAGCCCTCAGTGTTTTGCTTTCCTCTCATTCATTTTTAATGAATTGTTTCAGGTGCAGGCACGAGAAGAGCAAATCAAGAGGACATTTAGCACTGGGAGAAAGGAGGTGACTATTGAGCCGATAAACCAAAGTAATGAAAACAGGAGCTCCAATCTCAATGCTCTCCGCAGGACGTTTGTCTTTTTCTCATAAGCGGCGTGCCAACTCAGTGGCTCTGCCTCTCGTGAGCCATAAGAGTGTCAGACTCAAGATTGTAAAAGGGTGAAACTTGGGCCTTGGGCCTATTGTGTGAATGCATTTCCACATTTCTTGTGTTCAGTGCTGCAGTTGCATTGCATCATGTCTGGTGAACATTTTGGTTTGTGGGTGCCTGTGTGTATACTTTGTGGGTGGTCTAAAATAAGCCTATTTGTGAGATATTGAACACATAGGAAATTCACTATGAGGTCATTAGTGATGATAGGTTGAGGGTGTGTGTGTGTGACACGATTGAATGTGCAGCAGCAGAACACATTTGGCAGCATAAAGGATATAGCATGCCATCATTCATTTTCTCACATAGAAATACCCATAAATAGGGAAGGACTGACCGAACAGTACAGCTCTCCAAATCGTGGTTACTGTACAAACAATGTGATTATGTTGACATCATAGCACTTTGGTTATATGAGGGGCTATTATTGCCTGACCACACTGTCCTGCAACTTGGCCACTGGTGGGGACACACTTACGTAATGGGAGAAACTGCGTGGGATCAAACTTGGATCCTGTGCTGCTTTGGCAACAAGGAAAAACTGAATCCCTCTCTGCCAGGGTGGCACACTAAAACAAAGACTTTTCCACTCAGTGTCATGAGCAATTCAGATATAATACATTTTCACAAGATGTTTTTTTTTTCTTTTTCTGGTCATTTTAATTTGGGGGAAAATACACTTATTTTCAGAAAGAGACAAAAAATTCAAAACCAATCATACCTGTCAATTAAATATGTGATGGAAAGAAGACTGTCAGCCTAGCATAGCATAGCATAAAGACTGAGGGCTGGGGAAAATGGCTGGCCTGGCTCCATCAAATGATAAGAAAATCCATACACCAGCAATTCTAGAGCTCACAAATTAACAATTAACATGTTAGTTTAATCTATATAAAAACTTCAGCATATAATGAAGACTTATTTGTGGATGAATAGAAGATTAAATCCTGGACTATTTCTTGCCTGCTCTTACTCATCCAGAATTGACTCAATGACAAAAAGTTCACATCTCATTAAAATTGCAAGGAGATCAACTAAATGATTTGAACTCAAGGGAATAAATGTTATTTTGGGAAATACTTGTCTGTAAACTTTATATGAAGTTGGAGGCCAGCATCTAGTTAAGTGTGAAAAGGGGGTTACAGCAAGTCAGGCTGTCTCCATGTACATCTATCTGCCGACCAGCAACTTAAATTCACTGATTATCAAATGGTATCTCTGTACATGAACAGAAATGGATTTTTTCTGCAAACATCATCTTGTCTTTATTACTTGATTCAATCCAGTTCACACTATGGTTATGACAATTAGATGGGGCAAACATAACATAGGATGTGGGTGAGAAACTGTAATTAGCATATCGGTTGCTATAATAATATAATACAGACAATCTGACTACACAACATGTTTTGTCTGTGTGGGTATGCCATTATTTAAAGTTTGGCAGTCATTTTGGTATGAAAGTTATTCTTTGGTAAGAGAACACACATGCCCGCAACATAACACACGAAGCCCCTCACCGATTATAATTATCATAATTTTACCTAATTGTGTACCTGGATTGCATGAATTATGCTATTTTTGAAGTTAGTGTGGGCTGTATACCTATAGTCTGTCAGCATGAAAAGTGACAATGTATTTCTTTTTTCAAAACTGCACTGTTGTTCTGTGTTTTTTTTTCTCCCTCAGATAAACTTCTTTACCCAAACAAGACATCGGCAGTTAAAGAAATCCCTCTTTGCCTAAGTCGAAGCAGAGGCGACATTACGCTTTAAAGGCTCATGATGATGTGAATCATAAAAACATCGCTAAAACCCTTTTGGGGACGCAGCATCCGATCTCTGGAAATGGAATATCTCACCGCCTACGAACAAACATGAATCACAAAATTGAGGTGTAATGATGTCAATTCCAAGAGTTTGTAGCAAATGGCAGTCCACCTGCTGTGAAAAGACAATCTGTTCAGCAGGGTGCCAACATCCACAATGCACTCTGTTATGAGCACACTTAATAAAACCCATTTTTATGATGAAAGTTCAATATAAAAATGGTAATGTATAATCAACACTTTATGAGACTGATGGCATTTGCCAATCAACTGCGGATGAACTGAATCCATTTACAAGAATTTTCTCACCTCACTGTTAAGCAGAAAATTTAATCTATTTCATGTCAAGCAGGAAAAATAGTGTGTAGGATCAGTAAATACTGGTCGTGCTCCTTTGCCTTTGCATGGTTCATTAGTTTGAAATGACAAATCAATTTGAGAATGTACTTTCTTTCAATGATCTGGAAAAAAAGTCTTATGCATTAATTTTTTCAGGCAGTATTTGTAGGGGTAAATCATATTATGTTCTATTTTTTCATGTGTTTTTCTTTTTCTCCATGCTCAATTTCACATCAGACAATAAATTGTGCAGACTTGAAACTTTGAGCACTCATCGTTAATGTAGGTCTCATGAAATGTGTTGTCCTGTGGCGACATGTTGACAGTGTGATTAAGCTTCATTTTTAGCCTTTAACAGTTATACATCCCATAGCCTTAGTCTGATTAATTTGAACTGAAATATGACACACAGTATTTGAATGTTGCTTCATAGTTCAATAGTATAACGTCTGCTCTGGTGTCATTGTTTTATTTTTCATTTAAGTTAGGCTTCGAGTGTTGAACTATTTGTGCCAAGCTCCTAGGAGTTGTTTAAGTACATTTAAAAAACAAACAAACAAAGTTTTTTTCTCCCTTCATTGAAATGTTTTAATCAAATTAATGATTGATAAGACTGACTAGTTTCTCTGTCATCTAATGTCTTTTTGAGCCCAAGACTCTTTATTATAAACTACTGAAAAAATGTGACAGCCATGTTGTCAAAATGTACTTGCTAAAAAAGCACAAAAATTAATAATATGACAGCAATATTTGTTGAGCAGAGAAGCAAACAAACATCAAGCCAAGTCAGATGTTTATTGTATGAGTGCAGCTAGGTTAAAAAAAGGCACTTTCAAAACCAAGCTGGACTGCATTCCTTTTTGAGAAAAAGGGGTGTTTGTTCTTTATGAAAATGTTAAAACAAAACATCAAGAAAAAGTTTTGGTCTTTACTCTGATTATAAAAGCCAATCTTTTACCTGAGTGGGGCTTTCTGTCTTCTCTGCTGGTATGGTGCCTAATGCAACAAAACATCCAGTCCTGAAACTGAATCGAGTTTTTTAGCGGCTGATTTGCTCTCAATCAAGACAGGCTGTAGCCTCTGCACAGCAAAAGCAGCTTAATCACTGTTTTTGTATATAAAGTGTGTATCTTTATGGCTAATTTGCATCTCTGCCATCTCCATGAGGTTTGGAGAATCTGCCTAGGGGGTGTGTTAATTATGTCTAATTTTACACTCCGTCTTTTTTGAGAGGGACCCAATTTGGTGTCTGGCCCCCTTAGCTTCCTTAACCTGCCATTTACCACTCATCACTACAAAGTAAACAGCCTGAACAATAGATAATCAGAGAGAGGAATGATGAGGAGAGTGTGGCAGATGCGGCTCTGCATTGCAGATATCTGCTGCCTCTGCTTCAAATCAATCGGCAATTAGCGCCATTTCACCGCAGCTGTTATGGAGCGATTTATTTCACTAGAGTGATCCCCTTTTCTGATCAGCCCCAAACATAATTGCAGATGCCTCCAAGGCCTTGCTAAAAGAAAGACAGGCAGCAAGGGTTAGAGGGAGCGAGATGGCTGCTGAGAGTGCATGAGAGGGAAAAGGATGAGGTTGATGGAGGATGAGAGGAAAATGCAATGACTGAATTATCTGAGTTCAACAGCACAGGAGACTACTGCTATGAATTGTGGTCGACGCTTCAACAGCTGAGCGCCTTTTCAGAGCTTGTAGTTTGAAGATTTCCATACTTCTCTACACTCTTGGAGACTGTGTGAGCTAGATTGGGGAACACAGCTTCTTTCCAATGCAACATTGTTGCAGTGGAACAGCAGACTGGTTAGTTTAAAAAATGCCTCCAGTCATGCAACGACTAGCTGTAAAAACGGATCATATGACACGATGATCCAATCCAACTCTTGAGCCCACGTACTGAGATTACTACCTGGGGGCAAGTATATTGAGACGTTGGTGTGGGGGGAGCTGGACAAGAGAATACCATTTAACCCTGCATTAATTGGCCACTTGTGGGCAGCATGACAATCTGTAAACCCAACAGTGACATATGATCACTTTAATAATATTGCAGACATGTGGGTGTAGTCTACATATCCAGCATATACAAAGCAACATCAGGATAGACACGGAGTAGCATTTCTGGAAGCCAAATGACTGTAGGTCCAACATGCATGTTCTTATTTCACATGGCAATGTAGATTTTTAAACTGTTGCTTTTTTAAAATGAGTACTCACATTCTGTGTGAAAGTAGTTATGACAAAACAATCATTAGTTTCCTTTTTTCTTAAACTGAACCACAGTTCTAACTGACATACATTTCTATTGCTGCCTGTGTGAACTGAAGACAGCTGTGAGACTGAAAAAACAACACAACTAAAAAGTATTAACTATATTGGTTCAAGGAGCATTTAACTTCAAAGAGAGGGTATGCTATCTTGCTTTTATGCTGTTTTTAGGGATAATAAAAAAATAAAATAAAAACTAAACTGCTGCCTGAACATACACATAAAGTATTAGGAAATCTTTTTCTGACATTTTC
Source organism: Hypoplectrus providencianus (assembly GCA_028566105.1). NCBI lineage: Eukaryota > Metazoa > Chordata > Actinopteri > Perciformes > Serranidae > Hypoplectrus > Hypoplectrus providencianus. The sequence continues at coordinate 7,322,157 of JAOWBC010000935.1, read as the reverse complement.
TTATAAACTTTTTCTACATACATAAACAAGTTGTTGTCGATGAACTCTGGCTGCAAGCCATGCCTTATCGCTTAACATAATTGCCTGACCTAACCACTGCTCTTGTGGCTGAAAATTTAAGCAGTCTGGTTCTTAAATCGTGTGGAAAGCCTCCCCAGTGGAGTGGAGGCTGTTATCACAGCATACTGTAATGTTCAGATGAGCAAACAACTGTCTTGTTTAAAAGTCTACATGCCGTAAAAGAAAAACAATACACATGCTTCCTCCTGCTGGGTTTTTATATAACTGTGCTTTGAGAGTGCATAGATACCCAAAGTCAACAGAACCATAAAACATGCAACATCTTTTCCTACTGCCAAGTCCTTACCTCACACAGCACACAGAGGTACAATTTTCTCTGAAAAATCACACATAGTGTGTCAGAGCAGTTAGCGACCACAACCTACAATTATGGTTGGCTTTACGTCATATTATTATATATCAGTCTTTATGGAAAGACTTCTGTTTCTATGGAAATGCTTTTATAGACAGTAATGGGAGATTCAATTGCATTGCAAGGTTGGACACAGTGCGAAATGGGAGTTACAAGTTCCTATGGAGTTATACAATCCCATCCAACATAAAAGATAAAAAGACAATGAAACAAACATACCACTCACTGACCCTATTAACGCACACTCACTCATCATGTTTAAGGTCTCATAGACATTCTCATCGACAGTCATTTTTCATGTTATCTGAGGATTTTGCGGGTAAAAAATTTACTCAGACTGACATGTCTCTACATGCAAATGATGAGGTGAAAGTAACATGTTGTGAACTTGACATCTACATGAGTCATCATCTCGATTCCATTTTTCTGTTTGATGACCAGGAGACCTTAAAGCATGGCAGCAATGAATGACATGTGTGTGTTACAGTGTGACTGTGACAGCAATTGATGCTCATTCTTCTACATCAGCAATGTATTTTGAAAACGGTGTGCACGTGTGGAGTGAAACGGGGGAGATTGAATATTAGTGATAAAAGATATATATATATATTTGCCTTCCCCCTCCTACCCCATCATCTTGTCCCATTAAGTCATCTTTGAAACTCAAACCCTTATCAGCAGGTCCCTGCAAAGTATGATATGAAGTTCTCACAAGAAATGTTGATAGCACGTCAGCTGACTGGCAACAAGCTACTGATTTTATCTGCTCGGGTGAAGAAAGCACTAATTAAACACATTCTTACTGTGTCCTCTTTTCCCCTTGACTCATTCTACTACACAACAAATACTGTCCGTTTTGTCTTAGATGTGCAGCACATTTATTACAATACAGCTGGAGTACTTTTAAACAATGGATATAATGTTTCATCCATAAACTGCACAAGACAAGCTATGGCTTTTTGATGTTTTTACATAGCAGTCACACTCTTAAAACCCTCAAGAAGTGAATATCCTCTTTTATTGTGGTGAAATGATTTAATCTTCAAATGCTGTCTCTTACACTTCACATAAAATCCTTACACTGTCTGTACAACCTCACAACTGTCTCTTGGTGTTTTCTCCTTGGAAGTCCACTTAAGATGACAACAGTAGCCGTCTGCCAAGATGTATGGCCTCAAATTATGTCCTGAGTTTTTCCCTAGCTGTTGCTGATGGCACTTTGGGAGGAAAGTGATAGCAAGTTGCGAGAAAGCAAAGTGGCTGGGCTTTATGACCTATTGCCTTGTCTGCCATCTGCAGGGATCAATTAGTCTTCCTTGTGTAATAGCTGAGAGCAGAAAGAGCTCAAAAATATATACTTTCTCCAGAGTAATAACAGGGTTCCCACTAGTCAGACTTGCCACAGTGTCCACAGTATTGTACAAAAACACAAGAAAAACAAATGTGTCATTACCCATGTTGAAATATTAATAGGCTAATTGAAAAGCATTCTTATTTCATTCGGCTCAAATTTATCTCTACTCCAGCTTTGCTACACAGAAACGCATGTGTCCTGCTGTTTTGTCTGGATAGCTGTGATTGACTTCAGGACGAATGGATTGTAGGCTGTTGAACTGACACCATCAAAGCGCCACATTTAGTGGATCAAACCCAAGAGGTAAACATTTTTCTAGTCAGTGAGTCCATTCCCATGCTATATGTTCACTCAGAACATCATAAAGTCCATCTTGTGAGCTAAATAATTAATGGCTTTCCTCCTGGCAGCGCCAGGGGCTATCTGGCAGAAGACAGTGAGAGGGAAACATTGCATGTTTGCCCAGGACAAAAAAAAAAAAGAAAAAAAAACACTCTGTCCTAACTTGCCCTCAAGGTTCAAAAATGCTTCAGAACCATTTTCTTCCTTTACCAACTTTTTCTCCCTTGGGTGACAAGTTGTCACTTGCGTCAGGGGGACAAATGTTAATTGAGAGTGACACCCTGAGATGTTCTTTTGAAAAGGGTCATTGGGCTGGGAAATAACTGCACTTTATCAAACTTCAAAATATATTTTTCTTTCCAATCTACAGACTCTGTTTGTTGCAGTCGAAAGAGAGCGCTTTAAAAGAATCAATCACAAATTAACCCAGTTTATAGCTCATTAAAAACGTTACAAAATAACATTTTGCCAATGTGAGACTTAGCATTTAAAAAATATCTTGAGCAATCTTATTGTTCTTTTATTTAACAAGTAATGAACATTTATTCAGACAATCATTGAACAAGTTGACAATACTAAAGGATATTATTTTAATATCAGCTTTATTAGCCCCAGTTTTAGGCTTATCATAAGATTATACCTGCTGTATATCCTCTAACATAATTCAGTCCTTAATCTCAACTCTAGTCCTCCTCCTGATTCCCAGACTTCCCATGAAATGTCTCGCCTGTGGGTGCCTTTATATAAGCATAGGCTGATATTGCATTTTCAGAGGTTTGTCATTAAATAAAGACATTTTTAATGAGAAAATCAGAGTTCACATTCTTTCGGAAATGCAATATAACTGCCTCGGGTGGCTTGTGACTAAGCTGGGGATTTAATTAATATGTTTCTTTCTTACAGTGTATGAAAATGACCTGAAAACAAAGAAGAAGAGGGAAATAAAGCAGAAGAAGGTATTGTTTTGACTGTGCAGTTAAGTGAAAGATCATATCAGTAAAAAAAGAATAGACATGTATGGTAAATTGTGCCTTTAAGAACCTATCCATGCAAACACACTGTGCCGTTTTATGTGATTTTATGTATGCTGTAACTCTATACATATACAAATACGTATAAAAAGAAACTAAAGGACAACCTGATTAACAAACATATGTTACTGGGTAACTTAGAGACACGTGAGAGTTCTCATGAGACTGAGATGTGCACGGTATACGTAAACAGTTATTTCTAGCTTTTTTTCCTGGTAAGTCTGAAAAAAATTAGTTACATACTAATTTTGTAACTATATATGCATATTTCTTGTGTATTTCGCTGGATTTAGAGTGGAGATATGACAAGTTGAGATCCAGAGGTGTGTGTCGTTGAGTGCAAGCCACACTGACGTGAAATTGCATTTATGTTTCACTTAAAATGTATGTCTCCTTTTGTAAAAGTTTGGCTCAAGCAATGTAATGATATGAATCATATCTTGCTTTCTTTGTCTAGGAGGAAACCATAACTACTGTCCTGTATTTTATGTCCTTTACTGTATTTTGCCATATTTTATTTTTTGGGGTATTCAAATTTAACTTTAAGGCTACGTAGTTGTCAGCCCAATATCCAGAGTACAAGCTTTGCGAGTTTATTTTGCAACAGAAGTGCCAGATTACTGTCTCTGTAGCCCCTGTGAAAAACTACAATCTCCATTCTAAAACAAAAAAACAATGCTGTTCTTATACAGTCAGTTCAGTTGGGGAATAAAGGACCACATATAAATTTGTTGAGTGTGTTCCTGTCTCTCATTGACTTGGTCACAAATACGAATGTAAAAAGCATGCAGACTTGTTTCTATTGTTTTATGTTACAGCACCTCTCCTCTCAGCTCTACTTTTGCGCCCGTCTTCCTTTTTCTGGAATCATAACATAATCATATTAATAGCCTCCTCTTTTGCCTCATGCTAACCAATGGAGCTAATTGCTTTGGCCTTGATGTTCACTACTGTGCACACCAGGACGTCAACTAATTTCATCATTCAAATAAGATGACCTCTTCATTGCTATCAATTACTCTTTCATACTGAGAAATACAATTCTTAGGTTGTGTGAAGCCAGTTGTAGAAAGCACTTCAATAATGTTATTCAATTGTGATTTAATGCAATTAATAAATAATGGCTCAATGTAGAATACTTGTATGATGATAATACATATGCAGCATTAAAAGACATAAGGAATGGGAAATTGTCCTCGAGAGTGTTTGTACTCACGTTATTATGTAAATGACAATGCCACTGATATTCATTAGCTCGGCTACAGCTTCACTCATGAAAACAAATGGAAAGTGAATGCTTTTATTTTGACAACAGCTATTTGTAGAGCAATCAGCATAACATACCAGCAACAATATTTTGGGAGTTTGAGAGTACATTGGCATAAAATGATGAAATGATTTTGGCATGTTTAGAGTAATTTTACAAATGACAATTCAGCTAAATCCTTCTCCTTTGTTGCAAACTGAGAAAATGGCATTCACATTTATTTTTACCCAAAAAAAATCAATGTGTGAATTAACAGCTAAATTAACTATTTATGTAAATGTAGAAGTCTACAGTATAATGAATCATGCACACATAACCATGAGTCTAACTTAACTCCATTAATCCTTTAAACATAGTATTAAGCTGTAGGTTTAATATCAACCTGCAACGACAGTAAAACGAACATCACTGACAAAAATGCACATTACTTTCCAATTAATTTTTAGATGAGATAGCACATGCTGTCAAAAGTATGGAGAGGCAATAAAAAGCAAATGGTTCAAGTGTCCTTTTCCAAATGGAGTGCCCAATGAGGCCTTCCTAACCTCAGGCGAATGTTATTTGCCCACTATTATTCCCATCTTATTTATTTGGAATGGAACATCCATTCTTATTTCACATTTGCTCAGAAATCTAGACAAGGCAATCGCATCTCTACCGCTGGGCCCCCATATTGTTAGAAATTACGCTTTCAATTTACCACCACACAGCCACACTGTAGCCTGCCTCTTTTGTGATGATCAGCAGGGACAATTGAAAATACAATGGCTTTTGGAGGACAGGCTGTGACTGTTGTGATTGGCATCATAGACTGAACTTGATGGAGGTTCTTGACTACCGAGGTCCATGTGTGGAAAATGGGGCAATAAAACAACTTACATTTCTTCATCTTGTTGTGCTTTATAAGGGGGAAAAAAGGTGCAGAGTGAATAAATATTTATCCATACGA
>JAOWBC010000935.1:7276233-7305168 GCA_028566105.1 Hypoplectrus providencianus | reverse complement strand
TTACTCTTTTATTTTCACCCAATAAGCTATGAAAAAGCTACAGCTATGAAAAAATACAGTTTAGAATACCCAACCAATGTTTTTAATAAGGCACTGATGGGATGGTGTTGATCTATAAAATTGTTGCGCCCTGAGATAAGTTCACCTTTAAAAGCTATAAAATACATAATTTATATACCTCAACTTGACTAAGACAAAGCTTTGAACTGAAGTAACAAGTATGTCTTTTTTAAAAGGTTCCAAGTCAGTTCCAACAGAAAAGTTCTATTTTTAGACCCATCTGAAGAACAAAACCAAATGAATAAGCATGTACTGAGATTTTGGTGCATGTCTTCCTCACATCCTAACAATGTGTTTGCTATGTACATCTGAGGGAGGAAATACTCATTGCAGCATGCAACACACACACAACCAGAAAGACATTTAGCCACAACCCTGAGGCTCCTCAGACAAATATCAAACTTAATAACCCAGCTTTGTTTTGACTACTCAGTTTTGCTTTAGTTTGCCACAGTCTGGTAAAGTCTGGGGTGCTCATTTCCCGTCTCTGTCTGCTCTGACAGGATGAGTCATTACTCAAATCCAATTTGCCTGCAAGCCTTTATGTTGCCTGCTTTGCTCATGTGTCTTTCTGTTGACATAAAAAAGCTATCTCTTTCTGTCCCTGGCATGTGACCAGCATGTTTCTCCTTATTCTCTCAACATCAGTTGGTGAGAGGGGCAATAAGTGGACAAGATGCCACTTTAACCGAGGGCAATAAAAAATGAAGCCATACATCTCCCACGAGGTCATGAAAAGAGATGGGAAACTCAGAGGGGAAACACTGTATGCTTTTCGTTATATTTCAGTAGATGGTGAGGCTGTGTGACTGCCTCTCATTAGAACAGTCCCCCTCCGTTCCAGCCGCTACCCCTGTGGCACTGACTGTGGCCTGCACTAGCTGCTGCCACTATGCCCAGCTGTGAACAGATGGGTGGCACAGAGCAGGCCAATATGTCAGGCCTGATGGTGTTTTGCAAGAAATATGAAGATTTGCTCTGTGGTGAACTCAGATCAGATTCAGTTAATGCAGTAAAGACATCAGACATGTCCTCTCCAAGATACAATGAGTGCATCCAGAGAAGGTGGCCCAGTCACATGACCTTGACAACTTCCAATAATCAATGCAATATGGTGAATACTGATAACCCAACCCAGTCATCTTATTTGTGTTGAAAATTGTTTTCATTTTTGCACTCTTACTCATGTAACTGATGTGCAGTCACAAATTTTTGGCAGTGGCTAAAAAGCAAGAATCCTTTACATGGAGACATTTAATGTATGACATAATATGCTTTGACTGACGACTAAATTCATGGCTTTGTTTTTTGTTTTTTTTAATAAGCACCAAGAATACCAAGAGTGCAGGGAGACTGATGAATACTTGAAAGAAGCTGCTCTTGAAAGTATGCAACAGAAAGTTATAAAATTAACAAATTCATTACATCATGATGATAAACTGAAACTATCAAAGATGAATCTTGGGTCTCTTGACATAACATCCATATCAACAACTTTCACAGAAGCAAATTTTTTTTTTAAATATTTGGTCAATTAGTCCATGCAATAATTATATCAGAAATACATTTTCAGTATTAAAAAAGCACTGAAAGCAGTTTCTCAGCTTAAAAACAATGGACTAAATGAATGCTGTTGGAAAGTAATGATCAGCGAATCAGCCCCAGCATTGTCAAGCACTGCGCCAGAACCAAGGAGTAAGAAAAACACTAGCAAAAGCCATTAGACAATACAGACGCTGCTATCAAAGCTTTCATGTTTTGGCATTTCTTTTCAAAACTCTTAAAAACCAGTGTATTTGCTTGGCCATGGATCAATGTTCAATGTTTGCTACATTAGACTCTAGTGAATAGTTCAGGAAAATTACTCGTCATGCCCTCAGGATATCAGTCAATGTATAATGTCAATGTCAGACTGAATACAGAATGAAATTGATGAAAACAGGTTTATACTTCATAATTTATACACAACTATTGTTCAATTGTATCCATACATTGTACTATAACAGCTGCAAGTTTTTCTAATGTTCTGTTGAAAGATTCGTGGCTTCTTTTGGTTGTTGTTTTTTTTTTTTTTCATTAATTCATTGCACTGATTAAATTGAAATTAAAAAAATAAAAGCTCTAAAAATTAAACACATGGGACAGGTATTGGCAGAGATTTGTAGAGCATTTACACATAAGAAGCCAAATTTCTTGAGCTTCAAAATATGTACGGATGTGTTCCGTCAACACAGCATTTTGAACAGACCCCTAAGGTTTAGTCATTTCAACACACACCATGATGCCATTTTTCCATGTGGTCAAGTGTTGAAGCAGCCAGGGCTGCACAGCTTGTCCTCTCCCCCCTCCAAAAAACAAGATGGAGTCTTCTGATAAATGATTAGTTTGATGAGGAATCATGATCTAGATTAAGAGCAGGCTAATGTCAGCAATCTGTGTAGTCCATCTGTCTCATTACCAGACCAACCACCTAACTGACTCCACACGTAGGGAAAAGCAGATCTTGTTTCAGCACAATTGCAGCTGTGAAGGAATTTTGTACTCTGTTGTTTTGCTCCAAGAAGCCTGAAAGATCTTAATGCATTATGTATGGTCTGTGTGGTTTTCTGCACTCACTTCCTCAAATACTGACCCTGAAGCTTGTATCTTGTTTGTGGCGAAACGATTTACATGAAGGGGAGTAGTGTGTTCTTTCGTTGGAAAACACACAACATGATGCATCATGTGATGCTTTAAACTGTTTAAAGCCGTTAAAAAGGGAAAAGAGAAAGATAATTGCTTCCCTTAACATGTACATATTGTAATGGACTACCGACTACATTTCTGAAATATAAATATTTGTTTTATTCATGATCCATAGAAAAGCAAGGAAAATTCAAAATTACCCATTGAACTTATCAGTTGGAAAGCTTTCATTTCATATCACCACACATGCAAAAGTTGGATATCTGTTAAATGACCACACAGTTTAATACAGAATACTGCAGAAATACTTAAAACATTGCTTTCATGTAAAACAAATGAGGTGCGAATTATGCATGTAGCCAAAAAGACAATAGGTGTTAATTTGTCTAAAGATTTGATAAATCAATTTTGAATAGGCTCCAAAGAACCTCATATGGTTTATATAGTTTATTTTCTTGATGAGGTCAAATAAAATGTTGGAAAAAGCTGGGTCTATTGCAAGGGAAATATGGGGCTCTTAAAATGTGGCTTGTCATCAAAATGAAAAGAAAAAAATCTTGGTATCACATCATAAACATGTCACACCTAATACCTGTATTTATGTCATAGCGAGACATCTGAAAGGTACCCGTCACATGACTACACATGCAGGCAATGTAAAGAATAATGGTGAGTGATGTGGTGAAATGGCTCACAAAATGAAGTCCTGCTCACTTGAGCTTTGCCATGCGGTGCACCATCCATTTGAATTATCTGCGGTCTGGTAAACACACCTTGTGCGGCGTGCAACGTTCATGTGAAAGCTCTCAAAAACCTCAGTACATTATGTGAGCTGGCAAGTGTGTGGTCCAGCCACTATCATTTTTCACCTGTTACATACAGGAACTGCCACATGTGCAGGCTCTGTTTGGAGGAACGCTTGGGAAATACACGTCTAGCATTTGTGTGCATGCTTTGGCTAAAGCTGCATCTTTCTTCACACAAGCAGGGCAAAGTTAAATAAAAAAAAATAGGTGGGATGACAAGCAATTATCTCTTCGCTTTTAAGAAATTACTGCCTCTGACTTATGTCAAGCAATGAGTAACGCCAACGTGAAGCTGCCTCATGCCATAGAGTACCTTGTTAGGTTGCATTACATCAGACATTCCTTCCTAAATGCAAATTTCAAGACTGAAGAATTGACATTGGTCGCACATCACTTGTCCCACGGCTCCCTGGCATTGCCGTGCAGAATGTAAGGGATGCCAACCTTGCCAACCTCCATCCTGGCACCAAGCTGACCCAGACTGCAGCCGATGGCATTATCACCAGCTTCCCCACCTTCCCTGGCATGTCATGTCTGGCTAATCTCACAGTCAGTTTGTATCTTGGCTTGGAAGAGGCTCATCGTCATGAGGCCTTTGAGGTAGAGCAACTGCTCTGCTGTCAGAGGGAGTACAAAAGGAGAGTCAAGTCTGATCCTACTGTCAGGTTTATTCATTACAGGTAAAACATACATACTGCTAGTTATGTCCTCAAGTATATCCACTTGAGGACAGGCTGCAGACGTCCATTACACAACATTGATATAGACTTGCTTGTTTGCTGATGTCAAAATTGTCAGTTAATATGCCCAAGCTTTATCCTCATGTATTCCTTCAAAAGAGATCCATTTAATGCCACAATAATGGTTTTGAACACACAGTTCACCCAGAACACAGATATACAAAATAGAGGGCTTGCACTTAATCTCATTCTAAATTGATTTAGAGGTTTATAAACCCTCAAGAGTTGTACATCTTATTTTTTTGTTTGCTGTTAAAAGGAGTTAGGTTTTTTTTTGTTTTTTTTCCAGATAAATAAAAAAGAATTAATCAAGCCTATATTTTCACCATGAAAAGTTCCTGAACACAAGGAATTAATATTTTATCAAAGCCAAACTTTCTGACGATATCTGTGAATATGACTAATTTATATGGTCCAAAATTAACTGATTAGGTCTTTAGCCGCTTTAGGGCACAGAGGGATAGCATTATAGTTAAGAGTGAGAGACCGGCAAAACTGACGGGCCGACCCTGGCTACTAAAATGAAGAAATATTACCTGTGGGAAAGGATTCTGAACCTAAAACCCGGAGGCCATATATTATCCTGATAAGTCATGTCGACCCTTGCCAGTAGACCCATTGTCAAGCCCCACCACCTAATGACGGGAAACTGATAAGCGGCCATACCATGTCACCCACGATGTAAAACAAAAATAGGTTCAATTAATCATATGAATTGCCATTAAAGAAAAAAGCAAATGACAGGACAGGCACCAGCCAGATATGAGATTCTAATGAAGAATAATCAGTCAGTGAATCATTAGGATTTGAGTGAAAGGACATGCGTTTTGACTGCCTGCATAAAGAATAGATAGTGCTTGACTACCTTTAGGAATAGGAGCCAAAATGACTGACTCAGTTTGCTCTCAAAAATGGAGGCTAAAACAAAAACTTCCTTGTTTTACAAACAGGAGATTAGTTGTTTCTTCAACTTTTTTTTTATGTGAGAAATAGGCAACGCAGGAACAGAAACTTGATTTGTATTTGAATAGGGCTGCCTAGTTAACAGTTTAAATGGAATTCAAAAGCAGTCACTGACATGACAGACAACTGTGTTTGAGACTACTTGGCTCTGACTGGTTGTTTTTATTCAGGCACGGTGGATTCTTGCAAATGCAATTAGGAGCACTAGGACAAGAGATTACAGGTCTCAGGTCTTACTGTCAGGATAGCGGCAGCAACAAATATGACAAAAACATATCAGTTACAAACTGTAGCTTAAAAACACAAGTTGACACAAGACATGAAGCTGCAATGTCTTCCTATATCAAAGCTTGTTAAAGTGGACTGACTTGCTCGGAGACACTGTTGATGTCCTCTAAAATGTGTAATAACATATGCATCTCTGGGCAAGTTATCAAAAATAAATATTTATTTATAGGTCAGATTAATGTCAAATACTTTTTACACTTCTACTCTTTGTAATATTTACAGTTAAGGCAAATTTATGTAAAGATTCCTTGCCTTATCAGAGTATTTAAATTAGACTTATCCGTTCTTGTGGGATCATTGATTTAAGTACTTTAGGTTAGACAATATATTTACACAGTAAGTTATTGCAGAGTTTTACAGGAGAACTTTTGCCTTCCAGTAGTAATGAGTACTATAGATTTTTAAGGAGCTGATAATGTGTCCTATTGGCCTTTGGGTTTTATCATTTTTCTCTCCTCCCACCTTGTTAACTTAACTTTTGTTCCCTTGACTGATCCCTCTTTTATCCCTCAGCTACAGTTCATATGTTGCTCCTCGACCTCATTTAATTTACTCCTTTTACTCCGTCTTACACTTTCCTCCTGTCCTTTCTTTCCTTGCACTCTCACTATCTTGCCTCCACAGAGGGCACATAAGCACAATGTTCTGGGTGCTTGCAAAGTATCTGGCTTCCAAGCCCATACATCCAGTTGGCCAATATGTTTGCTCCTACAATGTCTGTACACAAAGTATACTTGTGACTGCTTGCTTGAGTTGTCAAACACAAGTCTGAGCTTTTATGTAGTTCTAAAATCCTCATTTCCATGGCTTTGTTTTGTTTACAAGGAAAATAGTTAAGTTGTTTCAAAAGGAATTGAAAGATGAGAAAATTGTACTTAAAACTACATTTTTGCACACTTTAAGAACTGCAGCTATTTTGGCAGAACATCAGAGATGTTAACTTCTCCTTTTACATGTGCCAATTCCGATTAATTTTTTCTGGAAAAAATTATATATATATACACACACATATATATAAATATATATATATATATATATATATATATATATATATGGCTACCGTCAGTTGACTGTGCCGTTGATGTAAAACTAAACTAAAAGAAGGCATTCTCATGGTCAACCCTACCAGCACTCTGAAGTTGTTGTGCCTGGACTGAAAAAAAAAAATCATCTGCCTTTGTGCTAAATTCTGTCCTCTAGACAGATAATATGCTGAATGCATTCAACGGGTTAACCTTTAAAAATATAGCACTGAGTAAAACTATGGTCATTTTACATTTGGTTTGATATGAAAACCATGACAATAGAAATGATCTTAGTCTCATTCAAACAACCAAAATTATGTTTGCCACGAGCCTTGGTTTTGCTCAGACGTCCAATCGGTCAGAGGAGAGCAGAGCAGACAGACATGTGAAAGGCACCTTTCCTTTCTGCCATTCTCCCGCTTACTTGTTCATTTCACAGGCTGTTAATCATTATTGTGATTATTTAATTAAATAACTTTGCTTTTTCTGGGGCCTGAGGTCTACAAAGACTATGCAGTTGCCATGAGCAACGGTGTATGTGCGAAGGAGGATGTGTGACATAATGACAAGAGAAATGTCTGTAGGAGTGGCACCAGGGACGGCTTATGTGTCCTAACTAGCCCACAGTTGGATTCACAGAACAGAGATCAGCTGATGTCGACAAAGTTTCCACTCCATTTCACTGATTAAGCTCACCATGAGGACAACACACCACCAGGCCATATATTATGAGTCCATCTACAACAAGATGAGCAGGTTTATAGATGCATAGGCATCATTTTTAGAGTTCACAATTGGTTAGGTCTCATCAAAATTAAGAAATTATAGGATTGTTAATTGTAGGTGCTGGTTCCATGGGTCTGACAGCAATCGTTCCTCTTTGGGGAGTTTTACAAAAGGCTTGGATGAAGCACAAGTAATCTTACCAATGAAGGGCTAAAACTATATGCTTCAGTGCACATAAAGAGTTCAAGGATGGAAGGGATTAAGAGCATAATCACCACTTATAAAAATAAATACACAAAAAAATGCAGAAAAGGATGCTAACTTCGCTATGGCAGCATCAACTGTAGAATTGCTAAATCATAATGGGCCATTGTGGTTGTCCTTTAAAAACAGCTGTCAGGGACCCTACAGCCAAAACAGAACTTCTAAAACTCTGAGCGATAACTCTACTTCCAGGCCCGTGTCCTCTCTGTGTCTTATTGAGCAGGTATTGGCAGCTGTTCAGAGGAGTTAGGCCCTTCAGGTGCATACACTCCTATAGTGTTCCATTCCTCACCATTAATTCATTAACAATATGGATCCATTTTTTGTTGATGGTGGCACACTTGCACCTTATTTGGCCTGTTGCTCTGCCCAGGACAGCCCTGCTTGAATAAAAATGAAGCCAATTTCTTTCATCGTGGCAGTCATTGTGCCATTTGTTGACTAAAACACACAGGTCCATTATTGGAGTGTCATGGCGCTGTGTGTTTGGAACACGACAAATCACTGCAAGCTGTCACCCAGGCAGTTTTGTGGCATTACTCTCAGCAGAGAGGAACGCCGTTAATGCTGACAAACACTAGAGAACGAGGGTCATTTACTACACATCCATTAAGCAAGTGCCAATACTACACCAGCAGCATAGATGTCTCTCACTCACAGGGTGATGTTTGCATCCAGCTGTCCAACAGGAATCCTTATCATTGTTTGAGTTTGTCATCACTTTTAATAATGGTAAATGTGTGAATTCAACAGTCAGTAATACATGCATTTTTTTTTTAAATCTGGTTTGGTTATATGATCCCTCCATTCGTCTATCACTTTACTGAAATTAAAATGACAACAGTTAAGCCCAAGATGACACATCACAGCCCTTTTGGTGTTTCCCTTCTACATTAGGTACTGATCAAACCAACAGGCCTCACGTTGTTTGTTCTGTGTTTTTGTCAAAATGCCCAGAGAAGCCTTTCAGGGTTGCCTCATAGACTGTTTTCTATGGAGGACGCAAGAAAGATCACAGACTTGAAATCCCTTTTAAAGCTCTTGCTCAGGGCTCTAGTTAAAGCTCATTAAAAAGTCTAATCGAAACACTGCAATAGCATAACATGTAAGTTAATTTACTAATTTTTTTTTCTCGATGAGCAAGAGACCATAACAATGTGAACCCTCTTGGCCCGAATGAAATATTAAAGATACTATCACTGACGACTTCCAACTAACTGCTCACCTCATTTGAATTCTAAGGAAAATGTAATTTATGACTTAACTCCGCACTCATTTTTTCCTTCTAATTGTTGATCTAGCCTGAGGGCACTTTTCTTTGTTGGATCTCTAATTTAGGGTAAATGAGTGAAAATTATTTTCACATTTGTCCCCACCCCTAGGAAGCCAAATGTGGAGACACTTATTTCCTTGGACAACTCATGTTGCATGAAATGTGTCTGACACAAAGTGAAATTTGAATCATCTTATTGAAGGGATATCCAGAATATATTTCCACCATGACACTTTGTTAGCGTGGGCATGATGGATGGGTGAGACATTTCAATTCTGACATGAAATATGAATCACTTCAAGTGACATTTGCTGACCTGTTCCCATGTGAAGAGTAGAAAAGGTCCTCTCTCTTTGAATAGACAGCTTGAGTCTCATAAATATGACATTGGAGCACCTATGACCAAATCTGAGGATGGCACAGAGAACTGAAATAAAACCAACACCGCTAATCTGCACATTTCATGCATCATTAAAACATTAGTTCAGAGGAGTGGAGAGAAGGTCATTTCAAAGTAGCATGCTGTTACAAATGGTGCATGATCAATCCACCCAATGATCAGTTTTGAGTTGAGAAAATCCAAATTTGAGCTATAAGATGAACAGGATCAAGATTGCTGAGATTATGACTGTTACTGTACATAGTATGTACAGTAACAGTCATACATACTGTCATCCAGCAGGCATCTCATAACCATGTCACCAATGACTCATGATAAAATTAACACTGTTCACAGAATTCTCATGGTTTTTATAATATACACTGTGAATCAACTCCTAAAGGCTGTCATGGTTATTGCGGTAAAAAGTATGTACCACAATAGCATGCTTCAAATAATCCAAATCAGCCTCTCAAATTACATATGTAAACACTGAAGTCCAAACATTTTCAATACAGACACAGTAATTATAGGCTTGACATAAAAATCCAAAATCCCTGGCATCCATATCAACGAATGAGGAAAAACGGACTGTTTGGGTCAGACAGAAGAAATTGTGTGTGTGTGTGACCATAAAAGGACACAAAGCACAAGTGGAAAAATTGTTAAGGATTGCCATCAAACAGATCATCACAAATGATTTGACACTAATATACTCAAAATTCAATGTGTATTTAAAAAAATATTATTTATAATTGGTGGTAAAGGAAAGACATACTCCTCAATAGACCCACATAAGAAATATATGGTCTGATCACATCTTTATGTAAATAGTTTTCTTTAATAGTCTGAATGTGTAATAGTAGATTTTAGTATAGTAGAGTGCTTGTCTATGAAAGGAGTTTTTTTGACTATTCTTTGAATATTATTCTTTAATTACTTTAGGTTACACTTTCTCCCTTCATTCATCCTTTGAGTGGACTGAATTAATAATAATTTCTCAATGTGGAAAGTGCTGAGTAAAGCTTGTGTAATATCTCTTAGATTTGGAACATAAAATAATCACAAGTGTCGGTTTGCTGTACTGTTTTGCCTGCAAGTTGCTGCCCCCTCATGATAATGCTTAGAGTCTATAACAGTCCAAGTCCACACTAAATTACACATAAGTTTGGCCCCTAATATCAGACCTCATCTTTAAAAGCAACGAAGCATATTTGTGCAATGGAAAGTTGTTGCTTTGTTTTTTTTTGTTTGTTTTTTATTTCCCAAACTACATTGTTTTTTTTTTTTGTTTTTTTTTTTTCATGAGATGTGGTCGATAGTGGAAGAGCAGCAATCCCGCTGTTTGCATCATTTTGAGCCACACTGTGAACAACCAACCAACCTGATCAGTGTGCCATTGTGCCAGCAAGGCATGCAATGGCTATCACAATTAAGAATACTGGGCTTTACAGAAACTGTTGTGAATGAAGAGCTGTAAAAAAAAAAAAAAAACAGAATGATGTAGCTTTCGAAAGATGAAGCCAGAAGACAAAGATGAGAAGCATGTAATGACAAACAGCAAGCAAGAGTACTTAAATGTATGCAATTACAAAAGACTAAATGAGGTGAACCCACAGTCCAGACAAAAAAGGCTGTCAAACTTTTGAAGTAATAGTTTACTCATATGGAAGTACACATGATTATTGTATTGAATTTCCAGTTTTTTATAGTTAAGAGGGGGAGGAACATCAGGTGGGCTCTTGCAAACACTACAATTAAAAACAGCAAGGGAAATTTGCATAGCATAAGCATATCATTAACTCTCAGGGAAAAAGAAACAATGCAGTCTCCAGGGTGACATCCAAAGATAGGCCTTAAATCCACCCTATGTAGGTGGTTGCCACAGCAGGCTCCTCCAGATAATGATCCACAGTATTTGCCACAGTCTTAATATAGGAATTCAATTCCACAATATTAACGATTTCAGGAGAATCTCCCCCAAAATATGAGAACATACTGAATCATGTGTGAATGCACTTTTTTCCCTCTTTTTATCTTCTGATTCTAACTGGAAAATAACAGCTCCTGGCCTTCCACCATCACAAGTGAATTCTCAAGTCATATGAAATGTTACCTTATAGCATGTGGGTTTATATGCATGCATGCATTACCTTTACAGATTTGAGGGCTTTATACAGAGGCTATTACATATTTCCATCTGAGGTTGTATTAAGTGATGTTATGTAAGTATCCCAGTCCTCTATACCTAAGGCCAAGAATTAATCATCCTTTTATTACCCTGTTTTAAGGCATGTATAATATCTCCTGAAGAATCAGAATTATCCCCTTCCAACCCAGAAAGACAAGACAAATATGCTCGAAAATTGTTTGCAGATTTCCATGTAAGCCTGCAGCCTGCAGGGATGAATGGGTTTATCAAGAAGCTGATGGGAGGTTGATTCAAGAATTTCTTTTTAAAATCCAATGTAAACAATATCCATTCATCAAAGCAAATACACACATATGGAACTCCCCCTTGAGTGGCCAATAGGCTCAAATAATTCCATTTGAGGCCAGAGTTAGAGAAAATACAGTGAGACATGCTCACATTAGTTATAGTCTTTTCCAAGGGTCACAGATTGTCAGTTTTCCAAAAATAATTGCAAAACCTCTTCTCAGCTTGCCCAGTGAAAGCAGAGGAAACATGCAAAGTTAGAGTGGAGTCCAGGGAAAATGGTCACAAATTGTGGGATTGGCTATCAATCGTTCAGTAGGATTTTAAGTCCAGTGGGGGAGGATTCATCCCAGGGAAAGGTGGTTTAGAGGAAAGAACTGCATAAAAATCATGGCAACTAAACAAGTTTTCATATTGAATTTCATAGTATGCTTGTGTGTATGAGGGGTCTGTGACTTTGGTGTCAAACTGTCATCCAAGCCATCACCTGGCATCACTTGGCTGACAGATTTCAGTACTGTATTTTACACATAACTGTGACACACAACCTACATTGATTCATTTAGGGGACCATTCCATTGACCTACATTTATTCCATGTAGTCTTACCCTAATTAACCATCATATGGCTAACCCAAAGCTAAACCAACACCAGAAACCAAACCTCTAAATAAGATTCATGGTAAATATTTAGGGTAGTGTGTTTTTTTTTTCACAAGTTGTACTCAAGTCTCCAAAACTGAAGTTAATGAATAAGTTCTTGTGCAGCTGCAACCAAAGGGTTTGCCATTAGGAGAGCCATGGCTTACTCTGTTTCAGGATGTTTAATCCAAACTCGACCATCTAACCATTTCAGCTTAGTCCTCCTCCATCTCTATCATGCAGCTTTGTTGCTTTCCAGCAGCTAACATCAAACCACTGACACCCCAGGGGCCTCTAAAGAAACACCCATGTGAGACAGACAACCCTCAGTTCTCATCAAAGTTCCTTTTCTCGCCATCCATGAAAAATGCAGGTGTCTATGGCTGCCTTGAAAGAAGCACAGCTGGCAGTGAGAAAAGATAAATAAATAAATAAATAAATAACTCCCAAAGATGCCCTATAATTTTCTCATTTAGCTTCTATAAGACAGCAATAACAACATTTCAGAATTACAGTGCAATGATAAGCCAGGGCCCTCGATGTTGGACATACTAAATACTTTAAGTCCTATGTTGTTTCCTCTCCCTTGACATTGATGCAAAAATGTCTTGCAAGCTTTATAAACAAGGACAACCATGAGAAAATTATCACTCCAATACAGTGTTTGGGATTACAATTAAGAAAAGGTTACCCGTCACATTTATTAAGATTAAACCCTTTTACTTTTATTTGTATCAAATCAAATTATACGTTTAGAAAATATATTATTTGAATATTATGTTAAATACTTTTGCATTATGAGTTAACACATTGATCAATCATTTGTTTTCGTGAGTGGCCAAATGTTGCAACACTTTAAAAGTTCAAATGTTAAAAAGAACAATGGGGCTGCACAATGTCGTTCACACATGAACAGTAAAAAGACTATTTGACACAGCCAAAATGTATACCATTTATGGTCAGGAAAGCAAACAGCACTTTTAAGCAGATGGCATCTGTTTTACTACAATTATCTCACACTATATATACAAAATTCAGAGTACAAATACATCAGCTGTTTATGAGGTTTTGGAGGGAGATGGACCTTTTCACTGTTGAATATCTAGACTATCATTGAATTTGCCATCACATTTACTCTCTAGTAGACTGATGACTTAAATATCAAGATATATGCACAACTTTTATTAGATTGTTGCATCAGTGAAAGAAATCTAACTTACTAATTAAGTTTGACAGACTTCTAATTGGCTGGCATGTTTAAGAACATCATTCCTGTCAGTTTCTCAATCGATTATATCAATATCCCAATATGAAACTACATGTGCAGGTTTCATTCATATCGTTCTCTTCTACTCTCACAAGATGTAATGAGAGTGTGAAAAGATACAAGCAGGCCAAGGTCAATGAAGTAATTAAGTCTCTACCATCCTTTTTTTTGTTTTTATTGGTTTTAACTAAGCACCCGTCAAGCTTAACAGGACTACCTCATCCTACAACTTACTAAAAATGAACTAATTAATATATAAAAAGCATGCCTTTGAACATTCATCCCAAATTTGTGAAAAAATAAAGAATCTCAGTCAAATCCTTTGATCCTGTGATCCCAATTTTCACTGACGTATGCGTTTGTGTTTTAGCGATGTGAGTGACAAATACAGTTGAGTCAAGTCTTACACAGTTCCAGCTATGCGTTTGTTCCCATATTTAAACAGGATTGAAAGGGGACAAAACAAAAAGAACAATCTTGTTTAATTTTGAGGTTTTGTGTACAAGTACATGACCTGACTCAGTCATTTGACCCTATTCATTTTTCCTCCTACGCAGTTCAGATGAGATGATGACAAGTGAGTCATACGTGCATGATAGCTTTGATTGTTGGTTGGCTACACTGGGTGGTTTTGCTTTTCTTCATAATGGTTATACATAAACCTGACCCAGCATAGGAAAATAATTTTCTTGTCTTAAAATGTGAATATTTAAAGAGGAATATTACACGGATAGATGGAGCTAATGTCTATCCCATGAACACCATCATAACAAAGTCACGGTAAAATTAAAATAGAGACACTCAAGATATGCAAACAAACACAATGCACAATAATATCTGTGGTGAGTAGAGTGTTTAAAGTAAAATTACTTTTTAAAACATCCTCTTGTGAAAGTAAAAATTACTGATTGAAAAAATTAGAAGTATAAAAGCACTTTGTCAATAAGCAACTCAATATTGTTCAGTGTGTGCCGGCCAGACACCTTTACAAGTCATCGCATGCATGTCGAAATTCTAGCCTTTAAAGTCTAAATCAAGTGAAAATAAATGATAAAGTAAGCTGTGTGTACAGTGCAACATAATTTTCATTATTTATGTGGATTACACATTGACATGTTGATTATATGTCATTAAGCTATACACTTAGCCCTTATTTAGTTTTTCTATATCTATATTTTAATTTCAAAAATTTTATTTCGTTTTTTTATGTTTTCTTATCATTTGAACTATGGAGAGGCCATTTAATATACTGAAGGAAAACTGACCTGTGTATGAGGGAATAGGCTCAAGCAACATATTCTTATTGTTATGTTATGTGTTTATTTTATGTGTTTGTATGACCTTTTGTTGAAAAAAAAAAAAGGATATATCTATTTATTTATTGTTTTATCTGTATAAAGGTATGGATACATGTAGAGCTGTGTGCCTGGCACACAATCTGCAAACTACAGCGGAAGTTTTGCATCTGGTTTGTTTTTTTTTTTCCTGGAAGCATCACAGAGATTTAGCAATACATGTTTTAGGGGATGTAAGTGGAAAGAAATATTGATATAGCTCTGACCTAGTATTCAAATGCAGAAAATAAGGAGTAACACCTTACATGCTCATTACCCATATAGATGGATAATAGCAGTTGAATCCTAATTTCTCAACAGAAACACAACAGCACTTTTAGTTACACACTTTGCCTTGTCTTATTAATAAAATATATCCCAGTATTTCCAGGCTTAAACTGGATAAATATGTCTAAAACTTAGTGTAGAGGTTAAAGACAACAACAATTTTAATTGCAGGGTCAAGGAAGACATTTGACAAAAGGAAAGTTTTAAAGAGCTGAGGCTGATCGGATGTGGTGGAGGCCGGGATGTGTGTTTATGTGGGTGGCAGTGGTTGTATAGCTACAACAAGCTTAGAGGTAAAATAGGGAACAACACAGACAAGGCTGTTTGACATAGATAAATTCTGCTTATTCAGAGTAACCGGAGGGTGCAAAGCAAAAATAATAGGGCCATTTGCGGAATGGAAGCTTGCCAGATCTTACTCTGTTGTTGAGCAGATGCAAAGCAAAAAAAAATGCATTTGGGAAAGCTGACGTACATATGCCAATATGGCATTTACTCTGTTTTTCCCTTTTTTTTCCTCTTGATTCTGGCTCTAGTGTTGACACAAAGCATCTAACCAGGTTATGTTACTGTGCATTCAAACAGTGGAGCTGTCGCAAAGCAATCAATAAATCTATACATTCCTCTCTGTTCAGCCCACATTTATGATAGATTTCCCTGGTGATGTTATTGATTCCCATACACCTCTGTACTCAAACCTTTTTCAAATTGCATGTGAATCAAATCATCCATAGATCATTAAGTCAAGCTGGACCTTCATAGGTCGCAGACAAAGATGTATGTGAAATAATATTCTTGCAAAGGACCCTCGTAAAATTCCATCACACCAAAGGGACCAAGAAGATCCTGTTGAACCTCTTAACACTTCACATGTCAGATTTGAAAACATGTGCTGCAGGCTGGAAAGCATTTTCTGCAGACCAGCTTCCCAGTTGATGGTGTGATAATTGGAGGGGCATAATCTGGGTTGACCATTGTGTGGAGGCTGCATTATATTGTACTTTATTTTATCACTGGACATTAGTTTTGCTTTTGAATGTGATGGCTTACTCTGGCAGATGTAAATTAATGTTTTCTTGTGCCACAGGCTCAGTTACTGCTTTTAACCTGAAGAACCAGAGCCAGTATCTTTTTGAATTGTTAGATGTGGCTGACCTTGACTGATTAACCTCTTATTATTCATCTCTTTTATTGAGAATCAGAAGTTGTGAGCAGTGCATTTTAGGGGGAGATAGCAGTTGAACAATAACAAATTTTATTCAAGTGGTGTGTGAAGTTTTCAGAACATTAATGTATGGCTTTGTTAACCAATGTCCCAAATGCTGTTGATACCATTTGTAACACACATTTGTGCTGAGTTATGCTATTTTCCTAAAATCCAAAAATGTATGGAGATGGTGAAAAAAAAAAAAAAACACACACAAAAAACTTGGTTTAAAAAAAATTAGGACATATTGAGGATCACTGTATTTTCAGCAATTGGATGATGAGCCCTCCTGCTATCCAAACTGCTGACAAATCCCCAACTGTCATTAACCTTGGAAAGCAATACAACCTCTAAAGGTGTGGATCTTCAGTTTGTAGTTGTATAGTTTTGTGAGACTGTGACTGTAACGCAATTGAATTACAGGGACTTGCATCCGATTTGACTCACTCAATCGAATGTAAGCTTTCCAGATACCCAATTTATACAATTGCCAAGGTGTATCATAAACCCGTTGTAACCATAGAAATATTAATGATGTTTTTAGTCTGTACTTAAACTACATTATCATAATAAAGCCTGGCAAGTATAGAAGACACTTGTAGCTACCCACAGAGTCCCTTTTCATTCAAATCTCTTAATAGGTATACAACTGCATTGTAATTTCTGACAAAATGTCGATGTTAATTCCCCTCATATGATCAGACTTGCACAGCTTTCAAGGTCACTCAATAGTGTTCAACATTTTATCTATTTGTCCTCACAAACTAAGTTCCTCATTGTCTGAATGTCAGAAAACTGGAGCTTTATTTATACATCACAGATGGTTGGGGGAATATGAACTAAGCCATGTCTTGCCATGTCTTCTGTGCAATATGGTCACACAGCTGTGGATCTTGGTTCCATTGTTGGGTAAATCCAAATTTAGCTGTCCAGTTGGCTGCAAACAGCTAGCCTGCAGCATAATTCTTTCACTGGGAAGCCAAAATGCAGAAGAATGTTCTACATAGATTATCTTGGAAGCCTGTTGAATTTTTAACAATGAAATCCAGTTTAATATTGATAAAGGAACAATGACAGACATCCCTTTGGTTTCTCAGGCTGCTCCATTGCTCCACGTGACATTCACTCATGAGGGTTGACTGAACACTTCTCTCCAGTCAGAATGCAAAAGCCAATCTTTTTTTGCCCTGTCTCCACTGCTTAAATTGCTTGAATGTCTCTCGTCTTATGAAAAATCTATCAATTTTTAATGCACTCTGTCTTTTCAATTTAAATTTGTCTTGTCTTGTCAAAGTGAGCGTTTTTAGAAGGATACATTTAGAGTTAGTTATCAGAAAACAATGGCACATCTATTGTCTAAAGACTGCTTTGGTGGATTGCAATGTTTTGAGCAATGTTTGTTCTGCTTCTTCTATTATTAGCTTATTTTAGGTTTTTCTATGTACAATATCATCAGCTCAATGGCAAACATTTATGAAACATCATTTTTGTTGGCCTGTGATTCACACAAGCCAAGGCAGAAATTGTGACAAGATTAGAAAAATTCCAGCAGCAAGTGAAATCCAGAGAAAGGGAAAAGTCTAGAGGTTCAGCACGAGCCAATGAACTCTCCCAAATCTAACATGAGGAGCAGACTGCAGAGGGAAAAAGGGGAAGATCTTTCTAAGGCTCATTACTCCCCTCATAGCATGCCAAGTGCTGACCTAGCAACATCCCATCCACCTATCCTCCCCTTGCCCTTCAACCCCCTCCTCCAGCAGGTGAGGGAGTCGCATGCCGTCAGGCACACCCGCCGTCATCCCATTTGGTGTGTGACACCCATAAAGCAATGCAGGATGGTAGTGCTCCAAGAGCTTTAAAAGCAGCCAATGGCTACTTTAATGGATGGATACACTATTTAACTTAATTCATGCTCTGTTCAAGCCTTACAGGGAGGATTTGACCTCTCTTAGGTTAAATAATGGTCCCAGCGTAGATGGGTTGGTCGGGGGGCAAGAAGGAGATAAATGCACTGTGACATTCAGCTCACTCCAGCGTCCCCCGATGTGTGATTTCAGAGCAGTCTATTAGGCACACGCTTTGCTTAAACATGGGAAGAGTTATTAGACGGGGCAGCAATGACTGGGGGCTGTGCATAAGGCAGAATTTGAAAAGAGAAACGGGTGTGAAGGGAGCATGGCAGCCATTTATCAAGCAAATCAGGAAAAATAGATATAAGAATCCTTTGTAAGTGATAATATGACAGATTTAAAGGCCCAGCTTGCATTCTTTCTCTGGGTTTGGGCTGTCAGGTGCACAAAGCACGCAATGTAATGACATTACCTTGAGTTCTGAAAAATCTTTTGCATTTTTCAAATTTCCCGCTCATGAACAGTACAGTGAAATTTTAAGTGTCACATGGAAAGAAGAAAGACATAACTTCACAAACAGACTTCCACAGATGAGGCATGTTCATGTCAGAAGAGTGACTGCTGTAGACTTTTTTCCACCCACCAGCTCAACTAAATAACAACGGTGTTGTGTGTTTGATACATACAGCCCTGACCACAAATTGTTGATGGGGAAAGTATGAATGAAAATTATTAGTGTCTGCTACAATATGCCCTTAATGTTCAATTGTTTTTTTATAAAAACTACCTTGCTGTGGATATATGGTCCTAAAATCTGGAATTATAGAGCTCTTCTGCTGATCACTGCAAATAATTACAGCTATCACATCTTAGAAACTGTCAGAAATGTAGCACTGCAAGACCTTTAAACTGTGACAGGAATGATTTAATGACTTGCCCAGGAGCATGTATACGTTATTCATCGCTTTTCCGTTATTCATCTCTATGTGTTCATTGTCACACAGAGGAGGTCAAGCGGACTCTGTTACTTTAAATGCAGGTTAGCACAGAGATGCATTGAAAGGTCAGGCCAAGTTTGGCCATGCTGTCTCTCTCCATCTTTCTCTCTGTGAACATCCTAACATCCGCCCCCATCTGCATATTCCCAGAGTGACAAAACTAGTTAGCTGGGTAATAAATCAAACCTCGGCTGCCCAATTTGGTTTCCTAATGTAATTAATAAGTGCTAAAAGCATTTAACTGGCTATAATTTGCGGATGCCACTTTGAAGTGACTATTTAAGGAAAACTTTGTGTGCGCTTGGAAGAAAATATTATGTTGGCATTGGTATCTGTGCAAAAGCTGTATGCAACAACATGAAACTCCGGCATAACCCACGGTGAATACTTTCAGTAAAAACTAAAATCTAAGAAAGTTGCATGTATCAAAACCAATCAACATTTGCCGAATAAAAATGACAGAATAACAGATTATCCAAACAGTTTGTTATCCAGTATATCCAGTGAAAGTGGTAAATGACAAACCTATCATCAAATCTGTCAAACAGCGGTTGCCGATGGTTTCCCTTTGATTTTATTCGATTAGATTTGAAAATTTACTGACATAACATATTGCAATATATACAGTATCTATATAATATATGATTGCCAGAATCTTGATCAAGTGAAAATTTAATGCACAGATATCTATTTAATCCTGAACTATATATGTCACTGATTTGTCTTTAAAAGTAAATTCCCTGTTCCCTGATTTTTATTTTTTTTAATTTTTATTTTTTAACTTACTGCTTTACTTTAAGGTTGCTTTGAAAAAAACATTATCAACAGTTCCTAACAGCACATTTTAGCCTATCAACAAGATTGACTCTCTCAGAAAGGATCTATCAATTAAATCTCTATTACTTGGAACCCAATCCTTGCAGTCACTTCCAGCCTTGCTTAATCCCCTTCTTCACTTTCTCTCTGCAGCAAACCACTGAGAGGATAGTGTAGACAGAAGTGAGCAGAGGGAAAGCAAGAGAGAGGAAGTAGAGAGGGGTGATTGCCGAAGAGCAGAGCTTGTCATGAGTGGATTTATGGCTAGGGAGACAGCGGCGGGAGGCGGGCGAATTGATGGGTGACACATAATCAGCCTCCTTATCGCAGCCCCGCAAAACTGGATTGCATCCAGAGGCTTGTGATCCGTCCGGATTTGGCTA
Organism: Hypoplectrus providencianus; assembly: GCA_028566105.1. Taxonomy (NCBI): domain Eukaryota; kingdom Metazoa; phylum Chordata; class Actinopteri; order Perciformes; family Serranidae; genus Hypoplectrus; species Hypoplectrus providencianus. The sequence continues at coordinate 7,284,738 of JAOWBC010000935.1, read as the reverse complement.
ATGTCTCCCACTCCTCTCCTGAGCCCCGACAGCTCTCCGTTATCAGGGCCTGGCCTGGCCTGGGCTTCCTTTCCTTTCCTCTGACTGCTATCCCTCCACCCCTCCATCCATTCCCTCCTCCATGCTGTCTGTATCTTGACATGGTGTCAGGTGAAGAGGCAACTAAGGGTTTGTTGACCAGGTCTGTCTGTCCACCCCTCTCTCTGCCTAATTCTCACTCTCCAGTACTATTTTAGCCTCTCTCGGTCTTCCTCTACCTCTTACAGCAATTGCTTAAATGCCACACAAAGTTTTCACAAAATAAATCTTCAAATGCGCTCCTGAAATACAAGTACTACAAGTAATACAGTACCAATTGTTTGCAGTGTTGTTGGCAGAAAACAAACCTCTAATGTGTCACTGCTGTTAAAAACATTGCAACAAGTCTCTGTAAACTGCACTTGTTTGCATTTCGTAACCAAACATGCCGGTTTTTGTCAGGGATGTTTATTGTTTCGTGACTGGAGTTACAAAAGCAACAGCTCAAGGAAGGAGTGAATCACAGCTTTCAGAGTGGTTGGTTTCAAAGATTCACAAAGTGGTTTGAGGCTGAAATAGAGCTGTGCTATGACATAATGCTCTGGTTCACTCACACGAGCCCTCACAAAGTGAACGGCAAAATATTTTTTTCTTTAAATATATCATTGGAAAGACTTGTCAGTGTCCTGGAGAAAACAGTACAATATTTATGAGAATTCATAAGGGTTCCCAGGTAGATGCATACACAACTGTAGGTGGTGTTATTTGAGCAGATCATGAGCATGATCGAGCAATGCTTCCCTCAGACAGCAGTTAATGGTCCATTCTGAAAACCGAAATGATACGGCCTTTTACATGAGACAAAGATACTGCGTGAGGTGTGGGGCATATGCAAGCAAAGGTGTATGCCAGTGCCAGAGGAAGCCAGTTATGTCAGCTTGCTTATTTGGTTCATTTATCAACAGTTAGAAGTTGGAACAACAGGGGTGGCTAACACACACAATGATGTAACTTAAGTACCTTCACCGCCTCCATGAGCTAAATTATAACTTTGTCAGATCTGAAATACACACATACACATCTTTAGATTCAGTAAGACCATAACTCTGATGCATTGCAAATTGCTTTGCTGATGGCTAATTTGTTGATTCCATTACGCCTTTGATGGGAACCCACAGTGGCAGACTCTGAAAACTCTTGTTCTTAATATTGCAAGGGACTGTCGCTGGCAAAAAGCACACAAAGCTCGTAGTGGCCATTAAGCCATCACTCTGTTAAGTAGCAATGACACTTCACAACATATAAGCACATTCATTTGCTGTTCCTATTTGGAATTCAATATCCAAAACTTAGCTGCCCTTGAATGTTACCACAGTTTTAATAATTGGGGATTTGACAAGGTCCCTTTGCCCACATTTGTAATCATTTCTTCTTTTTCTGGTTAGTTTGCAGGGATATCTTACACATCGGCTAGGCTTTCTGTCTCCTCTTTCCTTCCTGCTGGACACCATGTCCTACTAGCAACAAACATGAATGCAGACCTTTGGTTAAGTCAGAAAGTGAACTAAAGTAAACCCAAAAAGTGACATAACAGGAGCCCTAAGCTTTATGCAACAAAGTAGTCAAAGCTGAATGTGAACCCATTGCTTTCTGAGCCCCAGGTAGCCGGGTTGTTAAAATGGACGATGTCTGCATGCATTTTGCTGACACTGCCAATCTCCATTTTAACTTTGGTTCAAAGTGAGAAAATTACCACATTAAATGACACAGCTCTGTGGCATTTTCTGTACTTTCTGTGTTGGCAAGCAGAATGCAGACAGAGTAATGAGCTTAATTGCTTTGCTTCAGAGCGAACATGAAGCTGTGTTGCCAGGCTGCTGGATTAAAAACCTTTACGATGTTGCCTGAGTGAGCCTCCTCTCACAAAAGACAATGTACTTAGATCAGGCTAGTTAACACACCAACATGTGCATTATCACAAATACCACAGGATACATGACAAATTAATATGGACTGAAAGCTTAATCAATTCAAATATTGTTGGATAACCCCATGCACAAACCTGTATGCACCTGCCCATTATATAATGAGAAATCCAAACTTCCATTCACAACATAAGGTAATGTAAAAACGGGACTTGAAGCAGAATAACTCCTCATACATGATGCACTGTTAAGTGCTGATACAAGCTCCAGCAAACATCATGGACCATAAAGAAACGGTACACTGACACACACAGCACAAAGGGTCTAATTTTAAACAGTTATAAACACACATCAACTGATTGTTCAATAAGATGAATGACAAGTTTCAAAATAATAGGCCCATTTAAAGTATACATGGATGCACAAATGGTTGCACTTAACATCTGCTGAGTGGCTCCTTATGTGAAGTCAAAGCTAAGAAATAGACATCCCTCTTCATGCTCACATTGTTCTTTTGTTTGGAATTGTATCACGGATTTAAGGCCAACATAGTGTGCACAATGTAAATTTCTTCTTCTCTTAAATAAAACGAACACAATGTAATGATACTGATTATAGTTGCTATTCTGAATGACAAAAAAAGCCAGTGCTGACATAATACAATAAGCTCATTACACAGGAAATATAACATTTACATATAAATTGACTTAAGTCACAATGCACTGTTTTTTAAGATTATTCCGTTTTATCAGTAAAGTTGGGGGGGGGCCTAATGATATTGCACTAAAACAAGGACAAAAATGCTATTCAGTCTCTGGAGAACATCAGCAGTCGTGCTAATCATGCCAGTTGCCCTTTAACTGAAGTTAAAGTCAGTATGCTGCATAATGCTTTCTGAGTATTAATGAAAAAAATAAGGTATAAATCTACACACACACACAAAACAATCTAACAATGGCAAAAGTTCTAGTGGAGCTGTTAAAGCGTATACCTATGCTTTGTCAGTTATTAGTGTGACAGCTCCAGCGGTTTGGTCAAGCCTTACCATTAGTCACAAGATGTATGTAATATTTTCAGGGAACTTTGTCCCTCAGATAACTTGCATCTTTCCTCTTGTTGTTGTTGTAAAACTAGATTCCAGGGTGTAGAGTCAGAAATTTTAGAAATTCTAATATTCTTCCAACAGTGGCCAGAGAACTATGAGCTATAATTCACCCTGTAGTTGGTTGCAGCAAAACCCATCTCAACTAGCAGCAGGTAAAGTATAGCAGCTACAGCTGGTGTTCATTCAGGTTTAACAGTTATCTTTCTTGTGGACCAATGTCCATCTTTTTTTACTGAATGATGATGATGATGCTGGTGTTGATGATTATAATATTCTGGGGAAGATGCAACTTAGCCCTCCAGATATCATTGCCTCAAAGATATTCCATTGAACAAAATGTGCCTCCATTATGAGCCCTGGACTACTTGGATTTGGATTTTTTTTCTTAATGACTCTGAAAAGTGGCCATTTGCAACAGGTGGTATCTCTTAATCATTATCTAAATCTCCTCCTCCAGTAGGGCTGCGATTTTCCCACCAAGCAACAGCCACATGACAAATGCTTGCTTTAAAAGCAGTTTAAGAGGCTTGCTGTCTGTGTCCGTGCTGTGATGGTGTGAATATATGAGATCGTCAGTGAAGAGAAAAGAGAGGCCAAGTAACATCAGCCCACCCCCACTGATTTATTGTTTGCAGAACTACATAAGGGAAACATTTACTTTGGTTAGTTAGCTAAAGCACGAGGGAACATGATGATTTACTTCATCACAACAGAGTGATGAAAACCTATGCGGGCTTGCTACAAAGTTCCATGTCAGCACTGAAAAATGGAAACATTTAAAGAAGCATATCATCTCAGAACTGCTCAGTGTGTTTACAGTGTTTCAGTAACGCGCTACTCAAAGCTCTTTTCATTTCATTTCAAAAATGCATCACTCAACTATTTACAACCAGGCAAGGCAGTGTTTAATACTCAAAGACACATTTGTATTCACTGTTCCAGTTTTCTTCGAACCATGTCTATCTAGGTATGACCTTTTATGTACTTCAACTGGAGGATTAAGATTGAGAAGGTTCTATTTGGACCTTGGTGTAATTCCTTTCCATGTTACTACTCTTCAAAACAGTGTAGATGTTTGCCCAGGCTATAAAAATGATTGAATTCTGTTGTTTCAGAGCTAGAGGATAGGTTTTCATTTTTTTTTTTGAATGAGTGCCTCATGACAGTCATTAGTTTTCACACAGCACCATCCCATATTGATCACTTGGAGTGGTCAAGATATCTGATATCACTTTGTCTCAGTCATCAAATACATGAGATCCACCATCTCCTCCAGATCATAGGACAAAACAAATCTGCACACATTATGTGTATAGGCTTTTTATGTCAGAACAGGGTACTTGATATTGCCCTAAACTATGACACACATTTAACCAGTGATACAGTACAGCAGAAAAAGGCAAACACTGAAAAACAGAACCTTAATCCAACTCTACATATGTCCCCTACACAGATTTAATGTAATTATAAATGTTTGATCATGGTCGTGGGAACTGCTTGCATGTATGATAAATAACAGGTTTGTTCGGTCATTAGAGAGCAGTAAAGTTGTTTGTGTGGGTTTCTTGGCAAGTATGCCCTGAGGTTTGGAAGCTGCCATGGTGTATGCGGTCAGCAGGTCAGATGTATCTGGCAGCTCATAGTTCGACCGCTCCACTGCCCGCAGACTCAAAGTGTATTCTTTACACAACAACACTTTTACAAGACAGCCTTCAAATGTAGGGAAAGTTAGCCTTGGATAAAATCCTAACCAACATTATTTTTTGCAGACCATAGCTGTTAATGTCTATGACAATGGAAAAATACCAACTTTACCAGCCCATTTCATTGCACATTATTTCATACCGCATTTGAACTTCGATATTAAAATCATACGGATGGATACTGAAAATAGACAGCCCGTGGGGGCTGAACTTATTTTAGACCAGATAATTGATAATTTCTGATGTTACCACTTCTCTAGTACTTTGTTTTCATGTAATTATACTGTATCAAGCTACATTTTCTCTCCTGTCTTCTCTGTTGGAACTGAGCTCTCCAAACATACAAAGTCAAGGAGAAGTGAACCAGGTTAAGTAAAGATAATTCAAGGATTACTCAATTTGACATTTGTTACTGTATCAATACAGTACAGTTGATGTTTTAATTTGCTCTATAAATATTTAATCCTAACCAAAACAGCATGCCATCTCAAAGCAAGTCTGAAAGCTGTCTGTATATAGTCAAACTGCTCCATATTCTGTAATGTATTTTATTATTTGCCAAAACTTTGTAAACTTGGCTGCTTGCAGAGACAAATCAGCCCCTCCATCCCCTGCATGCTGTGAATCCAATTCACTGCATTTTATGCAGACACGAAGAGGTGTTCTGTGTGTAAGTATTTGACCACCAAAGACAGTAAACTGTCTGGATCCACATCCTCTCAACGTGGACCTTAGATATTGCATTCACAAAAATGGAATAGACACAGAGACAACTCAAAATCCTAATGCCTTTAGCCACGGCGGCTGTCCACACAGAGGCAGAAATACAATTTTTTAGCTGCAGGGAGAAGGGACACACTATAAAAGAAACATATCGAAAACTGATTTTTATATTAGGTATAGATGTTTAATATATATTTTAATCTGAGCTAAACTTAACATGAGTTCAACAATGCTAAACTAATCATTTCCATTCTAATATTCCTTCACAACATATCCAGTAAAGGATTTTTTACTTACAGTTTACCCTGTGAATTCTTGAATAAAATAGACAAATAAATAAACAGTCTACACGTAAAAGCAAAGCAAAGTAAAAGCAAATTTTAAAGGGTTAAAGAAAACAAAATGCAACTTAAAAGAATTCTTAAAACGCTGCACTGGTAGAAAAAAAGGACACTTGCTGATCGAAAAACATGTCCGACAACAATAAATTGAGGTGAAAAAGAGTAGGGAGCATGGAAAATGTCCTTTGTGACACTGCCGCTCACTCTGGTGAACACACATTCAAGTGCTCCCTCCTTCTCTGATCTATGGACTGTCAAGTTGGATATTTGCTGAAATACTTTATCCCATTTGTACTGCACCAATATGAACTGCCTCTGACACTAGCTGAAGGAAAGGGGGGTTTAGAGAAGCCACAGAACACTTCTCTTCTACTCTGTATAAATTAAAGTGTTGGTGAGTAAGCTTAACCAGAAAAGTATGTGAATGATATTAGTTGAACGTCAGTCACGCTATTGGTTGTTGTTCCTAAATATTGTTTTTTTTTTTGTTGTTTGTTTTGTTTTGTTTAGGGGTTTTTTTCTGTGGCTTTGTATTGGAAAGGTGAATCATATTGTAGACTGACCCAACAGCATTATGCTTGACATTTGGGTCCAATTTCGGTCAGGATTATTCACAGGCAGGGTCCAATGACGGGAGCTTTCCCTTTGGAAAGGACACATGTGGGTGACCTTGGAGTGCAACACTTCAACAACAAATAATAATACAGAGCTAATCTACTGGTTAGTGTCTGCCTCAAGAACTACATGTGGACCTCAAGTTCTGCAAACTAAATCACATCAGTGTCTGCCTTTGTCAGCCCCTCCAAATTTCCTGACTAAAGAAAAGACAATAAGGCAACAAACTCTGACAGAAAGAACGATAATGATGTAGTGCCAGTGAATCCCTGTAAAAACAACTGTCAGTTTGGGCCTTGTGCTGATTTGTGGTTTTTGGCAGCCCAACATGGTCATTAAACAGTGGCCAATGTTTACCACACTACCCCACCATGGTGGTCGAAGGTAATAATATCTTTCTGATGTGACATGTTTATTTACAGCAAGCGCTAAATATTGGAGGAACCCAAAACTGCGGGCATACATGCCTGGTTAATTTTAACTACATTTTTTACACGATGAATAAAAAATAAAATGAAACTAAGAATCAGAATTGATAATTTTTTTTTTTTTTTTAAATATACCTAAACCATTATTGATTGTTTATAATTCTGTTTCTTTATGTTTTCCTTTGTAGAAAAAAGTTTTTCAGCTTCAAAGCAGCTGCGAAGAGATCATTTCGAAACAGCCTAATTTGATTAAAGCATGAAAACCTTGGAACCAAACTAAGAAACCAGTGGGACTCGTGTATTACATACTTGGAATTCAGCCCATGTTAAATAGGAAGTATGTTGTATGTTTCAGAATAATGATAGTATTTTCCACGATCATTGAAATTAACATTCAAACAAACTACAGTTTATCCAAACACAAGTAGCCCTGTTGTCATATTTCTTCATGAAAAGAACCCACACTTTGGACAGTTAATTCTCCTTGCCATCACTACTTGTTGCAAGATTCCAGAAGAGTTTGATATTGATCCTTTAGAGATTTTTCACAAAGTTGCAAATGGCAGGCATTGATAAAGGAATTCATAAGGTTGTGATACTATTACTAAGGACAATGTTTAGCTTCTCAACAAGAGACAGTTTTAGGTTCCCATCCCTAATTACTGCAGTACTGTGTAGACGAAGGCTTACTTTGGAGACAAAGAAAAGGAATAGTTGACCACCATTGATAACTTAAGGTTGAACTGGAAAATGTGCTCCCCCTGGCTCAGAGACAACTGCCCCTCCCAAATTTCCTCACGTCTCAACTGTTCTGGTGAAGCTGGTGAGGTCCCACTTGTGAGTAACTGGGTGGAAAAGGCATTTCTGAAAAATAGTATCTGCACTCAAAAACTACAGACTATGGTGTTAATTAAATGTCTAGCATGAGTCTAGATATTTACTATTGTACTGCAGCCACTTGTTAAATCACGAACCATGCGAAGATGTTTGAAGAAGGTTCAGGCTAATCTTTAAGTTCAAAGTATAACTTTTGATGATGATGTCACTTCATTTCCAGTTTAACCAATTTATTGAAAAATGAAATGTAGGCATTCAGCTTCAAACAATAAATCCTTCCTCCTATGGACTGTTGTAGGGTACACAAGTAAATTGAAGAGGTCTTTGAGAAGCCACGACAGCTCCACAAACATTAACATTTTTATTCTCCTCTCATCGCTAACAGCCCCAGGGAGACCCAACCATGCGTATTCTATTAACAAAAGGCACGCCCAGTGCTCCCAAGTCTCAGTCTCGATTCATACACATCCACAAATCCCTTGGCAAAAGCTGTTTGTGTTCACTAGAGCCTGCAAGAGGGACAGACAGAAAAAAAACACTCAGACAAAGACAGAGAAAGGAGAGAGAGATGTAAGAAAAGCTGAAGAACAAACGCTCTACAGAAAAACGTCACTTTTGCAACAGTACACAGCCTTTGGCTGAGCTTCTTTATTGTTTATCTGGGTGAAACCACTGTTTTACCTTCAGGGTCTCAACCTTGGCTCCTTCATTAGCCTGTAGATCCATAAAAGTGTCACACAAGTCTGGCAGTGGACAGCATCATGTTGTCTTTCCTGAATGTCAGCTTTCCTGCCTACCCCACAGTGCAGG
>JAOWBC010000935.1:7259256-7276133 GCA_028566105.1 Hypoplectrus providencianus | reverse complement strand
AGGTATTATGAGCCACTCATGATGCATCATTTATTGTTTCAGCATATACATTGTGATGTAGGCTTGCATAATATTCATTTTACAGGACTAATGCAGTCCACTCTTGGACCACTGTGTGGGGGGATTCACTCAGGGGATCTCTCCCTAGAACTGACTGGGCCGAACTGGCTGTATGTTAGTTTGGAAAGACTACGAAGACTACTAAGAGCTACTAAAGCTACAGCTTTAATAATTTGTTGTTGTCATGACGTGTCAAATTTATTACAAATAATTATTTCCATTGCTTATTTGCTCAACCCAGCATACTGAGGATGCAAGAATCAGATGAACTTCATGAGTGTTTCATATGTGATTTTTTGGGTTGAATATGACTTTAGGAAAAGCTAACCTTTCTCTTTGGTGGTCCAAATATAAGCTACTCTGTAATAACTGCAGTGTAGTGACGTCATTGAAACGTAAAAAGGCTTTGAGGCATAAAGAGTGCAAGAGAGGTGATTCATGTCTGCAGTCAAATCCAGCTAGGATTAAAAAGCTTGATGCTTCCCTGGACAGGTAAAGCAAAGGTAATCTGAACTTTGATACAAGGATTTGATAACACCCAAAATCAACATTAGCTGTGATCCTCCCTTTGTCACACGCTTCAATTATATATTGTGTTCCTCAACCTGAAAATGATTATACTTTACAGAAAGGCAAATATCTGTTCCAATTGAATAGTTTGCTTCGTGCACACATTTGAGTTTTCTGCACTCAAAACATGAGGACAGCAGGGATCGTTTTCTTGTCTGATAGAAATTGAATGCATAGTTTATTTCACAGCAGGTACAAGTAGAGCCAAGTAGAAATGCTGATAGTGGAAGTTGTTTGCCCAGCAGGTAAGCAACACATCACTGACATTTGCCTCTATTCATTCACACAAGGTCTTGGGCCTGCTGTGAGCTAGCCAGTCAGAATAGTAAAATGGTCTCCTCGGTGGGCAAAGTTGAAGAACCAATCACACTTATGAGTTGGCTTCGCTCAGGGAGTAATGATACATTCATGATCAAGTTTCATCCCATTTGGAAATGACGGTGTAAATTTCCTCCAACCATCTATAAGAGCTTTCATATGCTCAACCACCAGATTGACATGATTCAGTAATTAGAACCGTTCTCAGTGAGATGACTGACTGGTGTTTGACTTGGAGGAGTTAACTTGTAAACTGTAGAACAGGCAGGAGAGGGCATAATGTGTGTAATACATTCCCATTGTAAATAACTAAGTTTGGTCTTGGGATCTATGTGTTTCATGATCTCACAAACACATTATAGAGCAAATTTGAGTGAGAAAATCAGTTCAACAAGTTTACTGTTGCCAATTCTAAATCCAACTTTCTTGGACTTTGAGTACTGCACTGCACTCGGCTCTGATAGTGAAAGGTGTTTATCATGTAATGGTATCCACAGTGGAGCCACTGCAGGGCGCAGATAGCAAGCTGCTGTTTTCAGATCAGTTCTGTTCCAGCAGTCATAATGGTTGTTGCTATGATTAAAGATGGAGAGACAGTTCTTGGACCTTCATCTTGCTTTCTCGAGGGCAAGTTAGGATGGAGGCCATTCATTGCTCAAATGACAAACACAAACGCAATTGTGTTTTTAGACTTTTTTGAAAGTTGTGTTTAATTATGTCCATGCCTTATTCCCCATCATACGAATCCTAGGTCTCCTAAGGATATCTAGGAAGTTTCAAGAAAGTTTTCCTGTGGCTGGCTTATTTTAACCCTAAAATGCATAAACGCATCATAAACTTCAGAAGAGTTACATCATTCATATCCCAGGCTTTTTCATGTCATACCCATAATGTGTTACAGCAGTAAAGAGAGGATATACATTTTCAGTAAACATGTCTTTTGCCCACCATTCTGTCTATTTTCACATCTCATCTTAGTGGGGTCATTTCTACATCAACTTCCAAAGGCAGAAAGAAGCAACAAAGATTACTTAGAGTGACAAGAGATCCAGCCAGGTCCTTACATATTACTGCAACGGCTGTTGTGATTTTAGGCAAGGAAAGGCAACACTGCCCCCTAGGTATAGAAAATGTATCATCACCCAGAAAAGCTAAGAGAGGGTAAGAGAGAACAGATTCCTTTTCAGTTGGCAAGTTTCGTCTCGAAAAACCTATAATAAGCTCGTACTGATGCCTAGGTTGTTAATTAATGTTGATTAATGTTCTTAAAGTTGGGCAAATAAATAACAGCAAACATTTTTCTTAGGCAGGAATGAATGACAACAGAAAAGAGCTGATTTTAATATGTATGCCATTGGAACTGATTCTAGAGCCAAAGACAGGATAATATAAAATATATAATATATAATATATAAGCTACATGTAGGTCTGCATCTTTTAAGGAAGGTGCTGCAATACCTCATTTTTTAAACTCAACAGTACCATCAATGGTCAAAATTGGTGCTTGACAACAATCTCCATTTGAGGAAGCAGTGAGCCCATCCACAGCCCTTCAATCCCTTCTCTTCTTTTCATACTGTCTCTCATATGCAGCTCAACTCATTGCGCCTGGCTGTAGCTAATCTGGCTCTAAGCAGCGTGGGCGGCAGCGGGCAAGGGCACAAAGGGGATGCTGGGTAAAAAACTGTGGGGAGACAGCAGTGATTGACGGCTATAATTAGCCTGCCGAAGTTGTGCCGACGGAACGAGGCCGAGGGGAGGAGCTGGGGTGTTTGGAGAGCATCTAGTACACTTGGATACACACAAACTTGCACGTTTTTATGCAAACAAGTGTCACAATGTATGGGCACAGAAATATGTAATCCTGCAACGGTTTTCATTATACTAGAACAAATGGCCATTGTAAGCCCACACACTTTTTTCGGGATGGCAGAGGAATTTCTTAACTTTTTCTACTGGTAGAGAATCAAAAATTAAATAAAGATATGTTAATAATCAAGTATTATGTGATAGGGTGTTCTGAGTGAAAAAAAAAACAAAAAAAAAACTGCTCCTTCGCTTAAGTTCCATAACCACAGTGCTGTGACTATAGCTTGAATTGTTTGGATATAACACAAACATAAAAAAGCACACGCTGAAGCAACATGCACTGAGCACTTGAACACAAAATCTTAGTAACAGCATTAGTACAATTTAAACCGGAGAAAAACAGACAAGGCGATAATGGGCAACCCTGACGGCCTTGAAGCAACACAACTTCTGATCACGTTAATGGAAGTTTTGCACCCCGTCTCGCTCCTCTTGGCTCCTTTTATGTGGAATATCATGTCACTGTCAGCGTGCCCATTAAGGCAGAACGAGGGAGAAAGGGGTGCAACTTGCTGCCAAATGGTCCAGAGAAATGAGGATTCCATCAGGCTGACAGACCCCTCGCCAGCTTTCTGAAAAGGTGTCATTTGCTTTAATTTGATTGTTTTTTGGTGGCCAATAATATGGCTTTTATTTAGCCCACCTGCAGATCTTCCTTTTTCTGCCCCTCTGCAAATAGGCTTATGTATACCTGCATGCAGATCAGTTTAGAGTATTTAATATTCAGAGATATTTGAGAGCACTGTATTTATAGCCAACAGCTACCCTGATCATCTCTAGCATTAGTTTCTATAAAGAGAAAAATATGAACTGGATTTTAAGTACCGATAGCCTTTTACAGAAGTTTTGTTTTTTTATGTGGTTTGCTCAGTACACTTTACCTGACAGTTTAAGACAATTTCTCAACAGTTTAAATGGAATCTGTGGTAAACGTTTATGATATGGTCATTGAGAATGTATTCATAGAGAACTCAACTAATTTTACACATCAATGTATGTTTACAAGTCTTAAAGATTACGACTGCATTTGGAAGGTGGATAGTGTTCCACTCTTGGACCACTGTGTTTTCTGGCTGCAAAAGGAGCTATGAAGTGTCTGATAAATTGCCTCATGTGATGTCAAGTGAGTCTAAATCAGGTGGAGTTGAAAACTATGTGTTTGAATATATAAAATAGGGATGTGGAATTAGGAAGAAGTCTCACCAGACCCGTTTTGTCTGCTTGAGTCTAGTGGCTACATAAGCCACTATTGGCATAAACAAACTGAAAAAAACAAAGTGACAGCTTGGGTGTTGCATTTTTGGTGTTATAGACACTGCATAGCTAAACAAGGAAGACTAATGCATGGAATCACAGACAGCATCTCTGGTTCTGCAGAACAGATTTTTACTGTCCATGACTATGAGTCCAATAATGTTCCAATAAAAAACCCCACATACTGTTACTTAAGTCTTTGTTCCATAAAAAGAAAACTTCAGTCTCCTTACAGCAACCTTTTTAGATAAAGACACAAAATGGTAAAAAAAAAAATAAAACAATAAATAAAAAAAAAATAATAATAAAGTATAAAATACTTTGATCCTTTTCTATATCAGTGTCCCTAAAAAGGCTCAGAGCAGGATCAAATTGTGCTGTGATTTAGCTTAGCCGATACAACTGTCAGCACCCCCTCTGACACATGGAATTCATAGCAACAACCTCTTTTTCTTTATAAGGTCTGACTGCTTCCAGCCTGCACCATAATTCTTGTAAAAGTGGAGGTTTCAGAGTAGTGTCATAATCTCATAATTGTGCTGGGCAATTATCACTATTTGATGTGTCATAGGTTACAGGGCTGTTTCTTTAACTTGGGTTTTAAACTAAATGGCTTTGAATAGATCAGTACACAACTGGGTATTTACAGCACAACATTTAAGCTGCTATTTAGATTTTTTTTTTCCATAAGCCCTTGATTGTATGTTTCAAAATGCAAGAAATACCATTAAAATATATTATGAAACTTAAAATGCAAACAATTTCCTCCAATTAAAACCACAAATTGCATAACATATCACTGCTCTAGAAATATGTAATGATGTAAATTAGCAGTAGCAAGGAGACTTTGAGGCAGAAAGAAACATGGCTTATAGAGAGAGGATATAACCCATTAAGAAATTAATGCCACAACATTGATCCTACTAGCTAGTATGGCTCTATCTATTGTGCGTGACAGTGCATTATAGCATTTCTGCTGGACCCAAGTGGAGCACAATAATTCCCCACTCTGTGATTGACAAGTACTCACTCTCTCGAGACCTTGTTGGTACACTCAGGAAATTAGAAAATGAAAACAGATTAGAAAAATGCCACAGGACTGCTTCTATCCATGGCAGATAAAATAGCCTCACAGTGTGCCACTACAGTCACATGTCAACCATATCGACTTCACGCACCTTCTAAAGCTCTACTGCAATCTCAAAAACACAAACTTTGCCTTCCTGCTGCTCTCCGACTATGATGGTTGAGCTTGGTCTGTCTAGCCCGAGGCTTAAACTGGTGTGTTATTTGTCTTCTTCTGAAAATGTTCACATACAAGTTAAGTTATTTGCTGTCAAGGAGGCAGGAGGCATGTCATAAACTAAAGATTTGTGGAGCACCTTCACTGGCTGCACAGTTTTTGAGACAGAATAGATACCTTTAGGGGCTTTCACACTGCCAGTTCAGTAAAGTCCACATCACAATTTTAATAAGATACTTTTTTAAAACATGGGGGCCTGCAAATACACCAAGTTGGTCTGTGTACAATTCCAGGTATCTATTACATTCCAACTTTAATGTATATTTTATACTGAAACTTCTGAACATCTCTAAAAACTTGTATTTCATTGCAACAGCATTGAACTGTTGCACATCTTTATGATGGAAACAAAGCATTGTGGTATTCAAATAAAACAATCTGTGCTGAAATCCGTTACTGGTTAATAGATATGTGTTTGACTACTGTGCATCCATGATAATTAAGAAAAATAAAATCTGCCACCTACACATACATAATTACAAAAATAACAGTTCACTCTCTTTCCCAGTGATAATCAGTTTCTTTTCCCAAAACTTGCTTTAACTGCTGAAAGTGGGAGCAATTTCTATTCCGTCAAAATGTCTTCTCCTTCATGGATAGAGTCTCCTATCTCTCCCTTTTCTGCTTTAAAAACTGACAATAAGTCCAACATTGTGCTGCTCTAAATCCACTGTTTACCAGCAGGTTTAATGCAGCAAGCCCTTAATTGCATTCATTATCTAAAGCTCCAGGTCTGGGCCAAGGTTGTGGAAAGAGATGGGGGATTTCAGTTATCTCTTGTTTATTCAAAAATATATATAATAATAACTGCCAGTACTGTAGATAATAGGTAATGAGCACATATTGTGAAAATAAATAATGAAAAAGGAAAAGGATTTCCTCTGCACTTTTATCATCCCCGTTTTCCATACAGAAAAGAAATAAGGATGTGTAGGCCATCATAGCTTAAGACATATTGAAAGTCTGGAGGGAAATGGAAGTTTCTTTGTGTGAGGGGACACATAATGGAGTCCTCTCCATCCCCTGAGGTGAAGTGCAAAATGGATATATAATTGAAAAGCAGTGCATGAACATAAAAAAGTAATGTCTGAGTTTTACCTATAAGGACAGCCATGTCAGTGGTCATTAAAATCAAACTTAGGGAAAGATCAGTCAACTAAAATGAATAATCAAAAATATATACTGCAGCAAACATGTGGCAGTTTGTGCTATGGAAAGTGTCTCAAGCACCACATTGTCCATGATAACACAAACACTGTCACTGCTGGTAGCATATAAAGCCACTGTTGAACAGCTGCAACAAAATGTATGGAAGAGAATTTGCAGAGCTTGAGATATTTGAACATCTTATAGTGACATTGCAAATTATACATGAATGTTAAGTATGTTAAGCTCACAGTAAGTTAACTTAACGTTCATACATGTACATAGTTCTGAAAGGATATTATATGACTACCATATTGGGTTGAAATGACTTAACATATGCACCCTTTTTTCCATGACTCAGGACTTGTTGATAGCATTTGCCTGTCCAATATTGCTTACATCTTTTAGGCAGCACACAAATTGTTAGAAGAGTCATTTTCACAGGAGAACACAAGCATCTTTACAACCAGATCCAAGAACAGACCTTTGTGTGGATCTCCCCGACAGCTTCAAATGAAACTCCCTTCAAATAATCTCAAAGAAATCACTTTTGAATGGACTATGTTTACTTCAATTGATTGCCTGATAAAATGTTCTATTTTACAAGAGGTACTAACAAGACCAATCAGGACTAAATTGACATGACTATATTACCCACACCAAGTTGCTAAAAGCAGTGCTGTCCCAAAAGGGCTTCAGAGTAAATCAACTATTGTCCCTCAGACCAATAAACAGGTATTATAGATTTTAATCACTGATGCTAAACTGAATACAGAGAGCACAGCAGCAAAGTGAAACTGAAAATGCAGTTGCTGTGTGACAGAGATGAAAGGCTTCTTCAGCATATAGGTGCATTTTCTAACCATGTGTAGTAAAGAGCAGAGGCAGCAGTGTTTACAAAATTAAATATCTCCCAAGCACACAAAGTGAATTTCAATTCTATCAACCAGGCAGGTTTGTGCAGTTCCTCTATTGAACAACGCACTGGAGCCCTAAAACCTCAAATTAATTGGCATTCTCTTTTAATGAAAGGACTCATACATTAGCCTCTGAGTGAATGCATTACAACCACCTGGCAACCAAGCACATGCTGATTCTGACTCAGTAAGGTGTAAGCTCGCATCCCAGTGAGTTACATCAGATGACATATGTAGGGGCAGATGGGATGGATAGTTCTTCCAGGTTTATTTATCAGGGATGTCGGCAGTATGTTGTACCAACTGATCAAGCCAGGTGCCAAATCAGATAACAACCTGATTGATGAAAAATGCTCCAACAAACACCCACCTGAATATGGAGCACTGACAATCAAAATGCAGTTACTTGACCTGAAACATTTTTGTAAATTATGGTAAAACACATTAACTCATTTAATCATGAAAAAACTAATTAGATGCTTGAAGCTAATAGCCTTTTAAACTCTTTGTATAAGATCACACATTCTCTACAATTACAGGACATAAAAAATTATAATTGCAGACTTGTGTCAAACACATCTTGCTGGTCACTGTCTCTTTGCTGAAAGCAAAAGCCTACACTTCCGGTCCAATGGGACATTGCTTGCCTCATGTAGACCATATACTGTTCTCTATTGCTTGCAATGTGCATTCACCACTCTCCCTCCTTCATTCTGTCTTCCTCTCTATCAACTGTATACCTGGCAGTTATCCCAGAGTACAAAGAAGCTCAAACAGAATCTCGAGACTTGTCTTCATAATTTGTACCCCATTTCTCTTTCTACTTTTCCTTTGATGTTTGCCTTTCGTTCTCTCTCTTACCATCTATATGACACAAACATTTTCGCGGATCTCAAAATAGAATTAGGGTAGGAAGGAACACAGAAATACAGCACGAGTCATGTGACATGTCCCCTTCATGAAAAAAACACCAGGGAATGAGGATGGTTGGTCATCTGCACCTCTCATCCTGTAAATGAAATTAGAGCTACTCTGATGATATTTGAGTATTTTCATTTTACAGCACTTGAAACATCTCCACTTCATCGAATAGGGAGCCATTGTACTTGCAAAGCATTTATTTTAAAGCTTGTGAATCTATTGCAGATTGTGCTTACAATGACTCTTTCACTAAAAACATTTGGCTGTGTAGTATTTAAAGTCAAAAAACAAAAAAAAACACAGTGAGAGAAAGGGATAAAGCAAAGATATACAGCATTTGCTTTGGTCCCACAAATCACTAAACCAATCCCTGGAAACACACCAAAGTCACGGTTAGTCCTGCTCAGAATCACTGGTAAAATGCACTCTGGCTCACGGGGGAAAACACAGCCAACTCATCGCTAATCATGCTCAGAAATATAGGTAAAATACACATATCAGAGGTAGGAATTTAGACATATATGTGTTATGGCAAACTTAAACTATCTGGGTTACTTGGTCAGAGTGGGGCTATTCCTTAAGGACACGGGAAGTGAGGAAGAGTTTGGTTATAAGTTAGGGTTAGCAAAAGATATGGGACAGTATGGGACAATACACAATACAATACACAACATGAGTTCAGTATAAAATAACTGAATGTTGACTTTTAGGGACATAAATAGCAGTCTAATGGGTAAAAGTCCTGTGTATTCAACTAATCCAACCACCAAGAACTCTGTTTGTCGTTCTTTGATACTACTTCAACTGACTTCGTCTTTTGCTTCCATCATAAATGCGACAGCAACTAGAAATCACTGCTTAACCAAATGATATATGGCTTGTAATATGCTGCTTGCATAGATGACCTCCACAGCCACGACATTGTACACAAGTCAGTCGTGTACTCATGTATTAATAACATATTGTGCATACAATATTTTTACAAAAAAAAAAAAAGCATTCGTCCACATACAAGTATGCTAAGAGCAATTAATTCAACTGTGGGATTTGCAGGATTGCCAGCCCTGCGGGCTTCATTCATTGGAAGCAGGACATAATGCCATGAAGCAGAAACATAAACACCGATTAATTTTGATATATGAATGCAAATAAATTATATGTTGGTTGTTCATGCAGTTGTCTGTTTTGGTCTGCTGGGGCAACAGAAAAAAAAAGAAAGAAACACTGAAGTTATTTCAGTAATGGTGTCGCCACCTTGCTGAATTTATAACCCTTTTAATATGGCAGGAAGGAAAGAGGAAAGGGGGAGACGATTTTTATCTGAAAGAGGAAGAATGACAGTTCCATTACCTGAGAGTCGCAGATGCTGCCTGCAATCCAACAAGTAGACTTTTTCTACCCAATGAGTGCTTATCAATACTGAAGGCGTGCCATTTTGGACCATCAGCAGTGAGGGCTCTCATCGATCAAACCCTGAAAAGTCAATCATGGTTTTCACTAATCAAAACCCAAAAAGATTTAAGGTGTCTTTTGACTAGGACCATGTGAACCATCATACTGTATGTAATTAAATGAATCTGCTTCAAGGCTTTGCCAAATTGATAATTTTCCACTGCATTGATAGAAAAGTGTAGCCCAATATTCACAACAATCTCAACCACACACGAGAATACTGAATTGTGAGATGTGCAAATGACTGCTTTGGAGTAGTCAGTTTATTAATGTAACTCTGTATGTGGTACATATGTGGTTCATACTGTTGCATGTTGTGTTAGGCCATGCTACTCAGCATGTTTGTTCGATATAACCCAAACATTCAGGAGGTTTTTACTGGAAATCAATTATCCAGAGAGATCGCTTGCTCTTCAAAATAATGACACATACAGATTAAAGATGATTTTAACACTCACCATAGCAGTTTCACATTGAAAGACCATGTTTCTCAAATGCTGTTCTCTGGACAGCTCCCACTAACATTTGCTCAGCTTTAAAACATCCAAAGACTTAAATTCTTTATCCACTTAAAATATACAGTTACAGACCAGGATTTAAAAATTAAATAAATAAATAAATAAATAAATAAAGTGTATTGTCAACCTGCTGTCACATGTACAAATGGCATACTTTTCATCTCATCAGCTCACTGTAGATGTGTGTGCCAGAGTGGCCAGTGTGCTGCCCACTCCCTAATCTTTACACAAATACAATCAATGACCAATTGTTACCATTAAAATGGTCACTCTAGCTTCTACTCTGTTCTGATGTCAAAGCAGCTAATGGTTCTCTAATGCTAATTAAACTTTAAATATAGATCAGTTGAGCACATGTAAGCAATCATCTTCGGGGCATCAGGGGCCCTAATGTAAAATGTCAGCCAAGCATACATAATCAATTTGCCAAAAATTCCACAGGAATAAAATCAGGCATCACACTGGCACACTTCATTTCACATATTAATTCACTGAACAGTGACCGCCTCTCATCTCACTAACAATGTTGAGCCTACAGATGGAGAAAAAAAATTCAATAATAACGGCAGAGTCCAGTAATAAAGTTTATCTTGAGCTCCAGAAATTGACATCTTCTCCTAGAGGGTGAGACATGAAGTCAGAATTGCTTGATATTGTTTCCAAATTTTAGTAACTTTCAAATATCCAGATAATTAAATTGTTTCCTTAGTCAGAGGTCATTTTGAATGTTAAGGCAGCCACAAATAGATTTTCATCCTGTGAAAAAATACTGGGTGCATTTAAAGAACTACAATATAAAAGATACAAAGCATCTGTGAACAGTAAAGCTAATATCATCTGATGTTAATAACCTTTATTTCAAAGTACAAATGCATGCCCAAGAGCCAGTAGATTTAGACTTTAATATCTATGAATAATTAAAACTCTGGGAAAAGACCATTAAGCTGGCCAATAAAGATGAAGGGAACTGTCATGTTAAATGCTGAAACTTTGAATAATCTCTGAATGGCTCTCATTTGGAAAGAATGACATTACACTGAATCACATTTTGGTCAATAAGGTTAAAAGCTATCAGTCCCACGATGTTATAGAAAAGGAAAGCCCCCATATCATTTCAATACTGAATACAAAACATGCTGTTCCTAATTGTAGGCCACCTGTCCTAACTAATATTTCTTTAACTCACAAGCTTGTTCAAGGTTTGTTTGAGCTTTATAGAGCTTGGAAAGGAAGAAAGAGCTATAGAAAGAGACAGAGCCTGAAAGGCTATGCCTTTGCTGAACAAGCTCTCTGAGCAACTGCAGAAGCCAAGAGTGTGTGTATGTGTGTGCCTGTGTGTGTGTGTGCATGCGTGCACTTCAGTCTGACTGGAGAAAGAATCATTGTGATAACTACAGCCTTGGCAGAGTAAAGCCACACATTTGAAAAGACTAAATTGTGAAAGATAAATTAAATCACCTCGTCATCGAGCGTTGATGCCAAGTGCCATTACACACAGCAGGAGCAGAGAATGATAGGTCTTAAAGAAAACAAGTAGCATCCACACTTTGGGCTTAATGTGAGGACTCCAAGTCATTGTCTTTGCAAGCATTAATGACATTTGCCATCACTACTGGGCAAAAACTTCATTACAAAAGGCACATATCCATAAAGACTCAAACTAGGGCCGCTGGGAAGAAAAGGCTGGCTCTTTTTCCAATACAATCCATAATGAGTATTCTCAAAGTCATCATCTTTTGCTAGATATATTAAAATTAAATAACAAAGAAAAATGACTGCACATTTATTTTCTGGTTCCAAGTTCTTATATAAAATGAAAGACAAAAATATTGTCCTTACATGGAGACCCATGAACTTTGACCAGAAGTTCCTACAGTGCCGTGCTAAAGGGCAGAAAGTAGTGATGGTAGTGGGCAACATAAAAGGAATATTGACCTACAACTGGTCCGGCCCTGTGAAGGCAAACACTCCCTGCTTCTTTCAGTCTTTTGCTGCCATCTTCAGCCCTGCTCTGTCCTTCAGGCTGCCGGAGAGGGCAAACGAGCTGAACTTGGGTCGTGTGCCGGCCTGTGATGGATGGGTTTGGGCATGTCTGCTGTTGTGGTGTAAGATGCTGTGCTCCAGATAAATCCCTGCGCTTAAGTTTTTAAAGCATTCTCTTCTTCTAATAAAGATGTCTATCATTTGTGAATAAGTAACCTTGCCGACCCGCCACGCCGGCACTGAACAAGGGGTGGAGGGCGAGATCAGCAACCCACAAATCAATCACGCATAAACAACGCGACAAGATGAACTCGCCTACGATAACAATTCCAAGAGAATATTGCAGCATAAAAATGGATAATGAAAGCCAAGAAGCCATGCCAGTAATAGCATCAAGCTAATAAAAGAGATAAGCAATCAAATGGGAAGCCGACTTGCGGTAAAGGGAACAATATCAGTTCTCATTCTTTCTGATGGCACAGAGAGGAGGGGGGCTTTTCATAGCTGGAGTAACCCAGATTAAAAAAAGTCTTTTGAAAATATCAGCAAACTTTAAACTAGAAACTAATTAAAATCAATAGCATTGAGACAAAGGGCCATGGCTACCAGGCATGACAAAGTAAGAGCTTCAGAGGTTGCTAGATACATTGTTTTGGTTGAATGTATTTATATGTGAAAACCCTTTTCAAAAATATGGAGTGCATGCACTTTACGGAGGAATGTCTGTGAATGGAATGCCTGTTTTCTCTGTTTCTGTGAATGGCACACACATCTGAATTCCTAATTCTTACAAATGTGGTTAACTAACCAAATACATATACTGTAGAACTGCTTATATTCCCTCCATGAAGAAACATTTTAAGTAAACACTAGGCATAGACATGCCTCACAACAACACTGTTTTGTTCACATAGGAAGGGAACTGTTGTAACAAAGAAGGGTTGGAGCAAGGATCAGAAAAAGGGGGGTTGAGCTGACAGAAGAAAAGGGAATTGGCAGAAAGGTACAGGACAGGAGCTATGCGACTGGAATCCGCGTCATCTTCCTCACTCCATCAACTCCAATACACCCGCTCAGATGATGCATGAAAATCCATTTATGCTACAAGCTGAGGGGGAAAAGAGTGAGAGAGACACAAAGGATGGATGAAAAAAATAGATGCATCTCTACTGGTTTTGTGCAGCCAAAACCAACAGTACCACTGAGTACAATCCAATTTCACATTTAGTGTCAACAATTTGCTTTGCTTTCACAAAAGTAGATTAATTTGAGACACTTTCTGACTTCATTACACAGTGGGAGTGGCATTTAGATGGTCCACTGTGTTGAACATGGGTAGTGCATAGCTGCTGTTAAATCAGATAAGACATTTTTTTTTAACATTTGCTTATGGCCCAGAATAATGAGATGTTCAACTTATTTTATAAATTGCATCCACACCAATTGCCTTAACATATTTGAAGTCACTTGTTAACTTGTCATTGAGAAAGGCAACTTTAATGACGCATAGGCATCAGAAATGACTAGACCCATGTGAAGTCCACAAAACACTTTAGGACTTTGCTACATCAGTGGAATGAAATATATTCTAACAATATGTAATAAAATAACCTCAGCTTCAATGTTAATTGGAAATTTGAGTGTATTTACATGCACATGGCCTTTTTCATTACATTTGGATATAGGCATACTCTCCTAATGTACCCAAAGTTAGATTAAACTATGGAGTTTAAAAATGTATTTTATGTTTGTAACATAAGCAAATTAAATGTACAATGTGCATTATGTATATATTAAAAATGTTTTTTTATTTAAAATAATTTAAAGAAAGTTTTCAGGAGCCCTCATTGAGTTGACATAATCAAAATAAGTCTTTACACCTCTGGAAATGTAAGCAGAGGAGCACAACTGACATTCGATGGACAAAGTAAGATGTATGCATGAAAAACCTAATGTGATAAGTAAGTGAGAAACCAATTGCCTCATATTTGAAATCTAATTTAATTCGCCATTCCATACTTTCAGCTCAATAATGAAGTAATTCCATAAACACCCTTAATTATTTTACAAAGTGCCTAATAGCTATTATTTTAGCCCAATCACATATATGGACACTGGGGGAAAGTTGACTGGTAGTGTTGACTCACTCTACTGACTGTCTTCAGTACATACAGAGTCGAGGGGAATGTAGCCGGGAGAACTGCTCTTTATGAATTGAACCTTACAACCCATTACAGGGTGCTTGAGAAAAATGGACTTTTACACACTTGTGTACACGTGTGTTAGACCTGATGTCAACTATTTTATTCTGGTGATTTTTATAGCAATTCATGAGTTTATGTTCAACAATGTTTGCCTTTGGCCAAGAATAACTTAATCTATGAGTTATGCTTTGACTTTAGCATTTACTTTCTGTCAATGTTGTGTCTGGTGTTACAGTTTTGTTTGTTTGTTTTTTTAAATAAGAGTGCTAGCATGTTTTCTATGAAACTGCACTGTTAATACTTAGTTTTAAGCTTTGAAAATATAACTGTTGGTGGTTTGTCTCTGATAAATACCTCTGACTGTATGATTTTCTGAATTTGAGCATTGTTGCTGGAAATGTCATTTGGGATGTTGTGAAGCTCACATCTCACTTGTGGACCCAGGTGTTGGAGATCCTCTCTAATTGCCCCCCATGGTTTGCCTGTCTTTAGCACACCTGGACTTCAACAAAGCGCACCAACAGTTGCAACTGTCATGAAAGCATACTTGCACGTGTTATGAACAGATTTTTTTCTGACAACCTTGACAATTTTCTGAACTTTATAAGTCACTGAGCTATATAATTACTCTGAAAACATTTTGAGCACTTGCGATAGTGAAGACAGTGGCATAGTCAATGTTGTATAACATACATATAGTTGTGTATTTGTGTATAAGTGTGTTTTGGAATTCTCCCTGTTGTTTCTTTACTGGAATAGTGGTAACATAAGATTTGTCGTAACCCATTTAATCTCAGATTCCTTTAATTGCTTGAGACTCATTGATGGCCACATGATGGTTTCAGGAGATTGGATAGTGCAAACAAACAAAAGTGTTTGTTTATGAAAGCCGGGCCAGTGTGTGATCTGACTGTGTGTCAAAAGTCCATTTATCTTGCTGAACAAGGTGGCAGAAGCCGGCCAGGATTAAAGAACTGGGTCTCTGGCCGACTCTCACCTTCAGCGCTCTCTCAACTCGGAATGAGAGTGCTCCATCATCCAACGTGCTCTGTGACACTGGCTGGGCACACGGGGGAAAGAGCAATGGGGTGTCGCGCTCGACACAGGCACCTTCCTTGTGCGTGAGCACGCCTGCTTTGGTTTCACCTCACGCTTCAGCTACACATGAACAAAGAGGAAGCACCTTGGTGATCAAGGCCATTACCACTGTCCATAATAAACAAGCAAGTGTTTTGTCTTTTTTGCATTCTAAAGTTGCTATAAAATTAAATAAATGTGGCTTGCTCTATCTCCTTGGTAAAAGTCCTGGGATTTATTTGACCCTTAAACTTCCCTCAAACTAGCCCTTAGAGCATCTTTTCATGCTTCAAACTCCTTGCTTGCCCCTTCTCTTTCCCATTTTCTTTTCTCTCTAACCCACAACGTCAGTTCCACCTCGTCGTCATTAATAATTACAATAGCCACCAGAGGGAGTTGTAAACAACAAACATTAATATCGCAGCACACTGGACAGGCAAAAAAACAACCTTCTCACCTCACTAGTTGTTGAAGCAGGCCTTTACTCGTCCACACTTAAAGGAATAATAACAACTCGAAACATGCATTCACTCATAATTCATAACTGCTTAAACAAACTTGGGCCTAGGGGGATTGGAGCCAATCCCAGAGGCGTGGTAGAACAGGCTGATACGCTCTCATTCACACCTTGTGGCAATTTAGAGTCCAGAATCTTGGGCTGCATGCCTTAGGACTGTTGGATGAAATGACAGGAGACATGCACATGCAAACTCCACAAAAAAGAGCTCTAAGAGAGATTCGAACCTGCGACCCCCATGTACATGGAACCATTTGACCACTGTGTAGTGGAGAGATTTTAGTGCTTGTGGAAACATGCCTTGAGAATCATTAAATTGAATAAATACCAAAAAAAATGTATTGCAGTCTTTCAAGCTTCACTTTATACAAACTATATAACTCCACACAGATAACACAACATCAGAGTGACTGGTTCCTTGTTCAGCCTTTAAAAAGGTGAGCCTGCTGTTCGACTTTCTCTCCTTCAACTTGTTTTTTAACAAGAAAATGCTTCCTGTTGTTTGCATCGCATTCATTTTAATTAGAGATTGTGGGCATCGCAAGACGCACATGCATTTTAATTTAATCTAATTACCTGAAAAGCAGGACTCTATCCATAACTGTCACTTTTTAATCATGAGGTTCCTTTACAAGAGCAACAAAAAAATAATAAACTGGAGGAGTTCTGATCACAGTATCACAACCTCTTGCTCAATATTGATGCTGTTTTGTGGATGTGTGTGTGTGTGTGTGTGTGTGTGTGTGTGTGTGTGTGTGTGTGTGTGTG
>JAOWBC010000935.1:7221942-7255196 GCA_028566105.1 Hypoplectrus providencianus | reverse complement strand
TTTCTCTCTTCTCATCCCCCCCCCCCCACCACCACCACCACCACTGCATATTTCCCTCCTGCTTCAGCGCATTTCGCATCTAAGGGAAAAACAAACAAGCAATGTCATTCTTCTATTATTTGCCAGGAAGCCCACTACTCAAGTCTTGACACTTGCATAATGAGAAGTAGATGTACACGCAGCCCCTTCTCAGACGTGAGCTCTATTAAATGATCTGCAGCAACGACCCAAGGAGTTTTATCAGTTTGTTGTATAAGGGAAAAGACAGAGGTAAAATGTATGGAAATTTCCGCCAGTATACTAGCGAATGTCTTTTACAGCTGCTTTTCTAATGTGTATATACTTTAACACGATGAGATGATCAATTTGTAAAAAAAAAAAAAATGTGAAAGAATTTTGTAAATTTTGCAAAGCGAATATCTCTTTTTTGTAGCAATTCTGCTGCTTAGGCATACAAATATAGAACTAGTCTCAGGCGGCCCAACATAGATGCTCTCTGGATAGCAAAAAAGAAAGAAAATTAATTGGGAAACTCTAGGCTAGAGTGTGATTGTGACTTTGATCAATGACTGGGGAAACTCATTACCAGCGTGGGCCAGTGCGTGAGGCGGACCCTAATTGTGTGCCAGTCTGTAATTCTGTGCTGTAATTGACAGCTGGATGAAGCAGGTGTGCCCACTGACACAGTGGCGCGATGAGAGAGACAAAGGAGAAAGGGACAGAGAGATCACAAGATGGTATGAGGAAATGGGTGAGATAATGGATTTTAAAAAAGGCAAAGGCAGATTCTAACCTTTCTGATAATGATGACTGATGTTTATGTCTCTGGAGATGGAAAGAGAAAAGGTCCTAAACAATTGTCAACTGTCCAAAGGAATAATAAAAACAAAATGAACATAGTGGGAGGATAGAGACGCCAAAGGAAAAGACAACAGTTAAGGTAAATTCTCAATATTGTTGTGTAAGATAGTTTTTTTCATATTGAATCCTTGAACTAAACGCTTATATTACTAAAATCAGGTATGCATCAATTGAAAGCACCAGATTAGTATCAGACATGATAATGCTCATAGGGCAGCTATTACATAACCAAGCTACAAAATAAAATGCAGTTTTTCTACTTTCAATTAAATTAATTCAGGAACGATTGACCCGTAAGGTGTGCAGATGATTTTTCATTTGGGAAAAAAAGAGGGAGAATATTGGATCGGTACCCAATATCAGTTGACATCTAGCAGTGAGGTGACAGTTTGCAACCATCTGAATACTCCTCCATTCTATGGTGGCCTTCAGGATACGTAAAAAAAAAAAAAAAAATCCATTCCCTCTCTGTTTGGTTTGTCTGTTGTGGGCCATTGTCAACCTAAGCGGTGCAAAATAACAAGAACCATGACAAGAAGCCACTTCATATAAACATTACATTTCTGCCAATAGATCCCTCCTAAGTCCTACACACTGGTCCTCTAAAGTGTCTGTAACCTCAAATTGAAGTTAGATATAACATTCAAATAAGGTTATGTTTTGAAAAAAATACTGCTGTAATTCTTATTATTAATGGATAGTGACAATTTTAAAATTGTAACTGTCACTATACTTCGCTGCTACTACAACTTTAATTTCATAAGGTGCAAAGTGTTGGCATGTATATAACTGGACTAACGAAGACTATACAGCTCCCACTTGTGGTGAATCTGCTGTGAGCTAAATGTGACTAAGTTGGATTGTTAGATGCAAACCGGTTTTGTGGGGTGCTTAACATCTAATAAAAAGCACAGTGCAAACAAGGCTCGTCTGCTTGCTTGAAGTGATACACCAATTCACGGAGGCTCTTGTGGACATTTTTGCCGTCTTTTGGCAAGCTTTTATAGACCAGGGGCAAAAAATGTTGAATTCAATCAAGCACACCATAATTCCTTGCAGTGTATGAGTGGGGCTGACTCACAGGCTTCTAATGGCTGCTCATAATCAAGCACCATGATTAAGCACTTGGGGAAGTGGGCACACACTGAAAATCCTTTGGAGATGTCCTTTCCCTTAGAGCTAAGTACACTCATTACCTTGCGACAGCGGGTACGTGGGTGCTTCATTAGCTTTTATGCCGAGTTGCCTGTATTTGCTCATAGTTTTTCTGATTTCCATAGAGTGAAAAGGCGCCCAAAGAGCCCTTGACTGTAACAGTTTGAAGTCTGTATACTGGCTATGTGGTTCCAGGACACTCTCACACTGTAGTAATTGCAAGTTTCATGGTCTCACTCCAAGCAAGAAACGGAAGACTATTATTTTTTACCAAAGTATCCATTTCAGCCATGATAGTTTTACATAACACTTTAAAATTATGGCATGACACATACTTTAAATTAATTGAGAATAGCATGTCAAGATTTATCAAAGCACAAATGACCACCTAAATGACACCCTTTTAACTCATAAAACCTTTTTTGTCCCACTTAATTATACTGGCAGAAACTAGCAACACATTTCTTGCATTCTACTGCAATAAGGCAGTGCAAACTGTCTGATCCACTTTTGCCTGTGTGGTGGTTTTAGTACGACATACAAATTTATTTGTAAAAGAAAAAAGGTATTTTTGACAGGTCATGGTCAGTACAAAGTAAACTTAACCTCTCAGGATACTTTGATTGTAGACTAATTATAATGTTAACCTTGCCGTAAGAGGCTTGACTGTGGCTGGAGGCCAGACGGTGGATGACATTCTCCACATGGCGAGCTACATTAGATATCCAGACAGATGCTTCAGCCACACAGACTCATTAGTGAGGGCCATCAAGGTTCTGAACCAGGAACTAAAACTTTGACCACAGCCATCTGTATTCTAAAAAAAAACTGTATCCAATTAAATGAACTAGTAACTGATACTTATGCATTTTGATTTCCTAACATGTTAAAAATTAACATTTTACAGGAGGCATACAAACATGGCAGTGTATCTACGACTAAAAATATGTATGATAGTTACTTTTTTGGGTTTTTTTTTCTGATTATGAAAAAGACATCTGATTGCCACTGTTCAAGAGTTACATGTCCTATCATCTACACATGACCTGAGTTTTTGAAGTATGGTTCTGCAGTTTGGAACATTAACAATGGGAGTTACAATGGGAGTGCAAATTCAGACCTTGCAACTCTGAGCATATGAATACACAAACGCTCACACCATTGCCTTGAGGCATAGGGGAAGATGGATTGCCACTAAGTGTTTTCTGAATGATATTACAGTCCATAGATTATAACCATTATAGGTAAACCTCCTGGCAAAAAGATTAGTCTAATTAGCTCTCTCTTCAACTATGCTCGTCTTTGGTTGGACACATTCATGATGCATTGCCTCTTTAAAATTTAGAGAAGCAAGGAGAATGCCACTTTAATCGAGTGTTTTACATCTTCCAATCTGTTTACCCTTGTCATCATAATGAGACTTGAAATGCACAAATGGCTCTTGAAACGATTTATTGATGACAATTTGCTTAATATTTGTTTGAAAAAGCCCGGACACAAAAACAGAAGAAATACTCAAGAAACAGCTGAGCTGCTGTGACTCTTTCACATCAAAGACATCTTCCATCAACTTTGAGCCGTTTTTCCTCCACAAAATATGGATTTGATGATACTCATCTCTCACTCCTAAAATAAGCAGACAGATGCCTGACAAATGTCCTGATATCTATCAAAGTACTATCTCCTTGTCTTGTTTTTTTTCCCTATCCATGCAGCTGCTGACAATACATCACTGCCTTTGATCCCAACTGTCTAAATGTCTGCTGAATGTCACAGAAGTTTTCACACAGGTTGTCAGTGTGTGTTGGATGGATCTATGTGTGGTATGTGATGTGTATGTGCTTGGTTGTGCAAAATGCACAGAGGTATGTGCAGAGAGCACGACTGTAATTTGTGCGCGCGTGTGTGGGTGCATGTATGTACACAATGGGAGCACAAGCCTTATCCAGAGAGGGATAAATCCAATCCATTACCTGGCAGGGCTCAGGGCAGCTCAATCGATGGCACTCTCAGTGGCTGCTGATGAACTTCCCTCTCTGACAAGGTGTATCATTCAGACCTGTCGCAAAGCAAGATTCTGTCTGGCATTTCAAAGCACCAATGAAACTGAAGGCCATTTTTTTTTTTTTACTTGAGGTAAACTGAGCAGACAGTGTCCACACTACTGAAAGTATGTCCACAACACGTTTGTGTTTCTATATAATTTCTCTACATATCCATCATGTCGCATACATCACAGCCCTCAGCACTATTGAAATGCAAGTATTATCAATTCATGCATGGGTCGAACATAAACTGTAATTATATTCAATCATACTGAATAAGAAAACACTGAATAACATGCCTCTAGCGTCTCGAATCCCTACTCATCTACAAGCATGTTTTCTTATCGTCTGGCTGCCACTTCCCCTCAACCTGAAAAAACGAGAAGGATGGAGAGATGGAGGAGCAGTCAGTGTGAAGGAGGAGGAGGAGAAGATCAAATGGCAGGGCGGTTATGAGATGTGTGTCTGATGCCTTTTCAGACTGCGCTGTTTTGGCCGCCGCACCAGTCAATCACGATTACAATGGCGAGGAGAGATGGGAGCAGTGGTGCAGAAAGAGCAGGAGTGATAATTACAATGCAAGGGACAAGATAATGGGAACACGCTGCACTCTCCCAATCATTTCATGTATCAGCTGCCGACTGACCCCCCACCCCCCCTACTGACAACCAGCAATCACAGGTCATATTTGTGAAATCCAAAATGGATTAATTTGATGACAGCAGTGGGGGTTGTGATCCATCTCTATGTTTGCACGTGTTTCTGTGTGCACAGTTTTGTCAAATGTCAAAGAATATTTACTTGTACTTTTTCTTATGAAATAAACATATAAGCCTGCCATTTTATTGCAGGATGAAGAGGAGAAGGGCCATGAGCACTGCATTGTAACTGGCTTGTCGCATTAATGACGCAATGCATGTCAAGACCTGATCTAAAAAGAATTCAAATTTGGGCTTTTATCTCTTAAAAACTGCAAGTTATTTACATTTTGTACATGTTGCTTGACAGTGCACACACTAAAAAAATCTAGTTGCATAGTTTTAAAAATGAAACACTCAAAATCTAAAATTACTTCCACAGAAAAAAATAACTGTCCAACAATAATTGTCCAACAATGTTAAACGATACAGGGTACCCTCAGTTTATAGAGTGCCCATCTGCAAATGACCTCATTTGCTCATTTGCATTTTGGTGACTTCATCTCACAACCATTTGCATAAAGTGACTATGTCAGCTGTAGCAAGGGGAAGATCAACTCAGTTAATATAAAAAAAAAATTAAGCCAAATAATCATAAACATACTACAGGGACATTATATAGCCAGTTTGAGAAAGAAAACTTATTAGTTAATAACAAGTTCAGCAATAAGATAAGGTAAAATAAATATAATAAAAACATTTACAAAAGGGAGGGAGACACGACATGCTGTCACACTTATTTAATGTAGCATTTTCCTGTACTTGTTAATGTTTCAATCCAGAGGAAGTTTCAGTGGTATTCTCCTGCCCGACTAAATTGAGCCGCAGTATAAGCCAAAGACAACAGGTTCAGATTGCTTTTACCTTTATACTTATGCATGATGCAAAATTTCTTAAGGTGCCTCACCAAAGCTGTGTAATGGTTGTAAATACCCAGACGTAGTGCTATTAATCTGTCTTTATTGTGTTAACCAATGATTTACAACTCCATCTCTTGCAGCCATGTAACATGTTTTGCATTACTGCCAAAACCTGGGCCCCATTGTGTGCAGTCCAAAATGCTAGGAGCACTCCTTGTTATCCTACTGCTCCTCTTAAGTATAGTCATCTGAGAACATTAATCATAGGGTCGTCTAAATTAAATTTACCATAAAGCGTAAAGAGGCTTAATGAAAATTAAGTTGTTTATGATGTGCATGATTACAAGGGTATCTTCTCTTTACTGGAAGTACTTGAGATGAGCAATGAGATTTGAGCCATTTGGAAAGGGACAACTCTGATCACACAGTCAACGCCCAAATGCATTCAAGCACAGCATATAGGCACAATCAATCATGACACTAGTAATGACAAAGTTGGGTTCTATACTTCAACAGATTTTTTTATTTTCATGTACTACCTAAACATATGGTTGTTCTCATACTGATATTGTATTTTTTTTTCTTTTAAATACAGAACATAAACATTTTAAGATTAAATCATTACTGAGCACATTACTATGAATCTGCCTAATATAAATCGCAATCTATGTTATGTAATGTATATTAGCACCAGCCTATTTGAAGTGTTAGCAACAATATCCCCGTGATGCTGCAAATCATGCTTTATGCCTTGACCATCCAAGAACACAAAAGCATCAAGCTTGAAAGTGTACAGCCTGCAAAGAAACCACAGAACAAAACACAGCGAATACTAACAGTCTTTGAGAGCATTAATGGTGTCTGCTTGCACAATGTCAATCAACTGATCCTTGCAACCAAAGCTGTTCACACAAATACATGAGGAGTGGATGATGGAGATTACAAATTATATGCATCCATGGTCTGTTTAAACAAGAGTCAAAGATAAGGTTGCTTTTCCTTCTTGGCATCAAACAAATGACAAGGTTTGAAAGCCATTTCATGCTTAGCAATACTCAGCATACTTTAAATGACTGAAGGGTAGATCACCCTGTTGACCTTATATTTAATGTTGATCTCTTGCGCAAGTTATTTGCTGTTATGCTCCAAGTGGTGCAAATTAATATCAAAATCATTGATTAAAACAAAAAAAGTCACAAACATCACCCACATGCTGTTTGTGCACACAGAATTCTGCATACTGTATGTACAGACAAAAGCGAGGTTGAAGAGAAAGAGACCACACAGTTAAAGCTGCTTGGGGGAGAAGGCTGAGCTAATCCGTGGTTATCAACACTTAAGCCTGCAGACTTCAGAGCCATTTGCAAGAACTCCCCTCCATTTCTACTTTGCTTTTCCTTTTCGCTGGCACACGAAGATGCTTGTGTTTCCACCTGAATCCGTGACAGACCGCTGCAAGAGGCAGCGCAGTAATGGTTTCCAGGGAGACAGCTAAAGCAGCGCTCCAAGATGTACAGGGATACAATGCGTTACGCCCCATTTCTGCTCCCAGGCACAAGCCACTGAGTCCCCTATCTCGCAAGCTTCTGCTTGAACCCGTGTTTACCACATCACATTCAGGCAGTAAGAACTGAGGATGCCACCCACCAAAGAGTGTGAGAGGCGTTGACAGCCATCTTGCATTTTAACATATTTTCTTGTAGTTTGTATAAACAAAGCATTACAAGATGTTTGCTCTAAATAAACAATTAAAATAGGCAAATAGCTCAAAACTTTAATGTCTTAATGTGCAAGGATTATTCAAACCCTGAATCTCCACATTCCAATATATTCTAATATCCAGAATATGTATATTTCAATAACTTACACATACATGGATAAATACACACACACATATATATACACACACACACACGCACACACACACACACACACACACACACACACACACACACACACACATACATAAAGAGAGAGAGAAAGAGAGAGCTAGTAGAGCTCTCTAAAAATATGTAGCATTTGTTTCATCAGCGTCGAGCTTATTTACTAAAGAGTCAAAATTCTTTTAAAGTAAGAATTAAAACTTTATTTCATAATTTTGTTGTTGCAGTCTAAATTCTGTCTACTTCAGTGGTAGGTAAAAGAATATGAAAAATGAAAGGATCCACTGATTGCGTTTTTTTCAAAATTTCCTTTAGTATTTTAAGGCAATTTCCCCAAAGAGGAAATGGTCAACATTTACTACACAGACCAGCATCTTTTAAAAGGCTCTCCAGGCCCTTTAATTTTCCTTAAAAAAAGAAAGAGGGATCGGTCTAATGGACCCATCTCTAGATGACATTAAATTTATAGTTGCAACAGGACGCGATGCATTTATTTTACTTACTAACTTAGGAACATTTGGCTGCTAAAGCAGATATTAATGAAAACCTGAGCAAACCAATACAAACAAACAAATTCCATCTCAAGTGGCAAGCAACACATTTCGTCAGAACTAATCAAAAGAAGGATTTGGTCTCAGTCCACCTTAACAGACACAGACCAACAGAGTATTTACAATTTAATGTTAATGTTAGGGGCTTAGCAATCAGAGCAAAATTCAAGAACAGTTTTCTAAATAAGTTCTCAAAAATGATCTGCTCGGGTCAGAGTACATGCAATCAGCGTGGCCTCTGCAAAAAGCAGGAAGATTATGGAAGGCACAAAGAAAGAAAAAAATCAGCGGGAGAAGGATTAAAAATTTCAAATTGCAATTAAAGATTTAAAAGTCATAGGGAGAAAAAGTTAACAGCAAGTACTTGAAAGACACATTTCAAATTTAGTGTTGTTTCTACTTTGCTCTGTACATTTCCTCTGTCATTATAATCCTTGTAATAGCTTTTGGCGTATTATAGAGTCTAAGCTTCTTCTTGCATGATATTGATTTGTTGCAGGTGAGGTAAGACGATACCAGTTTGATGCAGGTGAGGAGAAACAAACAAAATGCCTGCAGAAGGCAACAACAACAAACAGAGTGGCGTCATGTCGTCACAGAACGCCATCGTGGGTTGAATTCCCAAAACAGGGGAAGGGAAAATATCAGGAAATTTAACATGAATTATTTGGATTATTGAGGACTGAAAAAAGAAAGCATCCAACGTTTTCATATAAGCCTGATGATTACTTTAATTACCAAAGTCAGCGCATTTCTATCAGTCTATCCTTTGTAAAGCCTGTCAATAACACATTTATGTGATGAATCTCAACTGTTGCACACCTCCCATCCTGTACTGCCAGAAAAACAAAAAAAAAGTGCTGCTATGTTTTTTTGTTTGTTTTGTTTTTTGTCCAAAAGGCAGATTTTCTATAAACTCTAGTGCTCCTGGTTTTCTCCACTATGGAGTCACAATAGTGATTATGTTTCATGCAGGCAAATGGAAGAGGTTCATAAGTAAAAGTTGTGGAAACTGGCAACTGGGTTTGGCCAAACAGCCCCAGGCTGGAGTGGAGCAAAAACACGATACTTTAATGCCCCCTAGTGACGAGTTATGACATAGCCACAGGAGAAGTCCCATGTGACAAATGATGATGACTTTTTTCATATAAAGGATGCATTTGGGAAGATATCTACATGCACAGCTTTTCAGACAGGAAAACAATATGTGACTATTTCAAAAACTTATGACACCATGATGTTTCTTTTTTAAGATTTAACAAATCCTATAGCTAACACTGTTGCATCAACAAAACTAAACTTGCAAAAGAGATACTTGGAAAAAGTAGCTATTGCCACCTATAGACCCTGCAGCATCTTCGCTCTGTCCTCTATTAAGCCACCCTCTCAAGTTTGAAAATTTGGCAAATCCCCGGAACAGACTACACCCTACTACTATACTTCTTCAGCCCGCTCATATTTAGGATTCCACCAACCTCACAGGGTGCTATTTTTTAAATCTTCCGAAGCAATCAGATTTCACACTTTCTTCTGCCCCAAGTAAGAGGGCCTCTACCCATAATCCTGTTCCTACTGCTTGTCAGGATGACAACAAGAACAGAAGCCTGTGGGCTGTGTGTGCATGTGTTTGTGTAGGAATACATACAAAAGACAAAAAAATAAATGAAACACTGCAAGGTAAGGAAAATAACATATCTGAAAAATAATGGAAATAGACTGGGAACTGAATTAAAGCAGATATAGATACACACATTTTGAAAAGCTATGTTAAACTAGAAATACAGCACTTCAAGCTGTGAATTTCTATAAAAAGCCGCATAATTCTCCATCTAAAATGACTGACAAACAAAATTATCAATCTCTACTCCAGCCACTCTGTCAGCCCCCCTTCTTTAATGGAAACCTTTTCTTCACAGTGGGAGATCTAGTCAGCACTAAAAAAAAACATTAATTTGCAGCTCAGAGCCCAAAATTCATTGGTTAACAAAAGTCATTGCCCCCTAAAGCAATATTTGACTGTTGTAGACTGCCGCAGCACAATTGCATTTATATAGATCATGAGCAATAGAGTACACAAAGCTGAAGCAAGGGTTCCACTGCTTTAGTCTTTCATTAGTGGTGTAATCATGCAATTTCCTAATTCTACGTAGCTTAACTCAAGTAACAAACAACCACCTTCACCAAAACCCAGATCAAATGTCCACAGATGCATCTGATTGCCAACAGAGTTTTCCTCCAAGAAAACTACGCATGTCCAGATTGAAAACCAAACAATTATTACAGGCATAGCAGTTCCATGCAACATCAATCAAAAAAAAAAAATTCCCTTTAGTAACATATTTGTTGGTTGCTTGTCAGAGCATTTGCAATTTCTGTTAAATGACTGCAAGATCACTCCATGGGCATAATCAAAAATAAAGCATTTTAAAAAAGAATGAAAGTGAGGCAAAAAAAAAAAAAAAAAAAGCCTAAGGGCTTCGTCACACCATACACTAAACAACCCAAACTTGCATTTACACATTGTCCAATGAATTGTGATGATTACAGTGCTACTCATATTTGACAAGAGTGTCCACCTTGAGAACAGAAAACCCCAAACCATCTTAAAAGTCTAATACATATGTGCCATGTGTCATATTGGACCAATCCAATGCTGGTGCTTGGTAAAGCAACACCACGAGAATAAACCACTTACAGAAAATGCATTATATGTATGTGGGGCTTGTGGAATATAAAAATTACCTTAGGCCTACTTGTGTTCATTTTCGACTGCTGTCCCTTCAACTCGACCAATATCAGATATTCTGGATAGTTTGAGAGAGTTTTTTTCTTATTTTTACAAGTTTCAGAGTATAGACTGGTCAGGTCAGGTCAAAAGTCTCGTCTCAGAGGCAAAAAGAAATACAACTCACAGTCTGAGGAGCTGGCAGCGTCCGCTAGCATCCTGAAGGCGGCGTCGATGTCGTCCATGTTCCGCTTCGCACCTGTCGGTCCCCCCGTGGTCAACAAGCTCAAAAAGGTCTTCAATTAAAGTCTTTTGGACTTTTTGAGAAATTCTGTTCAAAAACACACTCAATGGGGTCTCCAGCATTAATCACGGGTACAGTTTACAATCCTCGTCGTCTTTTGCTAATGCTAATTTCATTAATAAGAGTCTTCAACGGTCTTCAAGTCTTGTATTGGTAGCCTACCGTTAGCGTCTCACGGCCTTGTTATCACCAGGTGTTTCTAATTAACGGGAAAGCTCGGGTAGTTCATGTACGCCTCGTAAATTCTCCACTTTCAAATTTATTATAGATCATTTTTTCATTGTTTTTTGGGGCAAATATGTTGCATATTAAGGTATGTAATGTTTCACTAGCACATGCTGTTATCTTTTTTCCCCCCATTTTTCTAGAGTGCCTA
Source organism: Hypoplectrus providencianus (assembly GCA_028566105.1). NCBI lineage: Eukaryota > Metazoa > Chordata > Actinopteri > Perciformes > Serranidae > Hypoplectrus > Hypoplectrus providencianus. Next base: position 7,243,738 of record JAOWBC010000935.1, on the reverse strand, counting down.
TGTATCCCCCTTAATGTCTGATCTCAGTCGTCAAATCAACATCATTATGAGTCAGTTCTAGTGGGTTACACTGTTTTTTCTGACGGCATTTAAACAGTCTACACAAATGCAGACAAACGAGCATTTCATGAAGCAATTTAATAATCTTCTGTCATTTTAATGTGAAATTCTGGAGTTGATACATTGCTAACTAGATTTAATGGGAAGAGTTTATTCTGAAACATGAGTTTTACGCAGATTTGAAGAGGGAATCATCTTTTTTTGTTTGTTTGTTTTTTTTAAACTGAGAAGTAAATAGTAAATCGGTCAAATAAGTAGGAAGGGGAGAAGACATGGTGCAGAGTGAGGGCAGGGGGAAATTTTAACAAGAAGGGAAATACTGAGGTAAATTGACAGAGTGAGAAATCATAGGAGGATGAAGGATATGAGTGAGCTTGAGGGACAGTTTGTGAGATACAGAAAGGGTGCAAAAAGAGGAGAAATGAGAAAACAGAAGTCTGACTCTGACAGAGGAGCACTGAGCTCAGCTGATGGCCCCTAATGAAGTACGGCAGCTGCAGAGGAGGAGCGCATACTGACAGACCGAGTCCCACTCTGACGGATGGTGGAGAAGCTGCACAGACACACACTCTGAAAGACAGCTAAGATTTAAGCAAAAACATGATAGACGTGCCATGCAATGAAGTGCAGAGTACTGAATGGCAGAACATTGTCAGGATTCTCTGAATAACTGTGCCTTTTTCCTTTTCTTCCACCATTGAGCATCATAAATATTCTTTGCTGGTGTAAGTCTGACATTTTAAAAGTCATTATCCCTTCCTAATTGTATTTGTGAATTGTCTTTCTCCAAATAGTTTATTTGATGCAAATGAATAGTGATGAAAATCCATCCTCCTGACTGCAATTGTCATTTTTGTACCACCATAAAAGTCCATTTTGTGTCCATGTCTCTTTGAATAACTTATTTAGCATATTCCCAGCATTGTGGAAGAGTCAGTAAATTCCTGAAATACCTGTGATGAATCATCTCCATTGTTACTGCTGGAGCAGGAAGACACTTTCAGGGGCAATGTGCTGGAGAATTAAAATGTATGAAGGTGAAATAATGCAAAGAATATTGGTTTTGCAGGCATCTGTGCTTTTCTAACAGTACATACTCTCTACCATTTTAACAATAAGAAGACAAGACCACTCTGTTGAGAATTATTCTATAATTAATAAACATTAACTCAAATCATGAAGACAAATTTGCAGTAAGGGCTTCAAAATAAACAAAAGTAAATGTATAGTGCACACTGTTGTGTGAATATCAAGATATAATTGTCGCTTTTGTGTTGGTTGCAAAGTCCTCTACTTCCCTCTTGAGGACAAAGAAAGGATGTTTATTTATTTTATGTTCTCAGACATTAAGATAACAGGGAGAGCTGGAGACATTTCCGGGCAACAATCCTGCAATCGTTATCCAAAAAAAAAAAAAAATGTTGTATAGAATAGTATAGAATCCATCAAATTCAGATTACAGTGTGCATCTGCAAAAAAAACTCATCAGGCATAGCAGAACATAAATTGTATTGTGTTGTATTGTATGTATGTATATTGTATGCATAGTTTCAATTGGATATACAAAGGACGATGCTCCAACATTTTGAAACTGTGGCTGTATACATCATTGTGGGTTTTTGGGTATAAATTATTTTGTGAATATAGTAAACAATTTGAAAAAGAATGGCATATAATTTGGTATTCCAACTGTGCCCTTACGTTATTGGAAGTAATTATACCAGTTAATGTTAATAGAGGACGCTATTGCAACAGTTTACAAACACAACAATTCAGTGATGTGTGTTAATTAATTAAAATAATGGTAACTGTGTGTTTAAAAGTATTAAAGTGATCACAGAGAGGAAATAAGGAAAGGCTGCATAAATGTTCAAACTCGTATATAGGGCATAACTTGCCAAACTCACCAAAGATGTCATGATGGCAGAGCACATTTAGGTTGTTAGTTGAATACACAAAACCTGCATGTGGGTATTTTTGTTGGGTAGCCAAGTCTTAATATAAGAAGGGGCATTAAGGATTCATGACAGCAGGTGGCAGCAAATCACTACATTTCCTAGCATTTGTTTAATACAACAATCTGCATTTTGACTTTCATTAATAACTGTGTATTTGCTAAAAAAAAAAAAAAAAAAAAAAAAAGTTTAGCTTCAGGGCTCTAGGTTTTATTTGTATTAGTATTATGGCCAGGTTTCTCTTACTATATAATAAAGATTCAAGATGAGTATGCAATATTCTCAGTGTTGTGCTTTAAAACAACAAATCGCTTGACACAAAGATATGGTTAAATAAATTGTTTATTTAACAATTATTAATCAATAAAAATAAAATTAAATGTTACAAAAATTCTTTAAAATCAAAGAATTGTACAAATCATGGCTCCAATTTAACCTTGTCATGACATAGAAAAATACAAAAGGCACTGTGCATAACATCTGCTGCATATATAAAACACTTGAACCAAATATAGTCCACTACTGAGATTTACAACATTATTTTAATATTATTATTATTACTAATAACCCTCCTCAAAAATAACAAAAAGTGTATCTATCTCTATGACCATCACATGTCCATGGCCTATCAGTGCAGACTTGCTGCTAATAGGAGCTATTTTTAAGAAACAGGACAAAAAGCTGAATTATTAATTCAAAAGACAAAAGATGAAGCTTATAACTTTATGGAGTGTGAAAAGAAAAACTGTGAAAGAAATACAGTGCAAAGACATAAAACAGTACAAGTGTATGGTTGTGTGAAGGTTTGCATGTGAGATAAAATGTGCCACATTTTTCTATCAACAAACAATCAATTTAACATATTTACCATTTAATATATAGCCCCTGACACAAACACTCATTGTCAGGAATATTTTGGTTATATAAGATCTCCTCTGGTTGATGTTTGATGACCAGACAAAACCTATGCGGGTGTCCAGGGGCGTCATATTCACAGGGATCCTTGGGATCCATTTTTAAGTCCTGCCAATATGATGACTTTCCAAATTCTACAAAATATGTTCTGAATATTACTGGAACCTCTTGTGTTCTTTCAACCCCCCTTAAAGATAGGAATATTGTGTTAAACAGAAATAGAATTGGGTCAGAGACCACATAACACTGAAATGGGAGGAGTTAAACAGACAAATAAAAGCTTTCTATAGAGTGAGAGAAGAAGACTGCAAGAAATTGGATTTTTGTTAAAACATCTTTTTAATCTCTTGTGTGGTAAAGTGGCTTATTGTGACATTCTTTACTAGTCGAACCATTTGCTTTTGAACTTCATTGATCAAAAGCAAAATGTTTTAGGCATTTCTTTATAATCTGTACCTTTCTGGTGTTCTTTACTGTGCAAATTTACTATTCATTCAAAGCTTTTAGTAGTTTATACCAAAACAGCAAGATAGCAATCAAAGACACCTTCTTACAATCTCTTTGGCTTCCAGTTTCATGTCCAACTTTCTGTTGACAAATATATAAGCTGATGAACATCCCAGTTCGAAGGAGTCAAACTGTGCAGCAGTCATAGTGCATAACAAGTCATTCTGGCACCCAGTCACTGGATCGTACAAGGGCAATTGATGCTTTGCTAAAATCACAGGAAACCATGCTCATCTAGTCCTTTTGGAGTCACTGGGTTCCACTTTGCAGTCGTCTTTGTGGTAGAATAGCCTGCGAGATAAAAGACAGGAATTCAATCAATACAAACATTAAAAGAAACTAAAACAGTTATGCAAATAGCATAAACAGCATTTGTCATGCTGTACCTGATTCTAATCTGCTTTTGGAAGGCTCTTGTGGCTGAACATCTGGCAAAGGGAGTGCCCTGCCTTCGACATCACTCTCCCCTGATGACGTATGGTCCTCTGCTTTCATGTACAGGGCAGGCCTCTTATGGTATTTGGCCCTGTAAGTGTCAGTCATACAGCTATCCACAGAAAAGTAAGTGGTGGGAAGAACCATATCTGTCAGGCCGGGGGAGTCTGTACCGTCATCGTGTCCGGGCTTTGGACTTGGTAACCTCTCGTCACTCTCGCTGGCAGACAGGTCGTTCCTGTCCTGGTCTGATGACCCCGACTTGGAGCTGGCATCTGATGAAAGCCTGTGCTCTGCAGGTGTCTCAATCCATCGACGGAGGGTGGTGTGCGGGAGTGAGGACAAGCCATTTTTGGGTTCACTGCGGGGGCTTGAACGTGTTGGCACCTCCGGCGGCTGGGAGTGGACGCCAGATGGGTCAGTGTAACTGTTGCCAAAGGTCTTGGGGGGTAAAGGTGGGGGATAGTTGTGCGAGAAAGGGTCCATGCTGGTCACAGTTCCAGGCTCTTCTTGTTCAGAAAAAGGTCCAGCAAGGTCATCTGAGCTGTTCCACTCAGAACTGCTGGTCTTTGCTAAGTATGGGGGCACAGGGCTCACAGGGCTGCCGTCCACATTTTCCTCATGTTCGCTGTCCAGACCATTGTTCTTCTCCAAGATTCCGGGGGTGTATCGAAAGGCTCTCCTTCTGTTGCAGAGCAAAAGCACAAACATCATTATTTCCTCACCTTATTGCCATGCTAACTGACAACCTATACAGTGCACTTTTAAAGATCTTATTACCTTTGTATTAGTTGACCAGAAAGGCTGTCTTTATCTTGTAGATCTGGAGATTGTCTTCCTTTCTCACCTAAACAGTTAAAAAAAAAATTAAAAAAACTCATGAGAACTTTATTTAAAAACACTATTTTGTAAACTCATGGTCATCATACCAGATGGTCAAAAAGTAGAGCTAGGTAACATCTGTCATGCGTTTCCATTTGAACACGGCTACAGTCTTTTTTTTCTGTCTCTCCAGCAAAGGCATGTTATCTAATAGGGTTCATGGTGAGGCCCATTGCTTGGTGCTGTGAGAGGAAGTATCAAAGCAGCTAGTCTGGCAGAGCGCCCTCAGGCCCCCTGTGTACCACTCTGACTGTCTGATCCAGCCAAAGAACGTGGCCCCTCAAAGGGAATTTGGGTTCATATGCAGGCCCTGTTAGCTTTGTGTTAGCAGTACTAATGAAACAATGAGGACCTTGAATGAACTCCATTAGATTTTGCAATTGGAACATATGCAAACTAATGTAAGCAGGGAAATTATATCAATCTATGAAGTTCAATCAGATCATAATGTGGTGGCAACCAATACTTTTAAGATAAAAGCTGACTTCACCCATTTAAAACAAAAACAAAACATATTTAGACACAGGTGGGAGCCAGGGTGGAGCTTAGCCAAGTTAGCAGGGGTGGGTGTGATTTACAAGGCCTGAGACAGACAACAGCTGACTAACAGGACAAGGAAGAGAGTGAGTGGCTGAGGACCATCTGTGATGTGTCAGCATACCCTCTTTTTTCTCTGTGCTCTCTCAAAGCATTAGTGGCTAAATCCTTTGTGCTGGCATGCAATTACGCCAGGGTCAGACTCCAGACTCTAGATCCCCTCCACAACACTATTGCATTTTTAAGCCGCTAAGTCCATGTGGCAATTCACAATTTGATGACGCTGATCTGCAATGTTGGCAAGCAACTGCAACAATATCATTCTCAAAAACAAAAAAAAGGATGCAGTTTACAATGCTTTCTCCCTCGAAAATCCCCTCATCTTTATGGTTACGTGCACTGCTGCCAAGAAAAAAGCTTTAAGGAGAAAGTAGCTAGATACCAAAAGGGGAAGGTGCTGTTGGGTTCCTGTCTGTTGCAGTTGAAATAATTTTCTAGAGAACCACTATCAAATAATCTCTTCCTATCAATAACCACAAACCGCCTGAATTTAAGGTTAATCAATTCTTTGGGTTCAGGGTCTGGCTCATTTTCAGAAAATATTAATTTCAGCAGAATTTTGGGATCACTGCTAAATCTATGAACGCCAGCAAAACAGATGTACTCAAGGTGTCCTGCTGTTTACATGGCCTACTGCACTTGCCTGGGAAACTGTCCATGTACTGTGATTGAGCGGATTAGGCTGAGGTTCAGTGGTATTCAGTGTACTCCAAACTGCACCAAGTGGTGTGCAACAAAATTTCCCTGACATTCCCATGTTAACTGGAAAGCATAAAGTCAAGTGGCTAAAAAGGATAAAACAAAGTGAAGCTCTCATATGCATACATGTGTGAGCTATAAGTGGTTGACATATTTTGAGCCATGCTGTGTGTTCCTGTTTATTCATCACTTAAACACTTGTGAGAATAAAGATACTCTACTTGTGTAAATCACTCACAGATCCCATTCTAACATAAAAGGATAGCTGAAAAAAAGTTCAAGGTAGGAACCTGTTTGTTATCCACTAAAAGATATTCAGGACATTTAACTGAGGGAAACAGAGAAGTCATCTGACATCATTTCAATTATATTGTCTGCCAGAGTGTGAAACTCTCTGAGGAAATAGAGAATGTGCCTCTAAACAGACCGTGAAAGGATACCCAAACTTTTGAAAATTGTACATGCAAAAATTTCCTGACACCCCTTTGAAGTTTTGTTGATGCGACAAAAAAAAAACAAAAACCCTACACATTTCAGTTCTAAGGCTGTCAAGTTGAGATTTGTAGTTCTGTGCGTTCTGCTGTCTGGGGTACTTAAAATTCTTCAACATCAATCAGACCCGCCATGCATATTTGCAGTTCAGCTTTTTATTAAGACCTGAACTTTGTGGGGAGGAGGAATGCACCCCCGGAAAATGTCAAGTTCTCAACTTTTTTTTTTCTTTAATCTGTGAGTGGCCAGAACTCCAAAAAGTCATCGCACATTCTTAAAGCCACTTGGAATAGCCTCTGTTTCTGTGTGTGTTTATGTGGCAGATACAATGGACAATGAAGCCAATTGCCATAATGTAAATGTGGACTCCTCTCTTGGCTTTAACATATACAGAGTAGCATAAAAGCTTTCAGCATACTCAACTGTAATAAACAAGTTGCATGCACACATTGTCAACAAGTCCACTAAATAAGGTAAAGGATTAAACTCCCAATAGCTTGTTTGTATCTTTTTCTGAACATTTCATCACAACTATTTTTTCAGATGTCTTGTAATAATATGGTACCCACCTCCTGATAGCCATGAACTTTCACGCTATTATATGCGGAATGTCCATGTACCATTTCCATTTAGCTCTCAGTGAGATTTATTTACAGGGACAAAAGGTTGTCAAGAACACAATTCGAGTCCCTCTTTTGCAATTAACAGGCAATGAATGACTGCCAGTGGTCATGAGTCAACCAAACTCCTAGCAACTGCATGCCCACATGTGTGCTTTCAGAAAGGATTTTGGACTTTAATGGACTGCTGGAATCTGCTCAGCCTTCTCTGAATCTGCAGCTCAGGCCAGACTACCACTGCTGAACTCAGGCCAAATTGACTTAGGACACATTAACTGCAGCTTGTCAATACAATTTGCAGAAAGCAGGGTGTAAATATTCCATACAGGTTCTGAAAAAGCTCCAAAGGAAGAGAACTCAAATGCCCTATAAGGGCATGTTTTGCCAGGTTTAGGCTAAACAGTTAACAAGTCAGAATTCTCAGCCATTTATCACATAACTCGACTAATTTACGATATAGCTGTGAATACTTTTTCAAATACAAATATGTATTCTATTTTTAATTATTCAAGAAGAGGCAAAGGGTTGATGACTAAACCATTTCCAATGTCATATCTTCTTCGAGGCACTAGGGGGCAAACAGCCTGATTGAGCGAACGGAATCATGAGTAACAAAATGTAACACCATACATGCACCTTTGTAGAAAATGTACTTTTGTGTGATCAATGATGACACGAGATTGTATCAGGTAAGGATTATCCTTAATGATGACATCTTTCTTCTTCTTTTTTTTAAACAAATTATGAAAAAACAAAAAACAAAAAAACAAAAGGGGATTTGCAGCAGTGAATAAATAGCCATGCCTGCCACAGAAGTGTTTTTTTCTTTGCCAGAGATTCTTTCACATGAATCACTCTGCATGTGCAGATGCTCACAGGCAAATGATAAGACCAGCATGCAACACTATGAATTTCTGCTCATTTCCCCAACTCACTACACCAGCTATTTTAAACTCTGAATAAAAAGTGCAGATTAAACCGTAGCTGCTGTTTCTTTGCAGTATTTCATAACTCTTTGGGACCTTGAAACAACTGCAGTCCTACTAAATGGCATTTTCATTGCCTCATGTTTGAGTACCACCTTCTGACAGGCCCAGTCACGGCATTTTCTGCCTGACCGGGCACAGCTGGGTGGCCCCTACAAACTCACTCATCCTCCTCTCTTATTCAGGATTAACTCAGTGTATTCCTGTAAAAGCAAATTACTGAAAAACATTTTTCAACATATCTGCTAATTTAAAAAGATATTTCCTTTACTTTGCCGATACTGCGTATCACAAGCATGCATGTGCTAGATACAAAATATGATGGTGTCCAGGCGACCAACCCCCTAGTTCCACTCATGTCATATAATCTTCCTCCATCCTGTCTCTAGATAAAAATAACCATTAATGTCACTGTGCAACATCACTCATATTTGAGGGTCATCATGTTTTATTTTATTTTTATCTTTGAAAGTCTCCAAACTGAATCCCAATACCAGCTTATGCATCTCCCTCTAAAAGCTGTTGTTTTTGGGGGGGCTCACCAGTGTTATACTTGAGTTGGTGTTACTTTTAAGCCCATGTACTTGTCTTTGCAAGCTGCCTTACATATACTTTACTCATGGCAAAAAGGTCAAAGCCAGACGTAGCTCACTTATTTCCATACAGTATCCCTTCAGTCGGGCTGTGACCTTACACTACTGGAACAATATATCAATAGATGGAACAATACATCAAGGAACTTGCTTTGTACTATCTTAATGTTTCAGATCCTTACAACACACGGAAGTCTACAGGGCGGACGGGATTTGCTTGTCAGGGTCAAGCCCTAGTGTTTTATTTCCACAACGTAACACACAGAAAACCTTCATTTTATTCAGATTCTTATGTGTAAATTAGAATATAATGGCTCAGTATTTTGGGTTTTCGATTTTGATTGTATGAAACCTACCATATGCTGAAATATAACAAATCTTGATCACTTCTGATGACAGTATATAAAAATGTTTTAAGGGAATATAAACAGTAAGCAGACCAATAAAATGAAGTTATTACTGTACAGAAATATCTAATTATCAGTGTGACAGTCACTTACCAGTGGAAAATGTAGAGTGCAATATGTCAGCCTTCAAATCATCACTTCTTCTCTGAGGGAAGTGATCCCTAAAATACATAAAATAAAAAAATCAAATATTCTCGCATTGTGTATTTTATTACCACTTTAAATGAATAAGATGGATCCCTCATTACCTCAGCCTAAATGTGTTTTCTGCATGAGTGACTAACAATGGTTTATAATTGATGGGAATGGGAATTTCTGCAATATTTGTTTCTCAAATTTGAATTCAGCACATGTACAAACATCTTATTGTCTAAGCAACTGGTGCTCATAATTTTTAAATGTTTTTTTTCCCTGCTATTTACTGCGGGACACATGCAGCTTCTCTATTTAAGTGCTATGCTTTGTATCTGCTGTTGAATGTTTAAAGATGTAACGAATCTCATAAAAACTGGTGGGAAACAAACACAAGTCATACATCTTACAAAAATGCCCTACAAATTTTAGACATAATTTTCAGTGATTTAGGGCCTTAATCTGGTTTCAGAACATCTTCACCATATGCTGAAGAATAGCTAATCAAAGGAGCACTTTACCAATTTAGTGTCAAGAGATAGGCATGAATAATTTACTCGTGGTTGAGGAAGTCAGCGATCTGCTGGCTCTCCCCTCTGAGTACAGGAGTTGTCAGCTACTTGGGATCATTATCTCCAAACAAGACCTGTACTACAAAGCCAACAAATGACAGCCCAGCATAATAAGGCTGGCACATCTGCCTTGTGTGCATTTATGTTAAATGGGTCTTGCTATTCTTAGAACAGTTTGTTTGTTATGTTTAATCATTTAAAGATGGCAGCACTTTTGAGATTCCTTCAATGAGTCGGGGGTGGGATGACAAAGCAGCATTCTAGTGTGGCTACCACACAGCAAAAAGCTGTTTGATAGCTGTTTCTCAATCATAATATGCAGAGCCAAGATTTTGTGCTGATAAAGTATTCACAGTCTGCTTTACCTGGTGAGATGCAGCTCCGGTATGGGCCGCAGGTCCTTGGCAGAAAGGTTCTCTACCACGGGTGAGTCAAGATTTGCAGAGCCATTGCTTAGTCTGTCACTACTTTCATATCCAGATTCAGTTCTCTGGATCTTCCAGTTGTCATTCCGCACTTTGAGAGTTGCTGAGCCCTTTGACCTGTCCTTGTCACTGTAGCCGCCCCGGCCATCTGAGTCCAGCGAGCTTCGGCTGCCACCTGTTTCATGCCTCTGCTCGTCCTCATAGATGGTCATCAGGCTCTTGGGTTTGCGTTCTTCCCGTCCTCCCCACGTAAAATCTCTGTCTCGCTCTCGGTCACGGGATGGTGACTGACTGCTGGGCCTTCTGCGGGGGCTGTGTTGCCTTCGCTCTTGAGTTACTGAATCACCACCGCTAACTGCACTTAAAACACTGTCCACATTTAGTGCCTCCCGCATGGGCTTCCAGGGCCGGCTGGACCTGCTGCGGCTGTTCCCTCCACTCCCAGGACGCTCTCTGGAGTCTTGGCTGCTGTCAGTATCATATCCGTTGGAGAGTTGGTCTAATCTCCGGCTGTGATGGCCACCACTGATACTGGGCACACTGGGCAACACTTGGACCCTTGTGTAAGAGCGAGTGGTTTCATGGAAGGATCGCCCACCAAGGTGTGGTGTTCTCTCAGTCCGTGTGGGACCTTTTCCTTGGCTGCTGTACAGACGAGTTTCCAGGTGTTTTTTAAAGCCATTCTCTGGAGGGGAGACGGAGCGGGAGTATGTTCTGTCTTGACCTGGATCTTGTTTAAGAAAAAAGAAGTTTCATGAGAGCTTGAACTTTAAGAAAAGCAAATTTAAAACAGAGGTTTCAAATGAACGATTTTAGAACATAACACCTGTCTAAGTTTAACTTAGACAGGTATCATATGTTTTACTTAAAAATACAAGGGGAAAAATCATTTGATCTGACTATCACATCATCCTAAATATTAATCCTAAATATTCTACAATATTGAGTCCAAGATTTAATCATTGTATTTGGAACCACAATGAATTTAACTTTTTATTTTAAAAAAAATTGTGTTTGACAAATGATTTTCCCAGTTTTAAATTTACAACTCAACTGCCTCCAATTGCAAAGCAAATGAGAAAAAATAAGAAATTAGACAAATAAAATAAATAATATAAACATATATGTTTACAATTAAAATGTAAAAAAAGATATCAAAATAATTAAGATCAACTCTATTGTCACATTATATCACCATCAGAAACTATTAAAATCCTATCCTGAAACAATGTCCATCATATTCCAATCAGTAACTTAGCAAAAGCAGACGGCAATGCTGTAAAAGAAAAGGGGGCACTTGAAATGCATTCCCAAATAATTGCTTTATCATTACTTTTTTGCCTTCATAATTGTGAGAAATCCAAAATCATAACGGTTGATAATATTATGAACTACTAAAGGACAGCGTCATAAATGTCAAAACAAAAAAGTCTTTCATTGCCTCACTGACACCAAAACACAAAGCTGTGCTAAAGCATAGTGCAGGTTGGGCAGAAAATGAGGAAGGGACATGACGACATCAGGGTTGCTGACATTTGTGTGTGCAGATGACAGCAAGGTGTGAATTACAGCTGACAGGAGTCGATTTTCTTCTATGGTGTATTCACATATATGCATACATGTGCATGTTTTTCTGCTCATAGTCGTGTGTTACGGATGTGTGTCTGCTATTCCAAGGACACCTCCAGTCGCTTTTAAAATATATGACCAGACATCCTTCCTGGAAACCAGTTCGTTTGTGTCAATCCATACATGCACCCACACATCCTTATTTGTCGACACGGCAGTCATTTCTGAACAGCACTCAATTGTCTATATGGGTTTGGTGTATAGACGCAATTCAATTTGACTTTGCATGGAAATTTGGCACTGGAGTTTACTGTGAAACTTCTCATTTAAATTGCAGTGTTCATCTATTTAATGCATAGCTTAGTATTGTAAGCAGTATTGTAAGTTGTTGCCTAAACCAACCTGAAATCTGTGGTAGCAAAATGTTTGAGGCCACAAAAAGTGAATTTAATACTACATATAACTGTCAGTCCTTGAAAGCCCACAAGAGATACAGTCCCTATTGCTTTGGATTTTGCTGACTTAGTGCAAGAGTTAAATCACTTCAAACATTGCTCTCTACACTTTAGCCTCGAAATATGATACCTGTTTTCTTCCACAGTGTCTGTGGCGTTGTCAACACTACACAAGGCTGTGGATCATTTTGGAAGAATGGTATCATGTCTAAATCAATACAGCCAGAAATCATACATACAACCCTAGGGTTAACCAAGAGTATCAATAGGAGCAGCAAAGTTGCTTAAGCTTTTCTTGAGTGTTTTTTCTCTTTTTTCTCTGGAGAATAGTTCTTAGCAAAGTGCTATCCTGGGCATGAATCCTGCTGCTGTAAATTTATACTACTTTCATTAACTGTAGTGTCACCTCCACCATCACCATTCATCATGGCACAAGCCTCCTTTTGCCGACTGCATTCAATCAGAATGGGACGTGAGCTTGTTGCCAACACATGCTAGTGCTGTTGAAATGGTGGATTTGGGAATGTGTTACAATTGTGCTTCATAATCTCTTCACTGATATTTAATTGAAAGCTGATGGTGTTCTTATATAATATATAAAAAAAAAAGAGTACCCCAATCACACCACTGATCTAAACCCACACTGTATTTATGAGGTAAAAGGGACAATAGCGGTAGGAATTTGATTTGTTTTTGTGAGTTCAAATTATACAGTATGTTACACAGTATTATACAGTACGTTTGTCCATAAAGACCACAGCGAGGGGAACCAATGACTCTGAATATGATAGAGTGGGATGAAGGCAGGCTCACACAGACGTCAGCGCTTAATCCCCTTTCTGACACATTGCTCCTGAACCTACGGTTACATAAGGGCTGGGGAATTGAAGGGCTGGCCTTTTGTATCTTACAGCCTGGCAATTCTGTATATGTATGCATTGCATTACATATACATCCACACAGTGTCTATGTGCGACCAACCTCTATAGCGTGACTCTGGCCTCCGTTGGCCGCTCCTATCAGGCTCCCTTCTGGATGGATGCATCCCATGCACCTCTCCTGCTCTCTGGGCAGCTTCTCGAGAAATGTCCCTGAGGCGACTCTTGGGATCGCTGGTTCCAATTTTCACTAAAAACAAAAGAAATGTCAGACATTACCATCAGGAGACAGTCACCAATAGAGTGATGGAGGGGATATAACCAGTGAGAAATTGATATAGATTCTTCTCTCAATCTCAGTTGAATCTCAGTTGAATCAGGTGGGGATTTCCATGTCTGCAGACACCATTAAAATTATTTTTAATCTATTGTCCCTATGTCCTTTTCCATGTCACTGTTTTCCATCTCTTAGTCCCCAGCACCCCCAAGGCACTGAGCAGTTGCAGAGTGTGTAGACGGAGGCAAACTTTACAGCACATCATTGTGCTGATGTATACGGTACATTTCCTGCTACAGGAGGGGAAAAGCAGCAGAGTGGAAACATGACCATGCAGAGAATCCCGTCTTTGTCTTTGGCTGTTTTTCACTTTGAAACTCAATGATTAGTCATGGCTCTTGAAATTTCAGACAGCAAACAGAGCCCCTGTAACATCATGTTTCATCAGAAATCTCTGCAAAGAGAACCTGACATTTTAAAAAAGAAAAGAAAAACTCAAAAATATATATATCTTAGACTATATTTTTGGCACTCCATATTCTCTGCACAGAAACTAGCAGAATGTGTAAAAGTTCACAAAATGATGAATAAGGGCTAAATACTTTGGTACGTCTAAAGGTTCTGAAAAACTGTTGCCATTTTACTGACTGCAACTTTCCTCCTTGCTCAAAAAAAAAAAAAAAAACTTCAAGTGATGGGGAAAAATAACACAGTGATCTCGAGGTCCTTCACTACTTTCCAAAGCCACACAATAGCAATAAAATGTGCAATAATATCAAATGTGATATCAGTTTGTTCAGTTCCTACAATATTTTCTTTCATTGTCTTTCCAGTAAGGTCATTTACTTATCTTAACAAATCTCCTCTTGAAATATACACTCTTGTCCCTACTTGCACTTAAGTATGTGCAGAATTGGCAGCTCTTTTTGACCTCTCTCCTCAATGAGGGTCCCTAATCCCTTCTGTATAACTAACATGGCCCGATTTAGTTTTACAGCGAAGACATTTAATTATCTCCTCCTCTGGTGGCTATGCCAAATCTGTGCTCCTCACCACTCTTTGTTGAAAAAAAAATGTTTTTTTTAAATGTGGCAGTCTTTCAAGGCTAAAATCTACAACTGCCACACACTGTGACTCATATCTCTGCTGCATATTTTCCACTCTTCATTACTGCATTGCAATCCATTTCAGCAACCACAGAGTGTGTGCCTAACCATACCATTGTCTAAAATGATGATTGTAATGTTGGAACAATTAATCTTAAAAAATAAAATGAATAAAAACCAAATACATTTGATCAAATAAATTGCTAAAATTACAACTTTTCCAATGTGTTCCTTTACATCTTTGTTCATTATTCTCTTTCCGCATGCTGAACATATTCTGTATTGATATTCACTGATATTCACAATTTTTCTATCTTACCTGGCCCCCTTCCTCCACTTGTCTGACCGCTGCCCCTGCTGAAGGTCGAAATAGACTTCTGTTTAAAAGAGCCTTGGCCCAACAGAGCGTTCAGATTCTCCCTGGTGAGGTCCAGCTTCTTAGGGGTTAAAACTGGAGACTCAAAACCTTTGAAAGAGGAAACACAAACATTTTTTTTTATTTTAACCAAAGGCCATATATGGAGGATTACTCTTTCCAACAAAAACCCAACAGATCCCATCATAGACATACATTGGATATTAACAAATACCTAGACTGCACCTGAAACTACAAAAAAACTCATTTAAATGAGAAAATCCACACAAAATTCTCCTTGGTTTTTGCAGGATCATCCAGTTTGGTCCGGCGCCCTGTCAGCTCTGATGGGCAGTGAGTGCCTGCCACAGCTTGGACCTGGGGCACGGCCAGCATGGAGAGTTGGAGGAGGATCTTTAAAGGGGATAAAAACCTCCCCAACCAAACAAATCCAGGGATATATAATCCAAACAGCAGAGATGTTCAGCTGTTGTCATCAACAAATTTTCATTACAGACTGCAAAGGCAACTAATATGATCTGGGATTTTGCACATCCCATAAAGAGTTGTTTTTGGGTTGTGGATGCAGATTCGATTTGAAGTGATTTGTAAATAAAGGGAATCTTTTTTTATTATATTTATTTAATTTGATCATTTAAAACAATAAAACAAACCACCAACCTTACAAGAACTTTGCTTAACATAAAAACATGTCCTTCCAAATTTCCACCTTAGACTTATGCGTAAAAAATGCAGCTTTGACATACCTGTCATACCTTGTACTTCACCATTGACCGGGGACTTGTAGTGAGACTGGCTGCTGTTTTGTCTTGAGACATCATCTGCAGTGATAGCACTCCCATCGGGGTTGGAGTAGAAGAGGAGGAGAGGCTGAAAGTGACCTTTGATACATTTGCTGACCACATCTTTCCACCTGGAGCCAATCTACAGCAAAAGACAAATGAAAGGTGTTCAATGCACCTGTGTTTGGTACACACTAATTCTGGACCTATGATGTGTGACAATGCACAGCGAAACAAATACATTTACATACATTGTGAAAATAATCTGTTACCGATATGATTTCTTTTGTGAAGAACAACTGTGAATTCACATTCAAGTAAACATTTTGGACTTTCCAAGTGGGAAATCAAGCTCCTGGGGGACAAACATTTAAAATAAAGCATTATACCTTATTACAAACTTAGAGCAGGTCAGAGTCAAGTCAAGTCAATCTTTAACTGACAGGAAATTATCTGTCAACTTTGATAAAATTCACTTTCAAACTTTAAAATAAAACCACAGCTTCATTGTGCATCATCTAATTTGTGAGTGAATATATCACACTGAGGCCAAATCGCACAATCACATTAGCTAAGCTGTGTAAGGTGCGTGTCTCGCCACAAAGGCACCACAAAGGCAGGCTGCAGGCTAACAGATGCCTGTGTGCTCCTTAATTAAGCAAATGACGGTGGAAAAGGGGGGAGGAGGAGGTAGGAGGAAGAGAGATGAGGTAGAGAAGAACTAATGCAAAGCAAAACAAAGGAAACACAAACAAAGGAATGCTGCAGAGTCGATATAACATTTTCAGAAACAAATATACTGTGGATGGGAATACTTTATCGTCTCTTACCCCTGCATGTGTACCATGCAAAGGACACCATTAGGCTGTAATGATCTTTGCACCTGCTTGTCTGAATGTTGAATTGAAAACATCAACTAAATGTGTCACTCCAACACAACCTCTAAGCTATGTCATTGCCCAATGTTTAATACAGTACTGAGGTACTATTTTTAAATGTCAAAAACCCTTGTCAAGAGTCGAATTGGACTGCACAATGCATCAGACACTTTGAATGGAGAGCCCTTGGTTGCTATGGTATGGATACTCTTAAGTCACAATATTCAGGTATCTGCATTCCATTTGTATTTTATCACAGTCATTATACAAATTAAGTTCTATGCACAGGAAAAGCAGGCATCAGGCTGCACTACAGTAGTCATTTAGCAGCTGGGACTTGGGGAGTCACAGAAATGCTGGCAAGTTTCGACCCAGGTATGGGCTTGGCAGGCGCTGAGTGCTGTAGCTCCTCCATCTCAGTTGGAGGGGGGGCTGCACACACAGCACAAGCTGTTGATGGATTGACACAGAGCCAGCCAGCCGTTGCACCACAGTCCCCGAGAAAATTGTGAGGATGTGAAACAAAAGGCATACTCACATGTGCACGCCATGAAAATCAAGCCAATATTTAGAAAAAACAAAAGGGGTGGGGGGTTGGGGGATTCAAAGCCTGAATCCTGTACATAATACACACGCAGCCAATAGCAGCATAACACTGACACACAAATAATACCTCTTTTTTACACACAGGCAGCATACACACCTACACCATGCAATTCAGCACTCTCAACGACCCTTCAACTTTAGCCAGTGAGCAGATCTTTTAAATAACCTTTCCTGGATAAGCTTGGCTTCACTACTGCAGTACTTTGTGATGACAGAGTTTGGGGAACTGCAGTAAAAATGAGGGGGGTGGGGGTTGTGGGGTTAGCTGACTCTTCAGTGCCATAAAGGCTCATCAACCCAGAGGCTCATGAAGGGCAATCGATGTGGCCCTTATTGGGCGATAAAGACACTTGGTGATGGAGATAAAAGACTGAACATTGCTACTTCTATCTGCTGCTTGTAAAAAAGACCAAGTCTTATCAGGTTAGACAAGCACATTTTTATGAATTTACACATTTCAATCTGTGCTCCATTTGTACACCAATAACCTGTAAAACTAAACTATGGATCATTGTATTACACAAAGTAAAAGCATGAATATTAAGCTTTAAATGTGTGTGTATAATAGATCTGTTTTATCATCATTATTCCATTGCCCTAATCTAATGTAATCTAATCTAATCTTAATATCCTCAGTAAATTATTTTTCAAATCCCCAAAAAATGCAATAAATGTATAAAAATAGTGATAAATTTAAAAGTCACAAATTCACAAAGTAGTGTATCCAAATTGCTTGGAATGTCCGACCCACATTCCAAAACCAAAATAAAACATACAAATCACCTTTACAGAAATAAATAGAAAAATAAAAATCCCCACATTTAAAGAAGCTGGAAAACAATGAAGGTTTTTGCATAGCATGAATTAAAGCTGACAAAGACTTTAGTTCTAGGATGCACTGTCTCACCTCTTTCACTGTGGCATCATCAAAGAAGACCCACTTGGAGGACTTGGTGTGGAATGCGAAGGCACAGTAGTGGCGGCTGGAGTAGCAGATCATTGCCACGAGCAGCAGCTCTCCCTTTTTAGCATGCTCATCTGTAACCCTGTAGAAGAGCTGTGTCCACAGACATAAACATACAAATACATACATCAATTACTCATCGGCATCAAGGCTTCAGTAAGTGGGCAGGCAGGTGAGTGATGTTTATAGCTAGTGGAATCAGTTACTTCATCTGTTTATAGATTAGGTCTGAGGGAATGAACTGCCATTGATTTCACAATCAGTGCAAGTAAGGAACGGTTTAAATCAGCACCTTCATAACACTTGGTATTTGACTAATTGTACAGAATTTTTTATTCATGGCCTAAATAATAAGATAGACAGGCATTTATCTTAAATATATAATTGTAAAATATCAGCAAAAAAAGAAAGGATTAATTCAAGAAAATAAGTAAAAAATGTTGTTAAGCACGAGAAAAATAAGGAGGAAGTGTTGGTGCAACAATCACTTGATTCTCCCGCCCTTGTTTTCTGTACAGCCAGTTCTCTGTCTCACTCACTCAAACAATAGATTTCAAAGCAAATGATGGGGGTGGAGGGCTCCCTTTAACACCCAATAAAGTCACATGAAACACTTTTTAATGAATTAAGGCCTTTGTGGCACACTAGTTGAAGGGGAGGTCTGACTAATTCTTTTGTTGGTAAGCTTTGGAAATGCAGAAGAGGGAGTTGTCGAATAAACGGCTTGAATACTTTGACGAAGAAGTTATGTAATGTGGGGAGCCTACAAGCATTGTACTGATGTGAACTACACTGATTGATTTTTTTTTTTTTTGCTTGTGAAGCTCAGTGTACTCATGTTAACCGGCTGCTGAAGAATATTTATGTTAATAAGTCATGAGCCAATTTTACATGCATGTTTCATGTGGACACTGCAGACAACCTCACCACAATCACAGAAAAAGAGTTAGACTTGCTGACATTTGTGCCTACTCAGGGATCAAGAATGTGTGAATATAAACACTCCAACAGAAGCAGCCTTGAACACATGTATTTTTCCCCTCAGTGACGTCTACTCAGCCCACATGTTCCCTCAGACAGGCATGCGCACACATGCTCAGCAAAACACAGAAATGATAGGGAGGGGCTTTCTGTCAGGCTGACCAAGGCCAGCGGGGGCTTTTTGATCAGTGGAGCTGGCCAACTGGGCATTGGGCGTTGACTGCTTACGCAACGGCCCCGACTTACAGAGAAATAAATCCCCACTTTATTTCCCACATATGTTCGACTGCACCAAAATAAACTGACCCTAAAACACCCACAAAAATGGCTGCTGTGTAAATGAACAAATTTCAAAAGGCTACTGACAAACCATATCTGGAGACTTGTTTTATACCCAAAAGGGTGATTAATTACTTGTTTAAATACTTCAAATCTGAAACAGTCAATTAAATGTCCCACAAACCACGAGTCATGTGGATGTCCAGTTAGTACTGAATTGAAAAAAAGATAATTCAGTGGGTCTTTTATTGACTGAGAAAGCAGAGGTTGCAGCTGTAGAACCACTTGTTTTTCCTGATTCTCACGCAATTATTTGATATGATGAAGAATTACAACCTATTTCAGCTTGATTTTCTCTCGGTGGCCAGGGGGTATAACCCTAGATTAAGCTCAAAGAACTTCCTTGTGTCTTTTGCTTGTATTGCAGACTAGATACTTTATCAAATGAAAATAAAATGAAAATGACATGCGAAATTTTAGTTTAGAGAATGTTAAGGACATGGTAGAATTTTAGGGCAGTTTTGGATGACTCCAAAAGAGGGAATACTGCAACTGACAGAAACAGAATCATTCTGCTGCAATGAATGCTAGTGACAGTTTGATGCCATGGAGGATGCCTCTCTTTGTGTTACTACACATGAAAGTTTTAATCTTCACTTGGACAAAGGTGTGCTGAAAACTTTTTCAGGATTCTGAAGATAAACTGGAGAAGCCTAACCCTAGTGACAGCCATCTTGGTCATAGCTCCTGCAATATGTATCGTACTACACACTATTTCACTGTTTTTCCCTTAAACATACATTTTAGGAAAATTACATTTTGTATTCATGTTTCAAGTAGACTTACCCCAGAAAGACTGAGATGAGGCCCCAGTGAGCGGATAACATCTTCTGTGAGGTCTGACTGGTCAGAGTCCCAGACGAAGCCTATGGTAACTATTTCTGGAGAGTTCATGAGGACCCGTCTGATTTTTATTCTCTGGCCACAATTACTCTGAAGAGGGAAAAAGACACAGAGGATCAGTACTTAACCCAAAGCGACTTTCCATAGTTACAAAGTACAGAATTCTCATGATACTTCAATCAGAACATATTGAAAACATTTGACTTGCTGATACGATTCTGCTGCAGGACACAGGTGCACTTGTAAAGCACTGCTCCTTAAACGCGTGTAAACAATGTGCCAATTAAAACACATTTGCATAGGGCCACTTACGGGACAGTTTCGTAGGTCCCCTATCGTACTTGCTGCTTGTAACAGTTCCCCAAATGACTCATCTCTGCGCTGAGGCATCTGTTGACTGAAAAAGATGAGACGCATTGTCAGCAGAAGCAAGAGGTATTCCATTAGATCGGAAGAAGGGAGACAAATAAAGATGGTGTAAAGAGGAAAAACTGTTGTGTGTGAAATTTTTGATAAGGTAGGTGGTGGCCTTGTGACAAACGGGCAGAGAGAGAGGTGACAAACAAAAATGGAGTGAAGCCGGATAGATGACAATGCGGAACCAAAGAAATGTTCACATTGCCTGTGCCTTACCAGAGTGCAGTGGTGGAGACATAATGCACTAGCTCTGTAAACGGCAGTGGGTCGGAGGATGCCCCACAGCTACGGCACACAGACTGCAGAGGGGAGAGAGTTAGGTGGTGATTAATGTTAAAAAAAAAAAAAAAAAAAGATGCACAGGTGAGATTTCAGCATGAATTTCTCTTGTCAGATACTAAATATTGATCAGCATGTACCCCCTCCCCCAAAAAAAATGCTTGATGTGTATAAGCACAGGAGATGTGTAGCAGGAGATTGAAACAGACCTTATGCTTTCCTCGTGATCAGTTGTAAACTGTGGTCGCTTTGGTATCCTGCTCAAGTGATTGACATTATCAGACATCCAATTTAAAATATAGAGTTATCAATCTCCCTCTGACCAAGGCAATCCTCATTTAGGCCTTGATAATATTCCCCGGATTGGGTGCCCTGAAGTCGAGGTGGAATAAAATCCTATGACTGTGCCCCTAAGGGATTTAGTCCAAAGGCGTATTATCTGTTTGATTCTGAGATAGAACTGGTTTGGGACAGGGACAAAGACAGTGATGGGCATTGCAGCCTCAGGAAAGGGTGCTGTTGTGTGTTGTGTTGGAATTTATGTGTACACCCTCTGTGATTTATCTAGTGTTCCTGCTGCTGCTGCTGCACTGTGGAATCAGACCAGAAACACCTTCCTTATTCCACTGGGGCGACCCAGTATCAAAACATGACGGATTGGATTTCTACTGTCTCAGACAGTGATTCATGTACCTGTCTCTGTGTGTGTGTGTGTGTGTGTGTGTGTGTGTGTGTGTGTGTGTGTGTGTGTGTGTGTGTGTGTGTGTGT